>CM054127.1:88443740-89043740 GCA_028751855.1 Ambrosia trifida
GGTCACCCCGGAAAGCAAAAAGGTGGAAAGGTACCTCTTCGGACTGGCACCACAGATACGCGGCATGGTTACTGCTTCCAAGCCTACAACCATGCGCGAAGCTATCGATCTCGCTTTGAGCCTCACTGAAGACGCCATCCGAATGGGCACTCTAATCCGGAAAGTGTCAGGGTTGAAGCTTACTGAGTCCAGCAGTGTTGAAGGTAAGAATCTGGGTACAAGTTCAGCCGTTGGGTCAAGTGAACAGGGAAATAGGCCAAGGTTTGGGAAGCGTAAGCGCGATGAAAGGAAGAAGGATGGATCAGCAGGTTCAGGGAAGAAGGGAAAAGGGTATGTAGCCACTGGACGTGGAAATAATGGGAAGCAAGGTTATCAGGGCAAGAACGAAGTAATCTGCGGTAAGTGCCGTCGTTCGGGGCACAAGACTGAAGACTGCAGATCAGGAGCGCCAAAGAACAGCGGAGCGAGGCCCTGTTTCTCATGTGGATCGCTCGATCATTGGAAGAGGGACTGCCCCAAACTTAACAACCAAGCCCGTGGGCGAGCGTTCGTGATTGGTGCCGGTGACGCACGACAAGACCCTAATGTGGTCACTGGTACGTTCCCTCTAAATGGTCATTATGCTTCAGTATTGTTTGATACTGGCGCTGATTTTAGCTTCGTATCTGTCGAATTTAAAAGATTACTCGGTTTAAAGACTAGTAAGCTAGACACACCATATTCCATTGAACTAGCTAACGGTAAGACTATAGAAACTCGAGAAGTAGCAAAGGGTTGTAAGTTGGATCTCTGTGGTCACGAGTTTGACATTGAGCTATTACCAGTCGTACTGGGTAGCTTTGACATAGTCGTTGGCATGGATTGGCTATCCGCACACCGCGCCATCGTCGTGTGCAATGACAAAATAATTCAAGTTCCCCTCACGAGCGGTGAAACCCTATCGATCCAAGGGGAAAGGCGTGGAACGCCATTGAGAATTATTACCAGCATGAAAGCCAGGAAGTGCCTAAGGAAAGGTCTCGTCGCATTTTTGGCGCACGTGGTAGACAAGAAGGCTGACGAGCGAAAGCTAGGAGACATTCCGATAGCCAGAGACTTTCCAGATGTATTCCCAGAAGACTTGCCAGGATTGCCACCACCCCGACAAGTCGAGTTTCGTATCGACCTTGTTCCAGGAGCAGCACCTGTAGCGCGATCGCCATATCGCCTAGCTCCTTCAGAAATGCAGGAATTGTCTGAACAACTGCAAGAGTTGTTGGACAAAGGTTTCATAAGACCAAGCTTCTCACCTTGGGGAGCTCCCGTCTTATTCGTGAAGAAGAAGGATGGCACTTTCCGAATGTGCATCGACTATCGGGAACTGAACAAGCTAACTATTAAAAATCGCTATCCTCTCCCCAGGATCGACGATTTGTTTGATCAACTTCAAGGATCCAGTTTCTACTCCAAGATCGACCTAAGGTCCGGCTATCATCAGTTACGTATTCAAGAAGAAGACGTGCCAAAAACAGCATTCAGAACTCGTTATGGACACTATGAGTTTCTGGTCATGCCTTTCGGTTTAACTAACGCACCAGCTGTTTTCATGGACTTGATGAACCGAGTGTGCAAGCCATACTTGGACAAATTTGTTATTGTCTTCATTGATGACATCTTGATCTACTCACGCACGAAGGAGGAACACGAGGAACATCTCCGATTAATCCTCGAGGTACTTCGCAAAGAGAAGCTCTATGCTAAGTTTTCAAAATGTGATTTTTGGATTCGAGAGGTCCACTTCTTAGGCCACGTGGTGAATGAAAGGGGTATACATGTCGATCCCGCCAAGATCGAAGCAATCAAGAATTGGGACGCCCCTAGAACGCCTACTGAAGTACGACAATTTCTTGGCCTTGCGGGTTACTACAGAAGGTTCATCGAGAACTTTTCTAAAATAGCACAATCTTTAACCATGCTAACCCAAAAGGATAAGAAGTTTGAATGGACGGAAAAGCAGGAAGCAGCGTTCCAGTTGTTGAAGGATAAGTTATGTGGCGCACCAATACTATCACTCCCCGATGGTACGGAAGACTTCGTAGTTTACTGTGACGCCTCTCATCAGGGATTGGGTTGTGTATTGATGCAGCGAGAGAAGGTCATAGCCTATGCTTCCAGACAGCTAAAGCTTCACGAGAAGAATTACACCACACATGATCTGGAACTAGGAGCCGTGGTATTCGCACTCAAGATATGGAGACACTATCTGTACGGAACCAAATGTACGATCTTCACCGATCACAAAAGCTTGCAGCACATCTTTGACCAGAAGGAATTGAACATGCGACAACGGCGATGGGTCGAATTATTGAACGATTACGATTGTGAGATAAAGTACCATCCCGGGAAGGCAAACGTCGTAGCCGATGCCTTGAGTCGCAAGGAACGGGTTAAGCCATTGCGTGTCCGAGCTTTGGGTCTAACCATCCACACGAACCTGACTGACCGGATTCGTGAAGCTCAAACTAACGCTCTTAAACCCGAGAATGTCAAAGGAGAAAGATTGCGGAAGATGGTTGAGTCACTGGAGTCAAAAGCGGATCAAGCTCTGTATTTCATGAATAGAATTTGGGTACCAGTGTACGGTGGATTGCGTGAACTGGTATTAGCCGAAGCCCACAGTTCGCGATATTCAGTTCACCCTGGAGCAGACAAGATGTTCCATGATTTGAAGGAATTTTACTGGTGGCCAAACTTCAAGAGAGATATAGCGGCGTATGTTGCGCGATGTTTGACTTGCGCAAAGGTCAAGGCCGAGCACCAGAGACCATCCGGATTGCTCCAGCAACCAGAAATACCGGAATGGAAATGGGAAAGGATCACTATGGACTTCATCACCAAATTGCCCAAGACAACAAGCGGCCATGATATGATCTGGGTAATCGTTGATCGATTGACAAAATCCGCACACTTCCTCCCCATTCGCGAAACGGATAAGTTGGAGAAACTAACCCGTTTGTACATTAAGGAAGTTGTGTCAAAGCACGGTGTACCTATTTCTATCATCTCCGATCGAGACAGTCGTTTCACCTCAAGATTTTGGGAAAGTCTGAATAAAGCCCTAGGTACTCGCCTTGATATGAGTACCGCATATCATCCACAAACCGATGGTCAGAGTGAACGAACCATCCAGACCCTGGAGGATATGCTACGGGCATGCGCAATCGATTTCAGCGGAAATTGGGATACTCACTTGCCACTGGTAGAGTTTTCGTATAACAACAGCTACCACACGAGCATTCAAGCTGCACCTTTTGAAGCTCTATATGGACGCAAGTATAGATCGCCTCTATGTTGGGCCGAAGTTGGCGAAAAGCAACTTACCGGGCCCGAAATTGTTCAAGAAACGACGGATAAGGTCTTTCTGATTAGAGAACGTCTCAAAGCGGCACGTGACCGACAGAAGAGCTACGCAGACATGAGGAGGAAGCCTTTGGAATTTCAAGTCGGAGACAGGGTCCTACTAAAGGTGTCACCTTGGAAAGGTGTCGCGCGTTTCGGGAAGCGCGGAAAGCTAAACCCACGATATGTTGGACCATTTGAAATCCTGTCCAGAGTAGGCCCCGTAGCATACAAGCTCAAGTTACCGCAAGAACTTAACGGTGTACACGACACGTTCCACGTGTCGAACTTGAAAAAGTGCTTATCCGACGAAACCCTCATCATCCCCGCAGACGAAATCCACATTGACGACAAGTTACACTTCGTCGAAGAGCCAGTCGAAGTAACCGATTGGAAGGTCCAAAAGCTAAGACGCAGTAAGATCAGATTGGTCAAAGTGCGTTGGAATGCCAAGCGTGGACCGGAGTTCACGTGGGAAAGGCTGGACCAGATGAAGCAAAAGTATCCCGCCCTATTCAAGAAGACCCCTATACCGGAGAGCTCAAAGTGAATTCCGGGACGGAATTCTCTTAACGGGGGGAGAATGTAACAACCGGCAAAATTAAGGTAATTCCGTACTAATTAATTAAACGCGATTAACGTAATTAACCGTAATTATGTGCTGAATATTTAATTGAGGCCTTAGAAAGATAGGAATTCCCAAATAATGCATAGGAATGCATGAGTTTAATAGCAAAGCATGATAGGATCGTGCGCAGACAAAACTATCCGGTATGGACACTGGCGATTACCCGGTAAAACTGAAATAAGCGAAACGAACACCGGACACCCGGAATATAAAATAAATAATATTTTCACAAAATATTATGAGTTTTGGGAACCCAAAGCCATACGTAAAAGCTTATTGCACAAATCTCCCGGTAACGAATAAAGTGCGCGTACCGCACCCGATACGCGCGTAACACGAAAATTCACCCGACAAAAACCGAAATAAATTATCAGTAATTTAACTGGACATAATTTTATAAATATTAACGGTATTTTAATATCGAGGGAAAACGCGACGAAAATTCGAGAGATACCCGGGCGGTACCCGAAGGGAAGTAACTTAAACATATTATGGATAATAATTTGCAAGGTGGACCCCACCAAACACCCATAGGGGCCGGCCTTGGGCCACTTGGAGTGGGAGTTCACTTAAGTTTTCTAAAATCTTTTCCAAATCATTCCTAATGATGAGAATGCATGCAATAAGATTGGGCAAGAGAGTTAACCCAATCATTTCTTCTCCCTCTCTCTCCAAACTCGGCCCAAACACCCTCTCCATATCCCACTTGATTTTCAAAATCTTTTCATAAATCTTCCATAATCTTCCTAACCAATCCTTGCAAGATATTGGTGATCTTTGGAGATTGAGTAGGAGATTATAAGGATAACATCAAGATTACACTTAAGCAAAAACACAAAAACTTCTTCTTCTTCTTCCTTGTGGCCGTGGCATTACACCCCCACATCAACATTTTTCTTGCAATTTTTACTACTCCAAACTACCTCTAGATCATTATCCTCCAAAACCCCATTGTGTGTTTCAAGAGCTTGGAGCTTAACCCATTGGAAGAACACACTAAAACCCCATCCAATCCAAGGTTCTTGTCTCCCCTAGCCTTGAGCTAGTAGTAAGTTTTAATCTTGTTTTGTTTGTTAATGTTCATATTAAGTGTTTATGAGCAAGTTGTACATTGATGGGCAAAGTATGGTTTTGAAACATAAAGAGGATGAATCTTACAAGAATAAAAATAAAGGAATAATAACATGAAGAAATCTTGGATTAACATTAATAAAAGTGATATTGTGAGAAAATGTAATAATAATAACATACACTTGGGTTAGAAGATGAGTGGAACATGACTTGGGAAAAAAGACTTGAATATGATGAAATATGGTTTTAATCATCATAGGATGATAAAATAATGTCATAAAAATAATAAAATGGGTTAGAAAGCCATAGATGGAAAAGTTAGTTCTTCAAAGTCCACCCACTTGGATGAGTAAAAATTTGATGTTTTGGATTAAAATATGGAATAAGCTTATTATTAACATCTAGGATGGATTAGAAGATCATTAAAAGTAAAAAGGAGTAAAAACAACTAAACATGATGAAAATGGTTCTTCAAAGTCCACTAAAGTGGAAGAAAAATAATAACCATGAATGATTTAGTGAAAAATGCTACAAGTGTAAATTAAAAGGATTAAATATGACCAACATGGAAACCAATGGACTAAAATAAATATTTTAGAAGTTATTGGACCAAAAACACAATGATGGAAATATTAGTGTCAAAAAGTGTAAGTAACGTTTTACAAGGTTGAGTTGGTAAATAATAATAGCCTACTTGGGCATTTTAAGTAAAAAGTATATTTTTATAAAATGGACGTTTTATAAAAATAAATGGAGTAACGCAAGTATTTTATAAAGTAAGAGTTTATAAAATAAAGACTTGGGAAGACTTGTACAAAAATAAGGTACTTTTATATAAATGGGAATATAAAAGTATCGGAAACGTTTTTGGTAACAAGTTGGACGAGTCGGACTAAAACGTACATAATATATTTTTCCGTGAGATAAACGTTCGGAATCGGAAGTTGGAACAATACTTCCATAAGAACGCGCAACGGAAATAAATAACGAACTTCGTTACACGAACCAACGTAAACGGATTTATTGCGTCGAGATAAAAATATACATATATATTTTAAGAAAGTAAAATATATATAACCAGGGTGAAACGTGCGTAACACTTTCCTAAGTGTAGTAACAATATTCGTGGGAAAAGAGAAACATAACGTAACAAATTAAAAACGCTAAACGACACATGAACTTAACAAGTAGTATCCACGCGATGATGTAGGTACATATACTCGTTTCCGACGGAATTCTAGTACATCTATTTAAATGGGAAAATAGATGTGCGAGAAGGAAAACCGAGACGAGTAGATGAGATATATCTACGAACGCGTGAATACCGACACGATTTTAGTACATTTATTTAAATGGGAAAATAAATGTACGGTATGATAAGTCTAGTCGGGCGTTAAGATTATGTTACCAAACGACGAAGACTTAGCATATTTATTTAAATGGGAAAATAAATATGTGGCAAAGTAAGTCGGGTCGGTTGATAAGAAAACACTTTATATTGAGCGAAAAGATCCTAAGTATAATTATTTAAATGGGAAAATAATTATACGTTGGGTAGAGTCGTGTCAAGTAAAATGTTGTACGAGTCATAAAGAATAATTATAAGAATAATATATGACTTGTAAGGAAAGGGTAATCCATCGCCATTGAACCTAGGATACGAAACTATTAAACGGGAATTGGGATAAAGACGTGGTCGGGAAGTTGGGTGTACAACTTGCCAAGGCACATACACCATAGGTGTAAGTGACTTATACGCCTAGAACCTTTGTAGGTACGGGATCACAAACTTTACTATTTTCTTTGAGCCAAGCACAGTTACAGGTGAGTCTCACGGCCCCATTTCTAAACTATTTAACGTTTTTACGGGGGAAAGATATGTTGGGATTGTATGACGGGTTGGATACTTGAGTAAAGATCGCCACTCGGGGTTGAGACCTCCCCACTATAATCATTTATTCAGGAATGAGAAACCAAAGGGATATTTGGATAGTACTATTGGTGCCTGACAAGGCCCACCCCTAATCGATAGCGTCGATTATGCATCGGCGTATGCCTGGGGTGCACTTATTCTGAAATAAAGTCGTAGGAATACCGAGTAACGACTTTGGGCGGGGGCATTATTAATTGTCTTGGTTTGGTTATAGGCTCAAGTAAATTGTAGGACTTTGCAACTCCTATAAATGTCATAACAAGGATATTCCCACTTTATAAAGACTTATTAAATTAAAACCTGTGAACTCACCAATATTTATATATTGACGATTTTCAAACATATCTTTCAGGTAATTGATTGATGGAAGTTAGCATGGCGAGCAGGGTCGGGGATGTCTCCAAACCGGGCGTTGGGAATGTCGTGATGGGGTCTTATCTCTTTATTCCATGGAATTAGGGATAAAGGGAGAAGCCTCTTTATCATTTTCGAAAACAATTTATGATTATGTATTGACAATTTGACATGATTATTAGCATTGAATAAATGCCCGTTTTCCAATTAATATTGTGCTTTGCATTAATCTTGGCTTAATACTTTTGAACCGTCGCGCCACGTGTTTCCGCCTTAGACGTGGTGTGACAGAAAGTGGTATCAGAGCCAAGGTTATAGCGAATTAGCATTTTAAAAATCTAAACTATAACCGGACATGGTTCAAAATCTTTCAAAGTAAATGCGAAACGCAATAAAATAAAATTTTCCAACGACCATTTGGGTATATGGAGATTCCGACCAAGCTAGCCATGGTAAGTATACGTATTATTTTTGTTAGAAGGTTAGGAAGAGAACCGTAGATATGTGCCTTAACCACCTAACGAATAATACTTAAATATTAGTACGGTTTCTTTTGCCAGGATGTCGAACGTAGGGAGCGTAGCACCGAGCTACGACAGTAGCCTCCAGATCATCCCAGCACCACCACCGGAGCCGATCGAGGTAGTGATACTCGATCCCGAGGATGATGAGATGGACGTTGATGTCGCCATGGAGGGCGCCGACGGAGATAGCTCCGACGAGACGGACCCTAGCGAGGACCCAGCGTGGGCCCCCGCTGGAGACGATATGGCCGCCGTGGCCGACCTACCGATGGCCGAGGCCGACTTGCCTTTAGTGCCATTCCAGGCAGCACCACTGCCAGCACTACCTATCCGCGCCGTCAGGGACTTCCCTGTAGGTTGCGCAGGTCCTTCGAGACCTATCCCTACACAGTCGGAGACTGTCGACTCTCCGTACGACCGACGCGCACCAGTCGACCGTGAGCCCTTACCTACCCCACCTATCCCCGTTCCCTCCGGCATGAGACTCGTGCCTGTCTGCCGGGGACACAACGGGTGGATCTCCGATGACTCCGACGATGAGTCAACTGCATCGGTGGAGCACATTGCTGTGCCTATCCCACCAGCAGGCCAGGAGGAGCACGTCGCTCCGATGACAGGGCATGCTACCACTACCCCAGCCACCTTACCTACCATGCCCGAGCCCATACCACAGGATGGGCCAGCTTCTACTGGGCACATCCTTGAGGGCAGCTCAGCCCGCAGCTCTGAGTTGCACCGAGCAGGACTGGCAGCTCATGCCACTGCTAGCCCTCCTACCCCTACCACTGTGATGTCTACTTTAGAGTGGGTCACTGTCATCCAGCCACTCATGGTTCCACTCGCCGAGCTTATAGTCCCCTCACCCTTATCCATGACACTACCCATCACCACTTTTCCCACACTATCACCCCTACCCGAGATGCTCCATACCCCACCACCTGCACCAATCCCTATGGATGCAGGAGCCCCATTTGTGACACCCCCATTTGCACCGTATACTCTAGGTGCAGGAGACCCATACCAGGTACCACCCTACTGTTTCACTGGATTACCGGGCTTTGCCCCACCCTTCACACCACTACCCATACCCGATATCGTCGGCCCGTCTCAGCCGACGTACACTGACATCCCCGGGCCGTCGCAGCCCCACGGGATGGCCCCACTGACAGGACCCGCATGGTCCAAGGTGATCTCGCTGGAGAGAGATTTCCAGACCCTCACCGACACGGTGCAGCGCACCGTGAGTCAGATGGAGCAGCAGGCCCAGCTCATGTGGGCCAGGATCATTGATGCCAGGGATGCACTGGCACATTATGCCGAGGAGCTGCTGAGCATGGATGCTCATTGTGGCCTTACGGGCGACGCACACTTTGCGCATCGCCAATTCTTGTACGATCGCATTATGGCGATCAGTATGACCATCAGCATGTGCGCACCTCAGTACCAGTACCAGCACCCGCCGCCGCCACCGCCACAGTAGCATCAGGGACGTTTTGGGAGATCACTCGCGGACATAGCAGTAGTAGTAGTAGTATGATAGCACAGCATGGGTTATAGCACCCATCTGCATTTTTGCCTAGCCGAGCGGGATTGTGCCGGCATATGACATTATATTTCTAGTGTATTTCAAAGAGCAATGTAAGAGGAAGGTATCCTCGGTTTTTGTTATTATGAACAAATCATTGTACTTGGTATTGAAATTAATGGAAGTTTTGTTATGGTAAAATATGTGTTGTGATTATCTACGATTATTATTACTTATTCTGTTTATGTTGTGATTGCGTGTTGTTGTTATGGTGATTATTGTGTTCATATGTTGTGTGGTTGTTTATACTATATATGTGATGATATTGTATGAATGATTGTCGGAAATTAACCTTTGATATTGGTTATTGAAGAAACATGGCACCAGCCACAAGAAGCAACAGTGGAAACGAAAGACTACCCACGACACCTGAAGAGCTTGAAACCCTAGTTTCGGGACGTATCGCTCAGGCTCTCGCAGAACACAATGCCACGCGCACCGAAAGGTCGCGAGACCGAACCGGGAGCGACAGACGCGAAACCTCCCCTACTGGTAAGAAGACGTCGGGTATATGCGACAGGAGTCTTCGTGAAACTCCTACCTTATATTTAACATTGCTTTATTATTGCAGAAACGGCCTCACGAGAACGTGGCTGCACGTTTAAAGCTTTCCTGGACTGCAAACCACTGAATTTCAGTGGCACTGAAGGTTCTGTCGGACTAGTCAAATGGTTCGAGAAAACCGAAGCTGTGATCCGTATTAGCAGCTGTACCCCACGACAAGCTGTCATGTATGCCACCAACCTGTTTCTGGACCAAGTTCTGACCTGGTGGAACAACCAAGTGCAGACACTGGGAGATGATGCTGCTTACTCCTTATCATGGTTGGAGTTGAAAGAACTAATGATCGCCGAGTACTGTCCGGCAAGTGAAGTGCAGAAGCTAGAGACTGAGTTCTGGAACCTCACCATGGTTGGACCGGACGTAGCTGGTTACACGTCCAGATTCCATGACCTCTCCCGGTTAGTGCCTCGCCTGGTCACCCCGGAAAGCAAAAAGGTGGAAAGGTACCTCTTCGGACTGGCACCACAGATACGCGGCATGGTTACTGCTTCCAAGCCTACAACCATGCGCGAAGCTATCGATCTCGCTTTGAGCCTCACTGAAGACGCCATCCGAATGGGCACTCTAATCCGGAAAGTGTCAGGGTTGAAGCTTACTGAGTCCAGCAGTGTTGAAGGTAAGAATCTGGGTACAAGTTCAGCCGTTGGGTCAAGTGAACAGGGAAATAGGCCAAGGTTTGGGAAGCGTAAGCGCGATGAAAGGAAGAAGGATGGATCAGCAGGTTCAGGGAAGAAGGGAAAAGGGTATGTAGCCACTGGACGTGGAAATAATGGGAAGCAAGGTTATCAGGGCAAGAACGAAGTAATCTGCGGTAAGTGCCGTCGTTCGGGGCACAAGACTGAAGACTGCAGATCAGGAGCGCCAAAGAACAGCGGAGCGAGGCCCTGTTTCTCATGTGGATCGCTCGATCATTGGAAGAGGGACTGCCCCAAACTTAACAACCAAGCCCGTGGGCGAGCGTTCGTGATTGGTGCCGGTGACGCACGACAAGACCCTAATGTGGTCACTGGTACGTTCCCTCTAAATGGTCATTATGCTTCAGTATTGTTTGATACTGGCGCTGATTTTAGCTTCGTATCTGTCGAATTTAAAAGATTACTCGGTTTAAAGACTAGTAAGCTAGACACACCATATTCCATTGAACTAGCTAACGGTAAGACTATAGAAACTCGAGAAGTAGCAAAGGGTTGTAAGTTGGATCTCTGTGGTCACGAGTTTGACATTGAGCTATTACCAGTCGTACTGGGTAGCTTTGACATAGTCGTTGGCATGGATTGGCTATCCGCACACCGCGCCATCGTCGTGTGCAATGACAAAATAATTCAAGTTCCCCTCACGAGCGGTGAAACCCTATCGATCCAAGGGGAAAGGCGTGGAACGCCATTGAGAATTATTACCAGCATGAAAGCCAGGAAGTGCCTAAGGAAAGGTCTCGTCGCATTTTTGGCGCACGTGGTAGACAAGAAGGCTGACGAGCGAAAGCTAGGAGACATTCCGATAGCCAGAGACTTTCCAGATGTATTCCCAGAAGACTTGCCAGGATTGCCACCACCCCGACAAGTCGAGTTTCGTATCGACCTTGTTCCAGGAGCAGCACCTGTAGCGCGATCGCCATATCGCCTAGCTCCTTCAGAAATGCAGGAATTGTCTGAACAACTGCAAGAGTTGTTGGACAAAGGTTTCATAAGACCAAGCTTCTCACCTTGGGGAGCTCCCGTCTTATTCGTGAAGAAGAAGGATGGCACTTTCCGAATGTGCATCGACTATCGGGAACTGAACAAGCTAACTATTAAAAATCGCTATCCTCTCCCCAGGATCGACGATTTGTTTGATCAACTTCAAGGATCCAGTTTCTACTCCAAGATCGACCTAAGGTCCGGCTATCATCAGTTACGTATTCAAGAAGAAGACGTGCCAAAAACAGCATTCAGAACTCGTTATGGACACTATGAGTTTCTGGTCATGCCTTTCGGTTTAACTAACGCACCAGCTGTTTTCATGGACTTGATGAACCGAGTGTGCAAGCCATACTTGGACAAATTTGTTATTGTCTTCATTGATGACATCTTGATCTACTCACGCACGAAGGAGGAACACGAGGAACATCTCCGATTAATCCTCGAGGTACTTCGCAAAGAGAAGCTCTATGCTAAGTTTTCAAAATGTGATTTTTGGATTCGAGAGGTCCACTTCTTAGGCCACGTGGTGAATGAAAGGGGTATACATGTCGATCCCGCCAAGATCGAAGCAATCAAGAATTGGGACGCCCCTAGAACGCCTACTGAAGTACGACAATTTCTTGGCCTTGCGGGTTACTACAGAAGGTTCATCGAGAACTTTTCTAAAATAGCACAATCTTTAACCATGCTAACCCAAAAGGATAAGAAGTTTGAATGGACGGAAAAGCAGGAAGCAGCGTTCCAGTTGTTGAAGGATAAGTTATGTGGCGCACCAATACTATCACTCCCCGATGGTACGGAAGACTTCGTAGTTTACTGTGACGCCTCTCATCAGGGATTGGGTTGTGTATTGATGCAGCGAGAGAAGGTCATAGCCTATGCTTCCAGACAGCTAAAGCTTCACGAGAAGAATTACACCACACATGATCTGGAACTAGGAGCCGTGGTATTCGCACTCAAGATATGGAGACACTATCTGTACGGAACCAAATGTACGATCTTCACCGATCACAAAAGCTTGCAGCACATCTTTGACCAGAAGGAATTGAACATGCGACAACGGCGATGGGTCGAATTATTGAACGATTACGATTGTGAGATAAAGTACCATCCCGGGAAGGCAAACGTCGTAGCCGATGCCTTGAGTCGCAAGGAACGGGTTAAGCCATTGCGTGTCCGAGCTTTGGGTCTAACCATCCACACGAACCTGACTGACCGGATTCGTGAAGCTCAAACTAACGCTCTTAAACCCGAGAATGTCAAAGGAGAAAGATTGCGGAAGATGGTTGAGTCACTGGAGTCAAAAGCGGATCAAGCTCTGTATTTCATGAATAGAATTTGGGTACCAGTGTACGGTGGATTGCGTGAACTGGTATTAGCCGAAGCCCACAGTTCGCGATATTCAGTTCACCCTGGAGCAGACAAGATGTTCCATGATTTGAAGGAATTTTACTGGTGGCCAAACTTCAAGAGAGATATAGCGGCGTATGTTGCGCGATGTTTGACTTGCGCAAAGGTCAAGGCCGAGCACCAGAGACCATCCGGATTGCTCCAGCAACCAGAAATACCGGAATGGAAATGGGAAAGGATCACTATGGACTTCATCACCAAATTGCCCAAGACAACAAGCGGCCATGATATGATCTGGGTAATCGTTGATCGATTGACAAAATCCGCACACTTCCTCCCCATTCGCGAAACGGATAAGTTGGAGAAACTAACCCGTTTGTACATTAAGGAAGTTGTGTCAAAGCACGGTGTACCTATTTCTATCATCTCCGATCGAGACAGTCGTTTCACCTCAAGATTTTGGGAAAGTCTGAATAAAGCCCTAGGTACTCGCCTTGATATGAGTACCGCATATCATCCACAAACCGATGGTCAGAGTGAACGAACCATCCAGACCCTGGAGGATATGCTACGGGCATGCGCAATCGATTTCAGCGGAAATTGGGATACTCACTTGCCACTGGTAGAGTTTTCGTATAACAACAGCTACCACACGAGCATTCAAGCTGCACCTTTTGAAGCTCTATATGGACGCAAGTATAGATCGCCTCTATGTTGGGCCGAAGTTGGCGAAAAGCAACTTACCGGGCCCGAAATTGTTCAAGAAACGACGGATAAGGTCATTCTGATTAGAGAACGTCTCAAAGCGGCACGTGACCGACAGAAGAGCTACGCAGACATGAGGAGGAAGCCTTTGGAATTTCAAGTCGGAGACAGGGTCCTACTAAAGGTGTCACCTTGGAAAGGTGTCGCGCGTTTCGGGAAGCGCGGAAAGCTAAACCCACGATATGTTGGACCATTTGAAATCCTGTCCAGAGTAGGCCCCGTAGCATACAAGCTCAAGTTACCGCAAGAACTTAACGGTGTACACGACACGTTCCACGTGTCGAACTTGAAAAAGTGCTTATCCGACGAAACCCTCATCATCCCCGCAGACGAAATCCACATTGACGACAAGTTACACTTCGTCGAAGAGCCAGTCGAAGTAACCGATTGGAAGGTCCAAAAGCTAAGACGCAGTAAGATCAGATTGGTCAAAGTGCGTTGGAATGCCAAGCGTGGACCGGAGTTCACGTGGGAAAGGCTGGACCAGATGAAGCAAAAGTATCCCGCCCTATTCAAGAAGACCCCTATACCGGAGAGCTCAAAGTGAATTCCGGGACGGAATTCTCTTAACGGGGGGAGAATGTAACAACCGGCAAAATTAAGGTAATTCCGTACTAATTAATTAAACGCGATTAACGTAATTAACCGTAATTATGTGCTGAATATTTAATTGAGGCCTTAGAAAGATAGGAATTCCCAAATAATGCATAGGAATGCATGAGTTTAATAGCAAAGCATGATAGGATCGTGCGCAGACAAAACTATCCGGTATGGACACTGGCGATTACCCGGTAAAACTGAAATAAGCGAAACGAACACCGGACACCCGGAATATAAAATAAATAATATTTTCACAAAATATTATGAGTTTTGGGAACCCAAAGCCATACGTAAAAGCTTATTGCACAAATCTCCCGGTAACGAATAAAGTGCGCGTACCGCACCCGATACGCGCGTAACACGAAAATTCACCCGACAAAAACCGAAATAAATTATCAGTAATTTAACTGGACATAATTTTATAAATATTAACGGTATTTTAATATCGAGGGAAAACGCAACGAAAATTCGAGAGATACCCGGGCGGTACCCGAAGGGAAGTAACTTAAACATATTATGGATAATAATTTGCAAGGTGGACCCCACCAAACACCCATAGGGGCCGGCCTTGGGCCACTTGGAGTGGGAGTTCACTTAAGTTTTCTAAAATCTTTTCCAAATCATTCCTAATGATGAGAATGCATGCAATAAGATTGGGCAAGAGAGTTAACCCAATCATTTCTTCTCCCTCTCTCTCCAAACTCGGCCCAAACACCCTCTCCATATCCCACTTGATTTTCAAAATCTTTTCATAAATCTTCCATAATCTTCCTAACCAATCCTTGCAAGATATTGGTGATCTTTGGAGATTGAGTAGGAGATTATAAGGATAACATCAAGATTACACTTAAGCAAAAACACAAAAACTTCTTCTTCTTCTTCCTTGTGGCCGTGGCATTACACCCCCACATCAACATTTTTCTTGCAATTTTTACTACTCCAAACTACCTCTAGATCATTATCCTCCAAAACCCCATTGTGTGTTTCAAGAGCTTGGAGCTTAACCCATTGGAAGAACACACTAAAACCCCATCCAATCCAAGGTTCTTGTCTCCCCTAGCCTTGAGCTAGTAGTAAGTTTTAATCTTGTTTTGTTTGTTAATGTTCATATTAAGTGTTTATGAGCAAGTTGTACATTGATGGGCAAAGTATGGTTTTGAAACATAAAGAGGATGAATCTTACAAGAATAAAAATAAAGGAATAATAACATGAAGAAATCTTGGATTAACATTAATAAAAGTGATATTGTGAGAAAATGTAATAATAATAACATACACTTGGGTTAGAAGATGAGTGGAACATGACTTGGGAAAAAAGACTTGAATATGATGAAATATGGTTTTAATCATCATAGGATGATAAAATAATGTCATAAAAATAATAAAATGGGTTAGAAAGCCATAGATGGAAAAGTTAGTTCTTCAAAGTCCACCCACTTGGATGAGTAAAAATTTGATGTTTTGGATTAAAATATGGAATAAGCTTATTATTAACATCTAGGATGGATTAGAAGATCATTAAAAGTAAAAAGGAGTAAAAACAACTAAACATGATGAAAATGGTTCTTCAAAGTCCACTAAAGTGGAAGAAAAATAATAACCATGAATGATTTAGTGAAAAATGCTACAAGTGTAAATTAAAAGGATTAAATATGACCAACATGGAAACCAATGGACTAAAATAAATATTTTAGAAGTTATTGGACCAAAAACACAATGATGGAAATATTAGTGTCAAAAAGTGTAAGTAACGTTTTACAAGGTTGAGTTGGTAAATAATAATAGCCTACTTGGGCATTTTAAGTAAAAAGTATATTTTTATAAAATGGACGTTTTATAAAAATAAATGGAGTAACGCAAGTATTTTATAAAGTAAGAGTTTATAAAATAAAGACTTGGGAAGACTTGTACAAAAATAAGGTACTTTTATATAAATGGGAATATAAAAGTATCGGAAACGTTTTTGGTAACAAGTTGGACGAGTCGGACTAAAACGTACATAATATATTTTTCCGTGAGATAAACGTTCGGAATCGGAAGTTGGAACAATACTTCCATAAGAACGCGCAACGGAAATAAATAACGAACTTCGTTACACGAACCAACGTAAACGGATTTATTGCGTCGAGATAAAAATATACATATATATTTTAAGAAAGTAAAATATATATAACCAGGGTGAAACGTGCGTAACACTTTCCTAAGTGTAGTAACAATATTCGTGGGAAAAGAGAAACATAACGTAACAAATTAAAAACGCTAAACGACACATGAACTTAACAAGTAGTATCCACGCGATGATGTAGGTACATATACTCGTTTCCGACGGAATTCTAGTACATCTATTTAAATGGGAAAATAGATGTGCGAGAAGGAAAACCGAGACGAGTAGATGAGATATATCTACGAACGCGTGAATACCGACACGATTTTAGTACATTTATTTAAATGGGAAAATAAATGTACGGTATGATAAGTCTAGTCGGGCGTTAAGATTATGTTACCAAACGACGAAGACTTAGCATATTTATTTAAATGGGAAAATAAATATGTGGCAAAGTAAGTCGGGTCGGTTGATAAGAAAACACTTTATATTGAGCGAAAAGATCCTAAGTATAATTATTTAAATGGGAAAATAATTATACGTTGGGTAGAGTCGTGTCAAGTAAAATGTTGTACGAGTCATAAAGAATAATTATAAGAATAATATATGACTTGTAAGGAAAGGGTAATCCATCGCCATTGAACCTAGGATACGAAACTATTAAACGGGAATTGGGATAAAGACGTGGTCGGGAAGTTGGGTGTACAACTTGCCAAGGCACATACACCATAGGTGTAAGTGACTTATACGCCTAGAACCTTTGTAGGTACGGGATCACAAACTTTACTATTTTCTTTGAGCCAAGCACAGTTACAGGTGAGTCTCACGGCCCCATTTCTAAACTATTTAACGTTTTTACGGGGGAAAGATATGTTGGGATTGTATGACGGGTTGGATACTTGAGTAAAGATCGCCACTCGGGGTTGAGACCTCCCCACTATAATCATTTATTCAGGAATGAGAAACCAAAGGGATATTTGGATAGTACTATTGGTGCCTGACAAGGCCCACCCCTAATCGATAGCGTCGATTATGCATCGGCGTATGCCTGGGGTGCACTTATTCTGAAATAAAGTCGTAGGAATACCGAGTAACGACTTTGGGCGGGGGCATTATTAATTGTCTTGGTTTGGTTATAGGCTCAAGTAAATTGTAGGACTTTGCAACTCCTATAAATGTCATAACAAGGATATTCCCACTTTATAAAGACTTATTAAATTAAAACCTGTGAACTCACCAATATTTATATATTGACGATTTTCAAACATATCTTTCAGGTAATTGATTGATGGAAGTTAGCATGGCGAGCAGGGTCGGGGATGTCTCCAAACCGGGCGTTGGGAATGTCGTGATGGGGTCTTATCTCTTTATTCCATGGAATTAGGGATAAAGGGAGAAGCCTCTTTATCATTTTCGAAAACAATTTATGATTATGTATTGACAATTTGACATGATTATTAGCATTGAATAAATGCCCGTTTTCCAATTAATATTGTGCTTTGCATTAATCTTGGCTTAATACTTTTGAACCGTCGCGCCACGTGTTTCCGCCTTAGACGTGGTGTGACAGAAAGTGGTATCAGAGCCAAGGTTATAGCGAATTAGCATTTTAAAAATCTAAACTATAACCGGACATGGTTCAAAATCTTTCAAAGTAAATGCGAAACGCAATAAAATAAAATTTTCCAACGACCATTTGGGTATATGGAGATTCCGACCAAGCTAGCCATGGTAAGTATACGTATTATTTTTGTTAGAAGGTTAGGAAGAGAACCGTAGATATGTGCCTTAACCACCTAACGAATAATACTTAAATATTAGTACGGTTTCTTTTGCCAGGATGTCGAACGTAGGGAGCGTAGCACCGAGCTACGACAGTAGCCTCCAGATCATCCCAGCACCACCACCGGAGCCGATCGAGGTAGTGATACTCGATCCCGAGGATGATGAGATGGACGTTGATGTCGCCATGGAGGGCGCCGACGGAGATAGCTCCGACGAGACGGACCCTAGCGAGGACCCAGCGTGGGCCCCCGCTGGAGACGATATGGCCGCCGTGGCCGACCTACCGATGGCCGAGGCCGACTTGCCTTTAGTGCCATTCCAGGCAGCACCACTGCCAGCACTACCTATCCGCGCCGTCAGGGACTTCCCTGTAGGTTGCGCAGGTCCTTCGAGACCTATCCCTACACAGTCGGAGACTGTCGACTCTCCGTACGACCGACGCGCACCAGTCGACCGTGAGCCCTTACCTACCCCACCTATCCCCGTTCCCTCCGGCATGAGACTCGTGCCTGTCTGCCGGGGACACAACGGGTGGATCTCCGATGACTCCGACGATGAGTCAACTGCATCGGTGGAGCACATTGCTGTGCCTATCCCACCAGCAGGCCAGGAGGAGCACGTCGCTCCGATGACAGGGCATGCTACCACTACCCCAGCCACCTTACCTACCATGCCCGAGCCCATACCACAGGATGGGCCAGCTTCTACTGGGCACATCCTTGAGGGCAGCTCAGCCCGCAGCTCTGAGTTGCACCGAGCAGGACTGGCAGCTCATGCCACTGCTAGCCCTCCTACCCCTACCACTGTGATGTCTACTTTAGAGTGGGTCACTGTCATCCAGCCACTCATGGTTCCACTCGCCGAGCTTATAGTCCCCTCACCCTTATCCATGACACTACCCATCACCACTTTTCCCACACTATCACCCCTACCCGAGATGCTCCATACCCCACCACCTGCACCAATCCCTATGGATGCAGGAGCCCCATTTGTGACACCCCCATTTGCACCGTATACTCTAGGTGCAGGAGACCCATACCAGGTACCACCCTACTGTTTCACTGGATTACCGGGCTTTGCCCCACCCTTCACACCACTACCCATACCCGATATCGTCGGCCCGTCTCAGCCGACGTACACTGACATCCCCGGGCCGTCGCAGCCCCACGGGATGGCCCCACTGACAGGACCCGCATGGTCCAAGGTGATCTCGCTGGAGAGAGATTTCCAGACCCTCACCGACACGGTGCAGCGCACCGTGAGTCAGATGGAGCAGCAGGCCCAGCTCATGTGGGCCAGGATCATTGATGCCAGGGATGCACTGGCACATTATGCCGAGGAGCTGCTGAGCATGGATGCTCATTGTGGCCTTACGGGCGACGCACACTTTGCGCATCGCCAATTCTTGTACGATCGCATTATGGCGATCAGTATGACCATCAGCATGTGCGCACCTCAGTACCAGTACCAGCACCCGCCGCCGCCACCGCCACAGTAGCATCAGGGACGTTTTGGGAGATCACTCGCGGACATAGCAGTAGTAGTAGTAGTATGATAGCACAGCATGGGTTATAGCACCCATCTGCATTTTTGCCTAGCCGAGCGGGATTGTGCCGGCATATGACATTATATTTCTAGTGTATTTCAAAGAGCAATGTAAGAGGAAGGTATCCTCGGTTTTTGTTATTATGAACAAATCATTGTACTTGGTATTGAAATTAATGGAAGTTTTGTTATGGTAAAATATGTGTTGTGATTATCTACGATTATTATTACTTATTCTGTTTATGTTGTGATTGCGTGTTGTTGTTATGGTGATTATTGTGTTCATATGTTGTGTGGTTGTTTATACTATATATGTGATGATATTGTATGAATGATTGTCGGAAATTAACCTTTGATATTGGTTATTGAAGAAACATGGCACCAGCCACAAGAAGCAACAGTGGAAACGAAAGACTACCCACGACACCTGAAGAGCTTGAAACCCTAGTTTCGGGACGTATCGCTCAGGCTCTCGCAGAACACAATGCCACGCGCACCGAAAGGTCGCGAGACCGAACCGGGAGCGACAGACGCGAAACCTCCCCTACTGGTAAGAAGACGTCGGGTATATGCGACAGGAGTCTTCGTGAAACTCCTACCTTATATTTAACATTGCTTTATTATTGCAGAAACGGCCTCACGAGAACGTGGCTGCACGTTTAAAGCTTTCCTGGACTGCAAACCACTGAATTTCAGTGGCACTGAAGGTTCTGTCGGACTAGTCAAATGGTTCGAGAAAACCGAAGCTGTGATCCGTATTAGCAGCTGTACCCCACGACAAGCTGTCATGTATGCCACCAACCTGTTTCTGGACCAAGTTCTGACCTGGTGGAACAACCAAGTGCAGACACTGGGAGATGATGCTGCTTACTCCTTATCATGGTTGGAGTTGAAAGAACTAATGATCGCCGAGTACTGTCCGGCAAGTGAAGTGCAGAAGCTAGAGACTGAGTTCTGGAACCTCACCATGGTTGGACCGGACGTAGCTGGTTACACGTCCAGATTCCATGACCTCTCCCGGTTAGTGCCTCGCCTGGTCACCCCGGAAAGCAAAAAGGTGGAAAGGTACCTCTTCGGACTGGCACCACAGATACGCGGCATGGTTACTGCTTCCAAGCCTACAACCATGCGCGAAGCTATCGATCTCGCTTTGAGCCTCACTGAAGACGCCATCCGAATGGGCACTCTAATCCGGAAAGTGTCAGGGTTGAAGCTTACTGAGTCCAGCAGTGTTGAAGGTAAGAATCTGGGTACAAGTTCAGCCGTTGGGTCAAGTGAACAGGGAAATAGGCCAAGGTTTGGGAAGCGTAAGCGCGATGAAAGGAAGAAGGATGGATCAGCAGGTTCAGGGAAGAAGGGAAAAGGGTATGTAGCCACTGGACGTGGAAATAATGGGAAGCAAGGTTATCAGGGCAAGAACGAAGTAATCTGCGGTAAGTGCCGTCGTTCGGGGCACAAGACTGAAGACTGCAGATCAGGAGCGCCAAAGAACAGCGGAGCGAGGCCCTGTTTCTCATGTGGATCGCTCGATCATTGGAAGAGGGACTGCCCCAAACTTAACAACCAAGCCCGTGGGCGAGCGTTCGTGATTGGTGCCGGTGACGCACGACAAGACCCTAATGTGGTCACTGGTACGTTCCCTCTAAATGGTCATTATGCTTCAGTATTGTTTGATACTGGCGCTGATTTTAGCTTCGTATCTGTCGAATTTAAAAGATTACTCGGTTTAAAGACTAGTAAGCTAGACACACCATATTCCATTGAACTAGCTAACGGTAAGACTATAGAAACTCGAGAAGTAGCAAAGGGTTGTAAGTTGGATCTCTGTGGTCACGAGTTTGACATTGAGCTATTACCAGTCGTACTGGGTAGCTTTGACATAGTCGTTGGCATGGATTGGCTATCCGCACACCGCGCCATCGTCGTGTGCAATGACAAAATAATTCAAGTTCCCCTCACGAGCGGTGAAACCCTATCGATCCAAGGGGAAAGGCGTGGAACGCCATTGAGAATTATTACCAGCATGAAAGCCAGGAAGTGCCTAAGGAAAGGTCTCGTCGCATTTTTGGCGCACGTGGTAGACAAGAAGGCTGACGAGCGAAAGCTAGGAGACATTCCGATAGCCAGAGACTTTCCAGATGTATTCCCAGAAGACTTGCCAGGATTGCCACCACCCCGACAAGTCGAGTTTCGTATCGACCTTGTTCCAGGAGCAGCACCTGTAGCGCGATCGCCATATCGCCTAGCTCCTTCAGAAATGCAGGAATTGTCTGAACAACTGCAAGAGTTGTTGGACAAAGGTTTCATAAGACCAAGCTTCTCACCTTGGGGAGCTCCCGTCTTATTCGTGAAGAAGAAGGATGGCACTTTCCGAATGTGCATCGACTATCGGGAACTGAACAAGCTAACTATTAAAAATCGCTATCCTCTCCCCAGGATCGACGATTTGTTTGATCAACTTCAAGGATCCAGTTTCTACTCCAAGATCGACCTAAGGTCCGGCTATCATCAGTTACGTATTCAAGAAGAAGACGTGCCAAAAACAGCATTCAGAACTCGTTATGGACACTATGAGTTTCTGGTCATGCCTTTCGGTTTAACTAACGCACCAGCTGTTTTCATGGACTTGATGAACCGAGTGTGCAAGCCATACTTGGACAAATTTGTTATTGTCTTCATTGATGACATCTTGATCTACTCACGCACGAAGGAGGAACACGAGGAACATCTCCGATTAATCCTCGAGGTACTTCGCAAAGAGAAGCTCTATGCTAAGTTTTCAAAATGTGATTTTTGGATTCGAGAGGTCCACTTCTTAGGCCACGTGGTGAATGAAAGGGGTATACATGTCGATCCCGCCAAGATCGAAGCAATCAAGAATTGGGACGCCCCTAGAACGCCTACTGAAGTACGACAATTTCTTGGCCTTGCGGGTTACTACAGAAGGTTCATCGAGAACTTTTCTAAAATAGCACAATCTTTAACCATGCTAACCCAAAAGGATAAGAAGTTTGAATGGACGGAAAAGCAGGAAGCAGCGTTCCAGTTGTTGAAGGATAAGTTATGTGGCGCACCAATACTATCACTCCCCGATGGTACGGAAGACTTCGTAGTTTACTGTGACGCCTCTCATCAGGGATTGGGTTGTGTATTGATGCAGCGAGAGAAGGTCATAGCCTATGCTTCCAGACAGCTAAAGCTTCACGAGAAGAATTACACCACACATGATCTGGAACTAGGAGCCGTGGTATTCGCACTCAAGATATGGAGACACTATCTGTACGGAACCAAATGTACGATCTTCACCGATCACAAAAGCTTGCAGCACATCTTTGACCAGAAGGAATTGAACATGCGACAACGGCGATGGGTCGAATTATTGAACGATTACGATTGTGAGATAAAGTACCATCCCGGGAAGGCAAACGTCGTAGCCGATGCCTTGAGTCGCAAGGAACGGGTTAAGCCATTGCGTGTCCGAGCTTTGGGTCTAACCATCCACACGAACCTGACTGACCGGATTCGTGAAGCTCAAACTAACGCTCTTAAACCCGAGAATGTCAAAGGAGAAAGATTGCGGAAGATGGTTGAGTCACTGGAGTCAAAAGCGGATCAAGCTCTGTATTTCATGAATAGAATTTGGGTACCAGTGTACGGTGGATTGCGTGAACTGGTATTAGCCGAAGCCCACAGTTCGCGATATTCAGTTCACCCTGGAGCAGACAAGATGTTCCATGATTTGAAGGAATTTTACTGGTGGCCAAACTTCAAGAGAGATATAGCGGCGTATGTTGCGCGATGTTTGACTTGCGCAAAGGTCAAGGCCGAGCACCAGAGACCATCCGGATTGCTCCAGCAACCAGAAATACCGGAATGGAAATGGGAAAGGATCACTATGGACTTCATCACCAAATTGCCCAAGACAACAAGCGGCCATGATATGATCTGGGTAATCGTTGATCGATTGACAAAATCCGCACACTTCCTCCCCATTCGCGAAACGGATAAGTTGGAGAAACTAACCCGTTTGTACATTAAGGAAGTTGTGTCAAAGCACGGTGTACCTATTTCTATCATCTCCGATCGAGACAGTCGTTTCACCTCAAGATTTTGGGAAAGTCTGAATAAAGCCCTAGGTACTCGCCTTGATATGAGTACCGCATATCATCCACAAACCGATGGTCAGAGTGAACGAACCATCCAGACCCTGGAGGATATGCTACGGGCATGCGCAATCGATTTCAGCGGAAATTGGGATACTCACTTGCCACTGGTAGAGTTTTCGTATAACAACAGCTACCACACGAGCATTCAAGCTGCACCTTTTGAAGCTCTATATGGACGCAAGTATAGATCGCCTCTATGTTGGGCCGAAGTTGGCGAAAAGCAACTTACCGGGCCCGAAATTGTTCAAGAAACGACGGATAAGGTCTTTCTGATTAGAGAACGTCTCAAAGCGGCACGTGACCGACAGAAGAGCTACGCAGACATGAGGAGGAAGCCTTTGGAATTTCAAGTCGGAGACAGGGTCCTACTAAAGGTGTCACCTTGGAAAGGTGTCGCGCGTTTCGGGAAGCGCGGAAAGCTAAACCCACGATATGTTGGACCATTTGAAATCCTGTCCAGAGTAGGCCCCGTAGCATACAAGCTCAAGTTACCGCAAGAACTTAACGGTGTACACGACACGTTCCACGTGTCGAACTTGAAAAAGTGCTTATCCGACGAAACCCTCATCATCCCCGCAGACGAAATCCACATTGACGACAAGTTACACTTCGTCGAAGAGCCAGTCGAAGTAACCGATTGGAAGGTCCAAAAGCTAAGACGCAGTAAGATCAGATTGGTCAAAGTGCGTTGGAATGCCAAGCGTGGACCGGAGTTCACGTGGGAAAGGCTGGACCAGATGAAGCAAAAGTATCCCGCCCTATTCAAGAAGACCCCTATACCGGAGAGCTCAAAGTGAATTCCGGGACGGAATTCTCTTAACGGGGGGAGAATGTAACAACCGGCAAAATTAAGGTAATTCCGTACTAATTAATTAAACGCGATTAACGTAATTAACCGTAATTATGTGCTGAATATTTAATTGAGGCCTTAGAAAGATAGGAATTCCCAAATAATGCATAGGAATGCATGAGTTTAATAGCAAAGCATGATAGGATCGTGCGCAGACAAAACTATCCGGTATGGACACTGGCGATTACCCGGTAAAACTGAAATAAGCGAAACGAACACCGGACACCCGGAATATAAAATAAATAATATTTTCACAAAATATTATGAGTTTTGGGAACCCAAAGCCATACGTAAAAGCTTATTGCACAAATCTCCCGGTAACGAATAAAGTGCGCGTACCGCACCCGATACGCGCGTAACACGAAAATTCACCCGACAAAAACCGAAATAAATTATCAGTAATTTAACTGGACATAATTTTATAAATATTAACGGTATTTTAATATCGAGGGAAAACGCAACGAAAATTCGAGAGATACCCGGGCGGTACCCGAAGGGAAGTAACTTAAACATATTATGGATAATAATTTGCAAGGTGGACCCCACCAAACACCCATAGGGGCCGGCCTTGGGCCACTTGGAGTGGGAGTTCACTTAAGTTTTCTAAAATCTTTTCCAAATCATTCCTAATGATGAGAATGCATGCAATAAGATTGGGCAAGAGAGTTAACCCAATCATTTCTTCTCCCTCTCTCTCCAAACTCGGCCCAAACACCCTCTCCATATCCCACTTGATTTTCAAAATCTTTTCATAAATCTTCCATAATCTTCCTAACCAATCCTTGCAAGATATTGGTGATCTTTGGAGATTGAGTAGGAGATTATAAGGATAACATCAAGATTACACTTAAGCAAAAACACAAAAACTTCTTCTTCTTCTTCCTTGTGGCCGTGGCATTACACCCCCACATCAACATTTTTCTTGCAATTTTTACTACTCCAAACTACCTCTAGATCATTATCCTCCAAAACCCCATTGTGTGTTTCAAGAGCTTGGAGCTTAACCCATTGGAAGAACACACTAAAACCCCATCCAATCCAAGGTTCTTGTCTCCCCTAGCCTTGAGCTAGTAGTAAGTTTTAATCTTGTTTTGTTTGTTAATGTTCATATTAAGTGTTTATGAGCAAGTTGTACATTGATGGGCAAAGTATGGTTTTGAAACATAAAGAGGATGAATCTTACAAGAATAAAAATAAAGGAATAATAACATGAAGAAATCTTGGATTAACATTAATAAAAGTGATATTGTGAGAAAATGTAATAATAATAACATACACTTGGGTTAGAAGATGAGTGGAACATGACTTGGGAAAAAAGACTTGAATATGATGAAATATGGTTTTAATCATCATAGGATGATAAAATAATGTCATAAAAATAATAAAATGGGTTAGAAAGCCATAGATGGAAAAGTTAGTTCTTCAAAGTCCACCCACTTGGATGAGTAAAAATTTGATGTTTTGGATTAAAATATGGAATAAGCTTATTATTAACATCTAGGATGGATTAGAAGATCATTAAAAGTAAAAAGGAGTAAAAACAACTAAACATGATGAAAATGGTTCTTCAAAGTCCACTAAAGTGGAAGAAAAATAATAACCATGAATGATTTAGTGAAAAATGCTACAAGTGTAAATTAAAAGGATTAAATATGACCAACATGGAAACCAATGGACTAAAATAAATATTTTAGAAGTTATTGGACCAAAAACACAATGATGGAAATATTAGTGTCAAAAAGTGTAAGTAACGTTTTACAAGGTTGAGTTGGTAAATAATAATAGCCTACTTGGGCATTTTAAGTAAAAAGTATATTTTTATAAAATGGACGTTTTATAAAAATAAATGGAGTAACGCAAGTATTTTATAAAGTAAGAGTTTATAAAATAAAGACTTGGGAAGACTTGTACAAAAATAAGGTACTTTTATATAAATGGGAATATAAAAGTATCGGAAACGTTTTTGGTAACAAGTTGGACGAGTCGGACTAAAACGTACATAATATATTTTTCCGTGAGATAAACGTTCGGAATCGGAAGTTGGAACAATACTTCCATAAGAACGCGCAACGGAAATAAATAACGAACTTCGTTACACGAACCAACGTAAACGGATTTATTGCGTCGAGATAAAAATATACATATATATTTTAAGAAAGTAAAATATATATAACCAGGGTGAAACGTGCGTAACACTTTCCTAAGTGTAGTAACAATATTCGTGGGAAAAGAGAAACATAACGTAACAAATTAAAAACGCTAAACGACACATGAACTTAACAAGTAGTATCCACGCGATGATGTAGGTACATATACTCGTTTCCGACGGAATTCTAGTACATCTATTTAAATGGGAAAATAGATGTGCGAGAAGGAAAACCGAGACGAGTAGATGAGATATATCTACGAACGCGTGAATACCGACACGATTTTAGTACATTTATTTAAATGGGAAAATAAATGTACGGTATGATAAGTCTAGTCGGGCGTTAAGATTATGTTACCAAACGACGAAGACTTAGCATATTTATTTAAATGGGAAAATAAATATGTGGCAAAGTAAGTCGGGTCGGTTGATAAGAAAACACTTTATATTGAGCGAAAAGATCCTAAGTATAATTATTTAAATGGGAAAATAATTATACGTTGGGTAGAGTCGTGTCAAGTAAAATGTTGTACGAGTCATAAAGAATAATTATAAGAATAATATATGACTTGTAAGGAAAGGGTAATCCATCGCCATTGAACCTAGGATACGAAACTATTAAACGGGAATTGGGATAAAGACGTGGTCGGGAAGTTGGGTGTACAACTTGCCAAGGCACATACACCATAGGTGTAAGTGACTTATACGCCTAGAACCTTTGTAGGTACGGGATCACAAACTTTACTATTTTCTTTGAGCCAAGCACAGTTACAGGTGAGTCTCACGGCCCCATTTCTAAACTATTTAACGTTTTTACGGGGGAAAGATATGTTGGGATTGTATGACGGGTTGGATACTTGAGTAAAGATCGCCACTCGGGGTTGAGACCTCCCCACTATAATCATTTATTCAGGAATGAGAAACCAAAGGGATATTTGGATAGTACTATTGGTGCCTGACAAGGCCCACCCCTAATCGATAGCGTCGATTATGCATCGGCGTATGCCTGGGGTGCACTTATTCTGAAATAAAGTCGTAGGAATACCGAGTAACGACTTTGGGCGGGGGCATTATTAATTGTCTTGGTTTGGTTATAGGCTCAAGTAAATTGTAGGACTTTGCAACTCCTATAAATGTCATAACAAGGATATTCCCACTTTATAAAGACTTATTAAATTAAAACCTGTGAACTCACCAATATTTATATATTGACGATTTTCAAACATATCTTTCAGGTAATTGATTGATGGAAGTTAGCATGGCGAGCAGGGTCGGGGATGTCTCCAAACCGGGCGTTGGGAATGTCGTGATGGGGTCTTATCTCTTTATTCCATGGAATTAGGGATAAAGGGAGAAGCCTCTTTATCATTTTCGAAAACAATTTATGATTATGTATTGACAATTTGACATGATTATTAGCATTGAATAAATGCCCGTTTTCCAATTAATATTGTGCTTTGCATTAATCTTGGCTTAATACTTTTGAACCGTCGCGCCACGTGTTTCCGCCTTAGACGTGGTGTGACATTCGCGACCCAAGGTCTGAACTTGTAGGTTCCACCATGTCAGCGCCTCGTCTTGGAAGGTACAGGTGACGTACTTGATCTTCTGGTCCTCCGAACAGCCACTAATGTCGAGAACAGACTCCGTTTTCTCAATCCATCGGACAATACCAATTGCTCCTTCTGACCCATGAAAACTCCAAGGCTTGCATGCCTTGAAAGTCTTGTAGGAACACCCACGTATGGGATTTTCTGCCTCTGCATCATTAGAAAGATTGGTTTGTCAACGAAAGGATTGGCATAGGGAAGCGATTGGGAAAAGGGGAAAGAATAGACAAAAGCTTTACCATTCTCAGGGTCCTGGGTTCTACGTCGGCCTGCAGCGCCCGACCCGCCACTGGAATCGGCACGGTTCGCCTCATGTTGCGCAATAGCCTCTGCGATTACCCTGGCTAAATCCGCTGAGGTGGTCGGAAAAGTTTCTTCCTTGGAAGACGAACGAGTAGTCCTCTTAGGAGGCATGTTTCTTCTAATACATACGATTAAAAGAAATGAGACATATAATACTGCATAATATTGTCACACACGTACCAAACAACAAACTAACCAATCATCACAAGCAATAAGCATAAAAATACATCACAACACAACAACCGAGTAGGAAACCAAAATACCAAATTTCTAATAATTAGTTAACTTAGCAATTTAGTTTCATACATAACAAAACAACAATACAAGAGTACCACAATAAGTTAACTACTACTAAGTCGACTACAACACATAATGTCCTAAGGAGACGGGGGTGGGAAAGCAGCGGACAAAGCTACAACAGCGACTATCATCCTGGACTCGACGTCATCAACTCTCGCCTCTAACTGGGTAACACACTCCTCGGCCGCAGCGCATCCCTGATCCGCCTCATGTACGCGAGTACCCAACTCTGCCAGTCGATAGAGAAGAGGATCTCGGGTATGACCCGTCAGGTAGAGATCATCCTCAATGTCCCGAACTCTCCCTCGCAGCACCCCAATCTTAGTGTCGTGACGTCCAACCACGTCCCGCACAGAGTAGAGGGCGTGATGCACAGGAGCTGGCTCAAAGCCGGTGGGTAATGGAGTGTCAGAGGGAGGCTGAGATGGATCACCAGTCTCAAAGGTAGAGGGATCCTAGTCATCAGTGTCCTCATCGGAGTAGGCCAAGAATCCATCAATGGTCGGCAGGTAAATCCTCTTCCGAGCCTGAGATCATCGGAGAAGTTTCCTTCTGGGTGGCTCGGGGTCCTCTGGAGCTGGAGGCTAGGGATCGGCTAGTGCCAGAGGCTCAGGGTCAACAGGGGCAGGAGCCTCGGCTGGAGCGATAGGAGTCGGTGGAGGGAGTACCCGTTTCCTAGGGGTATACATCAGAAGAGTCCCGCCTGGACGTAGACGATAAGGTCGAAAAGACGGCTCTCGGGGCTCTGGCGGTGGTAAGGGTACATCCTCCTCCTGTGCCTCGCCAGCAGGCACCTCCTCCTCATCGTCGGAGACGGCGTGATCGACCTGCATATAGTCGTCCTCGGTGTCGGAGTCGCTAGAATCGGGCTCGTAGCCCTACTGAAGGTCGTCGGCTGGAGGGCTGCCTGGTACAATCTCCTCCTCAGAATCCGAGAGAATGATGGGAGCGACTTGGTGTGCCATGATCCTAAAAATCAATGAACACACGTGTGTGTCAGTATAGTGTGGTGTACTTAGTGTAACTACTAACGTGCAATGTACATAAATGGCACGACAAAGCATATAACTGTCATGGCAAAGTACATAACTGGCATGGCAAAGTACATGACTGGCATGGCAAAGCATATAACTGTCATGGCAAAGTACATAACTGGCATGGAAAAGTACATGACTGTCATGGCAAAGCATATAACTGTCATGGCAAAGTACATAACTGGCATGGAACTTGCGTAGCGCGTAGGGATAGGTGTTGTGTTTCTTTCTTTGGAAAACATTTCAAAATCAATTTTTGTTTAGATTATATTTTGACTCGAAAGAATCTTAGTTCGCTATAACCTCGTGCTCTAATACCAATCTGTCACACCTCGCCAAGGAGAAAATGGAGGTGCGACTTTGAAAGATTTCCAAGCACAAAAGGTCACACGAGCATTAATTAAAACAAAGTAGGAACTTTCATTAAACAACCAAATCCATTCAACATAAGTTAATTGTTTAATTCTAAAACCATTGTATGTAAATGTCTAAAATTATTATGACAACACAACAGTCCAAAAGAAGGTATCCCACAAATGCTCGCGCGCGACCACTGCAAGTTCCATTGTCCATGCTAATTTCCTGAAAAACATGCATGTAAAATGTATGGGTCAACATAAAGTTGGTGAGTTCACGGGTTTTCTATATGGTGGAAATGTAATCCAAAACCGACTAAATCATTGCCTAGCTAGGGCAATAATTGATATGTGATCTGACATGAGCCCATAACCAAACCTTGACATGTTGTGCCTCACCCATTTTACACTAAAGACATTGAAATAATGTGAAATACAAGCACTCTTTCGATATCTGTCATCCGGTCAGAGCGACTGACCAAGAGTGGGGGTGTCAACCCAATAGATCTATCCCGGTGTTTCATGGCTAAGTCCATAGCTAATAGTTATGGTATGATGTATGACACGAGGGCATAATGGATCCTGAACTGTACTGTCTCATGTTCACATAATAGTCATGTATTGTAACTAAAAACTGTACGCATGTTTTTCCCCCCGAAAAATGTAAAACCTGTAAAAAGGGGCTGTGAATACTCACTTGGTGTCTGAATGCTAGGTTGAACTGAATCTGGCACTGTATGTGTAGTCTAGGAACCCTAAATGCATTCAAAAGCACTTATGTCTATGTTTGGCTCTAACTACCATACAACTGTTCACCCGACTGTATCACCTATGGACTAGGGGCTTCTGTACCACTATCCACGGGTGTTACACACTGTATTTGTTAATAATTGTTCGTTTTGTTATCTTGGTGGCTATGTTTCATTCATGTTTTTGACAAAACATATGTGGTGACTCCCTAAATGTTACTGAGTGTTACTTATGTCTCAGTTATGTAAGTTTAGGATAGAACATAGACACATCTTGTGACAGTTTTGTATAAAAATAACACATCCAAGTGTTTCGCCTTTGTTTATACGTGCATAACTTTATGTTTTCGAGAAAACGCACGTGTTAAGCTATTTAACACATGTTTTATTATTCTTAACACATGTTCATAAATCAAACCATGTTGTATATTGTATGATTTAGGTGAAATATGTTGTTCTTGGGCCGGGTCTTGGCCTCTTACACACGCACGTGTATATATATATATATGTATATGTGTGTGTGTGCTCGTAAATGTCCACATCCATGTGTTCCAAGGTGCATGCATCAATGTGAACATGTGTGTATACATAACTAGAACATTGAACTTTTATCATCAAAACTTGAGTTGTTAAGTTAGTTACTTCCAAGAATAAATGTTTTGTGGAGTGTGCGAGTACATGTAGGCTTCGGGTGGCCAATATGCATAACTATATGTTCATGTAAACAAGACTAAAGTTCGGGTATCATACCTCACGCGTATAGCCGAGAAAAACAAAAAAAATAATAAGCTAACTCCTCACAAGAAAGCTCCTAAATGCTAGCTAAAGGCTTGGAACTCCCTACTGATGGTGTAGTGTGGCCGAAAGGTGTTCCTTGAGTGCTTGGCGGCTTCGGCCGAAGGTAACAAGAGAGGAAAAGAGAGGTTTCAAGTGTTAGTGAGTTCTTGAGAGGTTGTGGTGTGATCCAAGTGTGTTCTAGTACCTCTATTTATAGGCGAGTGCGGTGAGGATGAGTGTGGTTTCATTGGTTCACAAACTAGTTAAGTCAAAAGTATGCTTTCATGGAGTGCTAAAGTGGGATGGATTGCTTGGGAAAGAAGTTGACTTAGAGCTTTGTAATGTAATGTAGGGGCTTGGGGCGTTTCGGCCGTAAATGGACATAGGGAAGGGGCATTGTAATTGTGGTAAGGTTGACATTATAATCCCTCTCATGTGTTCTATGTTGTGCCATCTTGGTGTAAGGAGTTGACCTTGGCTCAATAGTGGTTTGTCTTGGGAATGCATTAGCCGAAATTTGTGTATGTTTGTGATATATTTGGATGGTCAAAACTCATGGGAAATATAGAGGTGAATAGTTCATGCCTTGTTGGTGTTAAGCATGGATGGATGTGTAACTAGATAGGCTTGTGACTAGGAAGGGAAATAGACATGTGTGTGTATATATGCGAGTGTGCATATGTGTGTGTGTATAGATAGTTTAGTCACTTCTGCACTCTATGTATGTGTTTATAGTGCCGTGTATATGTGTGTATGTATAGAGATGAGAGTGTGTCACACCACGCCAATGGCGGAAACACGTGGCGCGACGGTTCAAGAGCATAAAGTCAAGGTTAACGCAAATCACAAGTAATTTAAGAAAATGGGTCATTTATTTAGGCGTCAAATCTTGTTCAAAACATTACACAAAAAGTAAATTGTTTATAACACAAATGGAGAGGTTTCTCAAATATATCCCATAGCCTTGGGAAATAAAGGTGAAACCCCGCAAAATATCCAACGCCGCATAGGAGGATTCCGTGACCCAGCTTGCCATGATTGTCTTCGCTTAATTACCTGAAAGATATGTTTAAAATTTCGTCAATATAAATATATATTGGTGAGTTCACAGGTTTTAGTTTCCAAAACTTGAATACTTGGGAAATACCATGTTATGACAATATATAGGAGTTGCAAATTCCTACAAATCTACTTGAGACTATAATCAAACCAAGACGTGTAATAATAATGCCCCGCTCCAAGTCGTTACTCGGTATCCTACGACTTAAGTTCAGAATATATGCACCCCAGGCATACAGTAATGCATAACCGACGCTATCGATTAGGGGTGGGCCTTGTCAGGCACCAATAGTACTATTCAAATATTCCACCGGTTTCATTTCCCTGAACAAATGATTATAGAGGCGAGGACTCAACCCCGAGTGGCGGTCACACCTCAAGTAATAAATCCGTCAAACATTTTCCCTAACATATCTTTCCCCCGAAAACGTAAAAATAGTTTAAAATGGGGCCGTGAAACTCACCTGAATCGACGTCCGGCTCAACTAGGTAGATAGCAAAAGGGGTCTCGCACCTACAAACGTCCTAGACGTATAAGTCACTATTCCTATAGTGCATGTGCCTTGGCAAGTTGTACACCCAACTCCCGACCATAAGTTATTCCAACTTCCGTTTAATTTAGCGCGTCTATTAGAGAAGAGCCTAATTGCAGCCAACAAGAAGGCCAGAGAAGATCAGATTTGGAAATCTCTGGAAGAAAGGGATGATTTGGATTTAAGCCATGAAGAAAAACTTCAGGCTTATGCAGCTGAACTACAAAGGCAGGCTAGCCTTGATGAGATTGCTGAACAAGATAAAAGACAACAACTGGTGTCTTATATTACCAAGAACAGCAAGACTAAAGCCTTTACACTCAAAGGACTCTCTATGCAAGAGCTAACAAGAAGAGCACAACTGCTTGCAGACAAAGTGGCCACAAGCAAAGATGGAAAGGCCAAGAGAGCCCAGATAATAGAAGAGTTAGTAGTAGAAGGATATGGTTCAAAAGCCTCAGTATCCAGATGGAAAGAAGAAAGACTGATGGATACTTATAGAAAATACTTGGCTGCCAAGGCTGCAAATCCTGAGAAGTTTCAAACTGCTGATCCTTCAAGATCAGTAGTTAGAACTTCTGGTGCATCTAGAAGAACTGCTACTCAGAAGAAGAAGGCAGAGGACAATGTCAAAACTGACTTCAAAATGGTACTACTTGAAGGAAGTTCAATAGTCCATTCAGATTTTGACATTGAGGAGAAACCTCTGTTAACACAATTCAGGGATCCTTCCACTTTTGCTTATCAAATACAAAAGACCATCAAAGAAAAACTGCATACCAGAGTAGTGACTGAACACCATCTCCCAACTGTTCAGATGCCTGATATGCAACAACAACTAGGAAGAGAATCCCACCTGAGGCTATCTGAAACTGAAGACATCCAGCACTCAGGACCATCAACCCAAGGGACAAGTCTGGTTCCCTATTCTTCTGACTTTAACAAGTCAAAGATCCCTATCATCAGATGGTCACTTACTGATAACAACTCAGTACTGTTGACAAGAAGAGACCTCTCAAGCAGGACTTACAAGAAGATCAGTGATCTGAAGAAACTGTCAACACAAGACCTGCTCACAATTCAACATCTAGAACCACAGAGAGGATCTCTATCTGATGGTCAGTTAAACCAGCTCAAGAACACCATGTACAAAGAGATATGGAAGATTGTTCAAGACAGAAGAAACACATAAGGAATTAGTAAGGTTTTGGCTTCATCAATCCAGGGGGAGATTGTTAGGACAAAGAGGATTGGTGAAACCACTTTTGTAAACCTTAGTCTAATTCACTTCTGTCATTTTGGCTAAGTATAGAAGTACTGAAGAGAAGACAAGAAACTGCTGATTAGAAGATATGAGAAGTGCTGAAGAAGCAGAAGTTCTGAAGTCCAAACCAGACAAGTTCACTTCAGAAGTACTGAAGACAAAACTACTCTTCAGTAGTTGTCCTTCATCAGCACATAGCAATAGATATTTCCCACCGCCTTTTGCATCAGTAGTTTGTTGTTTATTATTACTTTTAGCTGTATTTGTTTCTTTCAATGTTGCAACTTGTGCAACTTGTTTCTGTTGTTTCTGTACTTGCTTTTTGAGCAAGATACATGCATGTAAACGTCTATAAATAGGAGGCTTCAACCTTCTATTTTAGACATTGATTTTAATAGAAAAATCCTTCAAACACTCTCATTGTTCTATTCCATTTCTGTATTTATTGTGAATCTTTCTAAGTATCTAATTCTCATTTACAGCTTAGATTCATAATAAATACTTTGTCATTTATTAGTTTCAAACATCAAGGGGGAGTTATAACTCTGCCTTAGTGTAAAAAGTGTTGCTTTAACTTATAACATTCCGCTGTGCTTATAATCTGATTTACAAGGACTTGCTAAACACTTAAGTGTCAAGATAGCAAGTTCTTACTTAGCAAAAAGAGCAAACTGATCCAACAGCTTGCCATGATTGTCTTCGCTTAATTACCTGAAAGATATGTTTAAAATTTCGTCAATATAAATATATTGGTGAGTTCACAGGTTTTAGTTTCCAAAACTTGAATACTTGGGAAATACCATGTTATGACAATATATAGGAGTTGCAAATTCCTACAAATCTACTTGAGACTATAATCAAACCAAGACGTGTAATAATAATGCCCCGCTCCAAGTCGTTACTGGGTATCCTACGACTTAAGTTCAGAATATATGCACCCCAGGCATACACTAATGCATAATCGACGCTATCGATTAGGGGTGGGCCTTGTCAGGCACCAATAGTACTATTCAAATATTCCACCGGTTTCATTTCCCTGAACAAATGATTATAGAGGCGAGGACTCAACCCCGAGTGGCGGTCACACCTCAAGTAATAAATCCGTCAAACATTTTCCCTAACATATCTTTCCCCCGAAAACGTAAAAATAGTTTAAAATGGGGCCGTGAAACTCACCTGAATCGTCGTCCGGCTCAACTAGGTAGATAGCAAAAGGGGTCTCGCACCTACAAACGTCCTAGACGTATAAGTCACTATTCCTATAGTGCATGTGCCTTGGCAAGTTGTACACCCAACTCCCGACCATAAGTTATTCCAAATTCCGTTTAATTTAGCGCGTATCCTAGGTTTCGTTGGCGTTAGATTACCCTTTGTATTACAAGTTATATATTACTCTTGTTAATATTTCCTTAACTTGTACATTATTATCATCGACTTGACTTCACTTAACGTATAATTATTTTCCCATTTAAATAATTATACTTAAGATCGCATCGCTCGATATAATATATATTTCAACACTCGACCCGACTCACTTTGCCGCACATTTGTTTTCCCATTTAAACAAATATGCTAAGATCTTGTCGTTCGATTGTATATTATCAACACCCGATTCAACTCACCATGCCGTATATTTATTTTCCCATTCAAATAAATATACTAGGATCTTGTCGGCACGGTATACACATATATATATATATATATATATATATATATATATATATATATATATATCTTTGTCTACTCGTCTCGGTTTTCCTTCCCACATATCTACTTTCCCATTAAGTAGATATACTAGAATTTTGCCGAGACGAGTGTACATATATATAAATGTGTAATTTTTCTTGTTAAGTATATACGTTTGTTTAACGTCTTACTTGTTTACGTTATGTTTTTCTCCCACGAATAATTCCTTCAACACTTAGGAAAGTGTTTATTAGTTTTCACCCATGAAGTATATATATATTTTACTTCCTAAAAATATATATTTTCTCGTCTTGCCGCAATGGCATTTTTCTCATGTTTTGTCCGTGTACGGTTCGTTAACGCTTCTTAGTTCGACATCTTAGCTTGAATGGTTAATTTTTCAAGTTTTTCCCAACATGTGTTTTATAGAAATATTATTCATATTTCTTCCTCCTACACATGTTACTTGGAAGGTTTAAAATACTTTTGTATTTTTAACCCAACTTGTTAACTTAGATACAAAAATGCTTCCAATACTTTTATATTCCCATTTATATAGAAGTATTCATTTTTGTACAAGTTTCTCAAGTTTTAATTTTTGTTTAACATTTTTATAAAATCTCTATTTTATAAAAATCCTTATGTTAATACAAACCCATATTTTTATAACTTTCACTTTTATAAAAATATACTTTTTATACAAAATACCCAAGTATGTTTACTAGTATTTACCAAATCAACCTTGGAAAATTATTACTTATACTTTTGACACCATACTTTCCATTATTGCATTTTTGGACTAATAGTTTCTAAAATGTTCATTTTAGTCCTCTAACTTTCAAAGTTACAACATTAGTCCCTTAACTTTCAAATGTTGCATTTTTCCACTCTAACTTCCAAAGTTAGTATTTTTCACTCAAAATAGTGGACTTTGAAGATTCATCTTTTTATTGTTAAGTTATTTTTGCATCAAAACACTTTTAATAGTCTTATATTTCATATATAAGGCTACTTGTATGTGTGTTTTATGTATTTGTCCATTATATCAAAATCCCATTCTCCTAAGTAAGTAAACTTTAACTTTTCAACTTCTTCATTCATGACACCCTAATACATTCCATCATATATTACATCATGGATGATCATTTTAAGATGATTAAAGTCACATTTTAACACATTCAAGTTTATTCTATAAATCTTAATTAAATCATCATCCTACTTAGTGTATGTGTAAATTTTATACAATTTCAAGAACACTACTTTACCATCATCAAATCCATGATCCATTTACATATCTTTAATCATTTATTTTACTCATGTAAACCTATTAAAGATTATGTTTCAAAACCTCATTTTAAACCCTTCATGTACAACTTGCTTCTAAGAACACATACATGAATATTAATAATCAAAACAAGGTTAAGAAGCTTACTACTAGCACAAGGCTAGGGAAGACAAAACCTTGGATTTTGAGAGGGGTTTAGTGTGTTCTTCCTTAATGGTTAAGCTCCAAGCTTGAAACACACAATGGGGGTTTGGATGATGGATTGTTTGGAAGTGATTTGTGTTGTTTAAACTTGAAAGAAGTGAGTGTGTTCTTGCTTCAAAACTCACGGCCAAGAACAAAGAAGAAGAAATAGTTTTGCTTTTGTTTTTCTTCAAATGGCTAACACATGTTTATATAGTATTATCACATGTAATCTTCCATGGATTATGTAAGATTTATTGGAAGATTGTATGTGTACTTAGGATCTTTGGGTGGATATGTTAAGTGTGTGTGTGCCGTGTGATTTGAGAGAGAGTGGGAGAGATTTTGTGTGTTAAGATGGATATGTAATCTCTAGGCAATCTCTTATAATCTTCCAAGATCATGCATAAGATTTCTTTACTAGATTTGGTACTCAAGTGTGCATGTGTAGGTGATAACATGGAAGCTTTGTGCCTTGGATTTTCTTGGCCTTGGGCCGAAATTTTCTTACACAAAAGGTAAGATTTTGCATGCTTGTACTTGTGTAATCTTACACATTTGTCTTTTGTCCATGCATGCTTAATATCTTAGGTTAGTAGGTTATTATTAAAACAACTTGCAAGGTGGTTACAAGGCCATTTAGGCCGGCCCTTGGTGGGTCTAGGTGGGGTCCACAACACAATCTATTTACCATTATTATGTTAAGTTTGATCCCTCGTCGTTCGGGTGTCGTTCGGGTATTTTTCGGGATTTAATCGCGCGTCATTCGGACATTAAAAATACCTTTAATAACCCTTAAATATAGTCTAATTTAAGCGTTGATTGGTTATTTAGGCTTTTGCCGGGTGAAATTATGAGTTATGCGCGTATCGGGTGCGGTACGCGCACTTTATTCGTTACCGGGAGATTTGTATGAGACGTTTCCACTTATGGTTTTGGAGTTCCAAAACTCATTATATTTTGTGAAAATACCCTTTATTTTATATCCTGGGTGTCCGGGATCCTTTTCGTTTATTTAATTATTACCGGGTAATCGCCAACGTCCATACCAGATAGTTTATTCGCACATGATCCTATCATGTTTTACCATTAAACGTATGCATTCCTATGCATTATTTGGAAATTGCTATCTCCTAAGGCCTTGATAATTAAATCACACATAATTGCATTTAATTACGTTAATCATATATTAATTAATTTGTACGGAATTACCTTATTTTTGCCGGTTGTTACATTCTCCCCCCGTTAAGAGAATTCCGTCCCGGAATTCACTTCGAGTTCTCCGGTACAGGTGTCTTCTCGAATAGGGCGGGATATTTTTGCTTCATCCGGTCCAGCCTTTCCCACGTGAACTCCGGTCCACGCTTGGCATTCCAGCGCACTTTGACCAATCTGATCTTGCTGCGCCTTAGTTTTTGGACCTTCCAATCGGTTACCTCGATTGGTTCTTCAACAAAATGTAACTTGTCGTCAATTTGGATTTCGTCTGCTGGGATGATGAGAGTTTCGTCGGATAGGCACTTTTTCAAATTTGACACGTGAAACGTGTCGTGTATTCCACTAAGCTCTTGAGGCAACTTGAGCTTGTATGCTACTGGCCCTACCCTGGACAAGACTTCGAACGGTCCAACATATCGTGGGTTCAGCTTTCCACGCTTTCCAAAGCGCGCGACACCTTTCCAAGGTGACACTTTTAGTAGAACCCTGTCTCCGACTTGAAATTCTAAAGGCTTTCGCCTCATATCAGCGTAGCTTTTCTGGCGGTCACGGGCTGCTTTGAGGCGTTCCCTTATCAGAAAGACCTTGTCCGTCGTCTCTTGAACAATTTCGGGCCCGGTGAGTTGTTTTTTTCCAACTTCAGCCCAACATAGCGGAGATCGACACTTGCGTCCATACAGAGCTTCAAATGGTGCAGCTTGAATGCTCGTATGATAACTGTTGTTATAAGAAAATTCTACCAATGGCAAGTGCGTATCCCAATTACCGCCGAAATCAATCGCGCATGCCCGTAACATATCTTCCAAGGTCTGGATGGTTCGTTCACTTTGACCATCTGTTTGGGGGTGATATGCGGTACTCATGTCGAGGCGAGTACCGAGGGCTTCATTTAAACTTTCCCAAAATCTTGAAGTGAAACAACTATCTCGATCGGAGATGATAGAAATAGGTACACCATGCTTAGACACAACTTCCTTAATATACAAACGGGTCAGTTTCTCCAACTTGTCCGTTTCGCGAATCGGAAGGAAGTGTGCAGATTTTGTCAATCGATCAACGATTACCCAGATCATGTCATGGCCGCTTGTCGTTTTGGGTAACTTGGTGATGAAATCCATGGTAATTCGTTCCCATTTCCATTCCGGTATTTCCGGTTGCTGGAGCAAACCGGAAGGTCTCTGATGCTCAGCCTTGACCTTTGCGCAAGTTAAACATCGCGCAACATATGCCGCTATATCTCTTTTGAAATTCGGCCACCAATAAAGTTCCTTCAAATCGTGGAACATCTTGTCTGTACCCGGGTGAACCGAATATCTAGAACTGTGAGCTTCGGCCAATACTAGCTCACGCAATCCCCCGTACACTGGAACCCAAATTCTATTCATGAAATACAAGGTCTGGTCCGCCTTTGGTTCCAGTGAATCAATCATCTTTCGTAACCTTTCACCTTTGACATTCTCGGGTTTAAGAGCGTTAACTTGAGCTTCACGAATTCGATCAGTCAGATTCGTGTGGATAGTCAGACCCAAAGCTCGGACACGCAACGGTTTAACCCGTTCCTTGCGACTCAAGGCGTCGGCCACAACGTTCGCCTTACCGGGATGGTACTTTATCTCACAATCGTAATCGTTTAATAATTCGACCCATCGCCGTTGTCGCATGTTCAAGTCCTTCTGATCAAAGATGTGTTTCAAGCTCTTATGATCAGTGAAAATCGTGCACTTGGTTCCGTACAAATAGTGCCTCCATATCTTGAGAGCGAATACCACTGCACCCAATTCCAAATCGTGTGTATTGTAGATCTTCTCATGGATTTTCAGCTGCCTGGAAGCATAGGCTATTACCTTTTCTCGTTGCATCAACATGCAACCCAAGCCTTGATGTGAGGCATCACAGTAAACCACAAAGTCCTCCGTACCATCTGGAAGTGATAGTATCGGAGCGCCACATAACTTGTCTTTTAGTAATTGGAATGCTGCCTCTTGCTTTTCCGTCCACTCGAATTTCTTATCCTTTTGGGTTAACATGGTTAAAGCTTGTGCTATCTTGGAAAAGTTCTCGATGAACCTTCTGTAATAACCCGCAAGGCCAAGAAATTGTCGTACTTCGGTAGGAGTTCGAGGGGCTTCCCAATTTTTAATTGCCTCGATCTTGGCGGGATCGACGTGTATGCCCTTCTCGTTCACCACGTGGCCTAGAAAGTGAACTTCCCGAATCCAAAAGTCGCACTTTGAGAATTTAGCGTAGAGCTTTTCCTTGCGTAATACTTCAAGGATTAACCGAAGGTGATTCTCGTGGTCTTCTTTGGTGCATGAATAGATCAAAATATCGTCAATGAAAACAATGACGAATTTATCCAGGTATGGCTTACACACGCGGTTCATTAGGTCCATGAAAACCGCTGGTGCGTTGGTTAAGCCGAACGGCATTACCAAAAATTCATAGTGCCCATATCGGGTTCTGAAGGCCGTCCTTGGTACATCTTCTTCTTGTATACGCAACTGGTGATAGCCAGACCTCAGATCGATTTTGGAGTAATAGCTTAATCCTTGGAGCTGATCAAATAAATCGTCGATCCTGGGGAGAGGATAGCGATTCTTGATGGTTAGCTTGTTCAGCTCTCGATAGTCAATGCACATGCGAAATGTGCCATCCTTCTTCTTTACGAATAAGACGGGAGCTCCCCAAGGTGAGAAACTCGGTCTTATAAAACCCTTGTCCAACAATTCTTGTAGCTGGCTGGATAGTTCCTACATCTCCGATGGAGCTAAACGGTATGGCGATCGTGCCACAGGAGCAGCTCCGGGAACGAGGTCGATGCAAAACTCGACTTGTCGAGGTGGTGGCAACCCCGGCAAGTCTTCTGGGAATACATCCGAAAAATCTCTAGCTACTGGAATGTCTTCCAACTTCCGCTCGTCAGCCTTCTTGTCCACTACGTGTGCCAAGAATGCGACAAGCCCTTTTCTTAAGCATTTACGAGCCTTCATGCTTGAAATGATCCTTAGCGGCGTCCCGTGCCTTTCCCCTTGAATTGAGAGAGTTTCACCGCTTGCGAGGGGGACTTGAATGACTTTATCGTTGCAAACCACGACGGCATGATGTGCGGACAACCAGTCCATGCCGACAACTATGTCAGAACTTCCCAACACGACCGGCAAAAGATCAATCCCAAACTCGTGCCCACGGAGTTCTAATTTACAATCTTTCGCTACTTCTCTCGTTTCAATAGTTTTACCATTAGCCAGTTCTATGGAGTAGGGTGTATCTAGTTTACTAGTTTTTAATCCAAGTAATCTTTTAAACTCAATGGATACGAAGCTAAAGTCAGCACCGGTATCAAATAATACAGAGGCATAATGACCATTAAGAGGGAACGTACCAGTGACCACGTTAGGGTCATGTCGTGCATCACCGGCTCCAATCACAAACGCCCGCCCGCGGGCTTGGTTGTTGACCTTGGGGCAATCCTTCTTCCAATGGTCAAGTGACCCGCAAGCGAAGCAGGGTCTAGCTCCTCCGTTTTTCGGTGCTCCTGACCGGCAGTCTTCCGTTTTGTGCCCTGAGCGGTGGCACTTTCCACAAGTTATCCCATTATTTCTCCCCTGGTTACCCTGTTTTCCACCATTACCACGCCCTGTGGCAACATACCCTTTCCCTTTCTTGTTTGAGCTACCCGATGCTCTATCCTTCTTTCCTTCCTCCCGCTTGCGTTTCCCAAATCTCGGTTTACTCCCCTGCTCATTCGTCACAACCGCTGAACTTGTCCCCTGATTCTTGCCTTCCACACTGCTAGCCTCAGAAATTTTCAGTCCCGAAACCTGTCGGATCAAAGTACCCATGCGGATAGCATCTTCAGTGAGGCTTAGCGCAAGATCAATAGCCGCGCGCATGGTCGTGGGTTTGGAAGCAGTGACCATGCTGCGTATTTGTGGTGCTAATCCGAACAAATACCGCTCTATCTTGTTGTTTTCCGGTGTGACCAAACGAGGCACTAGTCTGGCGAGATCATGAAATCGGGACGTGTATCCAGTCACGTCTGCTCCTATCATAGTAAGGTTCCAGAATTCTGTTTCCAGCTTCTGTACCTCACTTGCCGGGCGGTATTCGGCGATCATAAGTTCTTTTAGTTCCGCCCATGATAGGGAGTAAGCAGTGTCGTCACCTAGTGACTGCACTTGGCCGTTCCACCAAGTTAGTGCTTGATCCAAAAACAAGTTAGTGGAGTACATGACCGACTGTCGAGGGGTACACCCACTGATGCGGATTATTGCCTCGGTCTTTTCAAACCATTTGACCAGGCCAACAGATCCTTCTGTGCCGTTGAAGTTGATCGGCTTACAGTCTAAGAAGGCTTTGAAAGTGCAGCCGCGCTCTCGCGAGGCCGTTTCTGCAATAATAAAGTAGTATGTTATTATGGGATAGGAGTTTTAGGATATTCTCCCATCACTTTTTCAATTATTCTTAAACCTTCTTACCATTTGGGAAGGTCTCTCGTCGGTCGCTCCCTGTTAGGTCACGCGATCGTTCGGAGCGGGCGGCTTCATGCTCCGCGATAGCTCGGGCTATGCGCTCCGAGATCATGGTTTCGAGTTCAGCTGGTGTAGTGGGCAGTCCGTCTGCGCCACTGTTGCTTCGGGTGGCTGGTGCCATTTTTCTTCAATAATAATTATCAAAGGTTAATTTGGCGAACATTCACACAAATTTAAACATACACAAAGCATAAGTAGCAACTCATCACATGAACATAATAATCAACACAATATCACCACACAATCACACAAATCACAATATATAGAGTAAGCAATAATAATCGTAGACAACAACATATTTCACCATCATAATAATAAGATTTTTCATTAATTTCAATAGTACGAGTACAATGCTTTGTTTACAATAACAAAATAGGGGATAACATCCCTCATACAATACATCGTTCTGAAATAAATAAAAAACATCATATCATATGCCGGCATACCCGCACGGCTGGGCAAAATGCAAACGAGTGTCATAACTCGTGCTACGCTACCATACTGCTACTACTATATACATCTGCAGGTGATTCTTCCATGTGTCCCCGATGCGTCCCTACTGTGGCGGCGGCGGCGGGAACTGATACTGTGGTGCGTGCATGCTGATAGTCATACTAATCGCCATGATGCGATCATATAAAAACTGTCGATGCGCAAAATGCGCATCACCGGTCATCCCACACTGCGCATCCATGCTCAACAACTCTTCAGCGTAGTGTGCTAAGGCATCTCGAGTATCGATCATCCGTGCCCACATCAAGCGAGTCTGCTGCTCTACCTGGTTCACGGTGCGCTGCACCGTGTCGGCGAGGGTCTGGAAGTCTCGCTCCAGTGAGATAGCAGAGGACCAAGCTGGTCCGGATAATGGTGTCATCCTGGGTGGCTGGGATGGTTCAGGTATGTCAGGGTGAACTGGCTGGGATGGGCCAAATGGGGCTGGTATCGGTATGTGGGAGAGTAACTAGGTAAAACCCTGTGGTCCGGGGGCAAAGTAGGGTGGTAACAGGTAGGGGTCCCCTGCACCCAGAGGATATGGTGCAGGTGGCATCATGGGCAAGGTGGGGATAGGTGGTGTCATAGCTATGGTGGGTGGTGCTACAAGCTCGGCCAAGGGGGCCATAAGGGGCTCTGCAATAGTGGCCCACTCTGGGGTGGACACCACTACGGTGGGGGTAGGAGGGCTCGCAGTGGCGAAAGCTACCATACCTGCCTTGCGTAGCTCAGAGCTACCGGCGGGGCTGCCCTCTAGGACGTGTGCTGCTGTGGCTGGCCCCTCCTGAGGTGTGGGCTCGAGTGGTGCAAGTGGGGCTACGGGGTCAGCAGGGGCGTCCTCCATCATTGGAGCCACTGGCTCCTCCTGGACGACTGGAATCCCAGGTACTAGCATGTGCTCTACAGAGGCCACTGACTTGTCGTCTGAGTCATCTGAAATCCATCCGTTCCTCCCACGGGAAATCGGCATGAGCCTCATGCCTGGAGGAATGGGGATGTGTGGTGCGGGTACTGGCTCGTGATCAATGTGAGCCTGTCTATCAAATGGAGACTCTGCTGTCTCCGACTGGGCTGGGACAGGTCGCGACGGACCGGCACAGCCTTCAGGGAAGTCCCTGACGGCTCTGATGGGGTGTGGGGCTAAGGGTGCGGCAGGCAAGGGTATAATGGGTAGGTCGGCCTGCGGTGCATCGGCCACGGCGGCCGCGCCATCCCCTACGGGAGCCCAGTCAGGATCCTCGCTAGGATCCGTCTCGTCGGAACTATCGTCGCCCAATCCTCCGGCGACGCCCATCTCTACATCGTCTTCTCCCGCGTCGAGTACAACCAGCTCAACTGGCTCAGGCGGAGGTGCTGGAATAATCTGCAGGCTACTATCATAGCTCGGTGCTATACTCCCGGCGTCAGACATCCTTGGCAAAAGAACCGTACATATATATATATATGAATTATTTAAATTAGATAGTTAAGGCGTACATTATCAGTAACCTTCCTAACTTCTAATACTACGTACTGCATAACAATACCCATGGCTAGCTCGGTTGGAATCTCCTCATGCCCAATGCTTCTTGAGAAATTAATTTATTGCGTTTAGCAACTATATATATTTTTTGAAAATTTTATCTTTTGAACCAAATCCGGTTATAGTCTAGTTTTTAAAGAAAATACTCTAGTTCGCTATAACCTTGGCTCTGATACCACTTTCTGCCACACCACGCCAATGGCGGAAACACGTGGCGCGACGGTTCAAGAGCATAAAGTCAAGGTTAACGCAAATCACAAGTAATTTAAGAAAATGGGTCATTTATTTAGGCGTCAAATCTTGTTCAAAACATTACACAAAAAGTAAATTGTTTATAACACAAATGGAGAGGTTTCTCAAATATATCCCATAGCCTTGGGAAATAAAGGTGAAACCCCGCAAAATATCCAACGCCGCATAGGAGGATTCCATGACCCAGCTTGTGTTAGGACAAAGAGGATTGGTGAAACCACTTTTGTAAACCTTAGTCTAATTCACTTCTGTCATTTTGGCTAAGTATAGAAGTACTGAAGAGAAGACAAGAAACTGCTGATTAGAAGATATGAGAAGTGCTGAAGAAGCAGAAGTTCTGAAGTCCAAACCAGACAAGTTCACTTCAGAAGTACTGAAGACAAAACTACTCTTCAGTAGTTGTCCTTCATCAGCACTTAGCAATAGATATTTCCCACCGCCTTTTGCATCAGTAGTTTGTTGTTTATTATTACTTTTAGCTGTATTTGTTTCTTTCAATGTTGCAACTTGTGCAACTTGTTTCTGTTGTTTCTGTACTTGCTTTTTGAGCAAGATACATGCATGTAAACGTCTATAAATAGGAGGCTTCAACCTTCTATTTTAGACATTGATTTTAATAGAAAAATCCTTCAAACACTCTCATTGTTCTATTCCATTTCTGTATTTATTGTGAATCTTTCTAAGTATCTAATTCTCATTTACAGCTTAGATTCATAATAAATACTATGTCATTTATTAGTTTCAAACATCAAGGGGGAGTTATAACTCTGCCTTAGTGTAAAAAGTGTTGCTTTAACTTATAACATTCCGCTGTGCTTATAATCTGATTTACAAGGACTTGCTAAACACTTAAGTGTCAAGATAGCAAGTTCTTACTTAGCAAAAAGAGCAAACTGATCCAACAATTGGTATCAGAGCGTTGGTTTATCTGATCACATATCAATCTAACAAATTGAGAATCAGACACAAAGCTCTTATTGATATTCAATAAAAAGATCAAAAGTTCACTTTTTATCAATATCCATCACTTAAAAGAGTCATCTGACAAATCTATACTCTTTAAAATGGATCCACATAATACTGGTTCTGCCACCAAACCTGCCATGCTTGTGAGAAATGAGTACAACATATGGCAAAAGAGAATGGCACATACCTTGTCACAAACCAACACAGGTTGTTGGAGATCTGTGATATATGGTCCTCACAAACCAGTAAATATAAATCTTGAAACTAAAGAAGGGATTCCAAAGGAACCCAAAGACTATACAGATGAGGATTTCCTAAAACTTGAGCTAGATGCAAAAGCATTCTCTATGTTGGCAATGGCTCTCCCAAATAAAATATACTCTGGCCTTTTACATTGTGAAAGTGCCAAAGAACTTTGGGACTGTCTTAAAGAACAGTTTGGAGGAACTGAAGAGGTGATTGCCAACACCAGAGAAATTTTAGCTCAACAATATGAAACATTTGCTTATATTAATGGGGAAACTTTGACTCAACAATTTGAAAGATTCTCCTCATTAATCTCTGAGCTAAAGTTAAATGGTCAGACCTATACAACAGTATCTATGTTACATAGATTTTTAAGGTCTTTACCTGACAAATGGGAAACTTACTCCATTGTCTTAAGATCCTCACCAGATTTTAGCTCCCTCACTCTTACAAAACTCCATGGGAGATTACTTACTTTTGAGAGAGAAATTGATCAAAAGAAGAAATTACAAACTTCTGGTAAAACTGCTGATGACTACCTACCAGGTAGTACAGCACTTTTGGGACAAGATTCACCAACTTGTTCCTATGGATCTTATGACAATATTGACATAACCACTGGGATCTCATCAGAAAGATCTTTCCCAGGTTATGACAATGATGACCAAAGTCAAACTGCTGATAATCTATGTTTTATCATGGATGATTTGAAAAATTTTAGCAGTGATGACTTAGAAGAAATGGACATATTACACCAACTGGCCATGCTAAGCATTAAAACTAACAAGTTTTATAAAAGGTCAGGAAGGAAATTTCCAGGATTGACCAGTAATACAAAAATTGGTTTTGACAAATCTAAACTGAGATGTCACAAGTGTCAGAAGTTGGGACACTTTGCTAGAGAGTGTAGAAGCTCTAGCTTTAACCAATCACAATCTGGAAATAACTATAACCCCAATTATAATAGGAACAATGGAACTCAAGGGAGTGCTCATTTTGTACAGGCACAAGCTCCTCAACAGCAATATATGCCTCAAGTACAATATGTTCAAGTGCCTGCTCAACAGATGCAGAGCCAACAATCAATCCCTCCCTTTCCAGCTGCTCAACTTCCTCCACAGCCTCAACAACCCCCTCAACAAAGTCTCTTTACCTCAGGGTATGTTGACTGGAGCAGTCTCCCTTATGACACCACAGAGTGCAATCCTGATGCAGACAACAAAGTGTTTGACATCAACTGGGGAGAACCAGACAATGGCAGAAAGAACTTTGCCTTAATGGCATTTGAAGGCTGTACTTCAAAATCTGCATTGTCACAGGTATCAAAAGAATCTTTGACAAAACTTTGCTCAAATTCTTGCAAAGAAACTTTTGCTCTCATAAGAGAGACAAACCTGCACCTACAAGGCAAAGCAAATGATTTAGAATGAAAATACACACAGATAAAATGTGATTTAGAAAGAAAACTGTGTGCTAAAACAAAAGAAGTTTCTAAATTAACTGACTCTGCTATTGAAACCCAAGCACAAATCAAAATGATGCTAAATGACCTGGGAGATGTCAGACAAGAGCTTGCTGACACCAGGATCACTTGTGAAAAATGGGTGGAATCTTGTAGGGGGTATCAATTATTGCTAAACAAACAAAGTGCTTCAAATGTTAAGTTTGGCATAGGATACCATCATGTTGAAACACCAACAGATTTTTCTCCCAAAACTACTGAAGATGGGAGAAGAATTGTTTCAAATGAAGCTTCTGAAGGGAAAGAATGCACATCTTTCCATGAAAACTTTCTAAACAGAAATCCTGGCATTTTTAAAGAAAGTACTTCAGAAGTATTTACAAAATCTGACAACAAGCCATCAGTAGTTTCATCTACATCAGGAGTTGAGACCCTGAAAACTACTGATGAGCAAAATCTTTTCACAAATGTCAGAAATTTGCCTTTAGATCAAAAACAAAAGGCAAAAGAATGTGAAATTTGTGGCCTGTTCAACCACAAAACTGAATTTTGTAGATACAGAAAAGGAATTCAGTTCAATCAAAAATTTAAACAACAGGTTGTGGGAAATCAAATCAGAAATGATTATGAAAGAGTCTTTAAACCCAAGAAACAACAACCTGAAAACACCTTTTCTCAGAAAAAGATAAAATCTCAACCAAAATCTTTTTCTCAAAATTCCTTGTCAGTAGTTAGACCAGAATCATCAGCAGTTTCACAAACTGCTGAGATTCAAAATCTAAAGAACATGGTAGAACTACTGATGACCAAGGTTGATGGTGGTCCTAAAAAGGATACCACCATGGTTCTTAATGAAAAATCCATTGCCAAAAAGACATGGATTTCTCAACCTGGTCAAGAACAAACTGTAACTGTTCTCAAGAGCAAACCCAAAGCCAAACAGGCTTGGGTTTCCAAATCTAACTAATTTGCTTTTATGTGCAGAGAGTTTCCAGGGGCTTAAACAGCATATGGTATGTTGATAGTGGAGGCTCTATGCACATGACTGGATGCAGATACCTGATAAACAACTTTATCAGCCAAAGAGAATGATCTGTATCCTTTGGGAACAATGCTAAGGGATATGTGCTAGGACATGGCAATGTCTCCTCTGGAAAAATACAGTTTGACAAGGTCAATCTGGTGGAAAACCTTGAATACAACTTGCTGAGTGTGTCACAAATGTGTGATAAAGGATATTCTTCCTTTTTCACAAAGACAGCATGCAAGATCATCTCACCAGAAGGCCAGAAGTTGATAGAGAAGATAATAGAAGATCATACTTTGCTGATTGCCAAAAGATGTGGCAATGTCTATGCAGTGGACATTGAAAAAGACAAAGTATTGAACAACACTGCCTGTTTCTTCTCAAGGGCATCAACTTCAGAAACAGATCTCTGGCACAGGAGACTTGGCCATGTGAACTTTAAAACCATAAATAAAGTCACAAAAATGGGCTTGGTCAGAGGTCTACCTTTGAAAGTATACCAGTGTCAAGAACACTGTGTATCCTGTTTAAAGGGAAAACAGCATAAGTCCTCCTATAAGTCTATTGAAGAATCAAAAACAACTACATGTCTTCAACTACTCCATATGGACTTATTTGGACCTGTCAAGATTATGAGCCTTGGTAAAAAGAAGTACTGCTTAGTCATCATTGATGACTACTCAAGATTCACATGGGTATTCTTCTTATTTTCCAAGGATGAGGCTGCTGAAATCATCAAGTTCTTCATTCTACAAGTAGAGAAACAATATTCTCTATCTGTCAAAACCATTAGAAGTGACAATGGGACAGAGTTCAGGAACAAAACTCTGGATGAATTCTGTTTGTCTAAAGGGATTATTAGACAATACAGTGTTCCCAGAACTCCTGAACAAAATGGTGTAGTAGAAAGGAAGAACAGAACATTGATAGAAGGAGCAAGAACAATGTTAGCTGATTCTGGACTGCCATTGTACTTTTGGGCAGAAGCAGTTAACATATCATGTTATGTTCAGAATAGAGTTCTTGTGGTCAAGAGACATTCCAAGACTGCCTATGAAATTCTTCATGGCATGAAGCCCCTTATCTCCTTTTTCAGGGATTTTGGGTGTCAATGTTTCATCTTGAACATCAAGGAATCTATTTCAAAGTTTGCTGCCAAAGTTGACTCAGGTTACTTTCTTGGTTACTCTTCAACTAGAAAAGCCTACAAGGTTTTTAATTCTCACACCAGGATAGTAGAAGAAACATTGAATGTCAAGTTCAATGAGTCAAAACACACTCTTATTCCAGCACATCCTGCTGAACTCTTTGACCTTGACAACTTTCACTTTGGACCTGAAAAGACTGTTACTTCTTCCAAACCTACTTATTATGGTGATCAAAGGTTTGAAGATGAGGATCCTACACCATGGACTCCTCAAACAGTCATTAAGTCAACTACAACACCATCAGAAGTTTTTCAAACTTCTGATCAAACAAATACTGAAGGCCAAACTCAAACATCTGCTTCAGCACCTACAACTACTGAAGAAGCTGAAACTGCTGAACCAGATATTATAGACCTCAGTAGTTCGTTTGAAGAACAAGAGCCACCTACACCTGTCAGTGGTTTACAACAACTGATTGAACACAGAGATCATCCACTTGATCAAATCATGGGTGATATAGCTTCAGGTGTTCTTACCAGAAACCAGCTCTCCAACTTTTGCCTATTCTCAGCCTTTATTTCACAGTTGGAACCAAAGAAGTACCAGGAAGCCCTCAAAGACAATAATTGGGTGCAAGCTATGCAAGATGAACTGCTTCAGTTCAACAAGCAACAGGTCTGGGAAATCTGTCCTTTACCTCAAAACAAGCAACCAATTGGTACAAGATGGGTTTTCAGGAACAAACAAGATGAAGCTGGTATGATAATCAAGAACAAGGCAAGACTGGTAGTTCAAGGGTACTCTCAAGAAGAGGGAATTGACTATGATGAAACCTTTGCTCCAGTTGCAAGGCTTGAGGCCATCAGGTTATTTCTGGCCTATGCCATTTCCAACAAAATTAAAGTTTATCAAATGGATGTAAAAAGTGCATTTTTGTATGGAAAAATCAAAGAGGAGGTGTATGTCTGTCAGCCACCTGGGTTTGAGGATCCTTCTCATCCTGAGTGGGTGTACAGATTGGACAAAGCTCTTTATGGGCTTAAACAGGCTCCAAGAGCCTGGTATGATACACTCTCCACCTTTTTACTCAAAAATAACTTTACAAGAGGTGCCATTGATAAAACACTTTTCATTAAACATGTTGGAAATCATGTCTTACTTGTTCAAATTTATGTTGATGATATCATTTTTGGTTCAACAAACACAAAACTGTGTGATGATTTTAAGAAACTCATGCAATCAAAATTTGAGATGAGTACCATGGGAGAACTGCAGTACTTTCTAGGACTGCAGATCAAACAACAAACAAATGGAACTTTTATACATCAATCAAAATATGTTAAAGAATTATTGAACAAATTTTCTTTAAATGACTGTAAATCATGTTCCACTCCCATGACACCAATCACACAAGTTGAACCTGATGATCAAGGAAAACAAGTTGATCAAACCATGTACAGATGTATGATAGGTTCCCTTTTATATTTAACTGCTTCTAGACCAGATATTATGTTTTCAACATGTATCTGTGCTAGATATCAATCAGCACCAAGGGAATCACACCTTATAGCAGTCAAAAGAATTTTCAGATATCTGAAAGGAACTCCAACATTGGGAATTTGGTATCCTGCTTCAAGCAATACCAAGTTATCAGCTTTTTCAGATAGTGACTATGCAGGGTGTAAGATGACAAGAAAGTCAACATCTGGTGGTTGTCAATTCCTGGGTAACTGTCTAGTGTCATGGCAATCAAAGAAGCAAACATCTGTTGCAACTTCAACTGCTGAAGCTGAATACATTGCAGCTGCAAGTTGTACATCACAGATACAATGGCTCCAATATCAACTTCTTGATTATGGAATCAAAGAGACCAAGACACCTTTGTTTGTAGACAGCAAATCTGCCATTAGCATCATTCAAAATCCGGTACAGTTCTCAAAAACCAAACATATTGAGATCATGTACCATTTCATAAGAGATTGCTATGAAAAAGGCAAGATTGAGGTGAAGCATGTAGCAACAGCTAATCAAATAGCTGACATCTTCACTAAGCCCCTTGACACATCAACATTTCAGAAGTTAGTATCCATGCTTGGAATGCTAAATTTGTAAGTGTTTACTTTATTTTTATTTTTTTTTAAACTTGTATGCATATCAGTTAGAATCCAAGTTAACACTTGATTCTACCCAACTCTACATCAAACTTCTACATCAATCACTACTATTATGCATAAAACATCAAAATTTTCTTTTTCCTTTTTCCATCCTTGATTCCATCCTGTTTACCTTGGTGGAATCTAAGTTAACCTTTTCCTTCTTTTTTCTGGTTTTCACTTACAAAAGACAAAAGTCTGAAACAAAACTTCTGAAAAACAAAACTACTGATTAAACAAAAATCAGTATGAGAGAAACTACTGATGAACAAAAATCATCAGTATGGGGGTAATTTTCTGAAAAAGTGTGTAACTTCTGATAAAATAACCTTCAGAAGTTATGAATAAAGTATTTATAAAAACATTTCTCATCAGATGTTAAAACTACTGAAGAGAAAATGGGAACTACTGATGAAGTAATTCTTCATCAGCAGTTTAAGTCAAAAGGGCAAATCTGACTTTTCCCATCATCAGAGGTTTGACCTAATCAGTTTAAAACCTCTGATAAAGAGATTTTTAACCAAAGGCGGTTTTAAAACTTCTAATAAAGAAGATTCAAGCGGTTAAAACTTCTAATAAATACCTTTTCTACACACTTATCCTTTCAAACTCAAAAATATCCCTCCTTCTCTCTCAAAAAACTCTCTCAATACCTGCAAATCCACTGTTCGATCAAAAACCCAAACCACATGGCTCTAGTTCTAAAACAGGGACACAATCAAAGGGCCTTTCTTGAAAAACAAGAAGGCTGGTCCCAATACGATGAGATCATTGATCTTGTCGTCAAATCCCAATATTTTACTGCTCTCACAATAAACCCACCAATTCACACTGAAACTCTGAATGAGTTCTGGGCAAATGCTGAGACGGTTACAATGGGTGATGAGGTCATTTCCCTCAACTCAAGAATAAAAGGGAAACAACTGACCATCACACCGGCCACACTAGCAACAAGACTGGGTCTGGATGATGTAACTGCCCCTGACCATGTTGCTAACACTGATATTCATCTAACCATGACTGAGTGTGGTTATCAAGGTACTCTCTCCCATGCTACAATATTCAAAAAATATTTTGAACCAAAATACAAGCTTTTGTTTCATTATATTATTATGTGTTTGAGTCCAAAAACAGGGTCTTATGACCAGATGCCCTCCACTTTTCAACCAATATTTCATTCCATTGTGAATGAAACTAAATTCAGGGCATCAAAACTATTTTTCAATGAGTTGGTGTTACATCACAATAATGCCAAGAAAAAGTTTTTGTTATACCCAAGGTTCATTATGCAATGCATAATAGGGGAACTGGGTAATGAGGTGCTTGTGGGAAAAATTTCAACTTTAAATCCTTTAACATCACAAGCATACTCAAGGCATAACAAACAGGCTGCCTGGCCAGAAGATGATCAGGGAGAACAACAACAAGTCCCCCTGAAGCCCACATCTTCCAAACTCACCCCACCTAAAGCCAAAAGGCCCAAGCCAACAAAAACTGCACCCCACCAACCCAAAAGAAAAGCTGATCAGGAGGTTGAGATGCCTGAACATGCTCATGAGCATTCTGCTCTTCAAATAGATGAGACTGAAACACCCTCTCAGTCTCATCCATCTCAAACCCCACCAAGATCACCCATAACCATTTTATTCAAAAGAAAAAGACTTAGAAAAACATATGAAACACACTCTTCTTTTGAAACTGCTGAACAACAACTTTCACCACCTATTGCCCAAACTACTGAACCAACCCCACAAATTTCTGAACAAGAGGCAATAGAAATTGCCAAACTTCTCTCTGGGCTAAAAGAGAATGTCCCATCTGATCATGTCAGTCCCCTACAACCACAACAAACAGGGGACATAACTACTACATCAGACATGGATGTGGACATCTCTAGCCCTATCCCAAGAGATGAGGGTGGACCAGAGTCTTTAAGCCCAATTTTAGAGACTCTTGGGGCATCTGAGGCTGCTACTACTCAGTTACCACCCAGTGGTGGATCTGAGGATAGAAGTAACATAGCTAAGACCTCAGATGTGGCAACTACTGATGAAGGCTTAATGCCTGAAGTAGGAAATCCTCAGTACCAAGAAAAAGAGGTTCATGAGAGAACTGAGTTGGGCTCAGCTCATGATTTAACTGAGACAGTCCTCATTGAGGGCAACATCAGGGATTCAGATGATTCCATTAGTTTGGATGATGTTTCACACACTCAAACTACTGAATTGACGGCACTTTCTGAAGGTCCTGTTTCAGGGGTATCCAGGCTCAAGAAGCCAGTCACCTCTGCACAGGTTAAAGCCCACTCAATCCCTAAAACCCCTAGAGTGGCATCCTCTGTACAACATGAGGATCTCCCAAAAACACCCCCTTCACAACAAATGCCTACCCAATTCCCTGGGCAAACAAGCATAGACCTGAACCAGCTATGCAGCCCAGAGGGTCCCCTGTACCACATGATGAATACACTCATCAGAAATCACTTCCAAACATATACAGCTGACTTGGAGCTGTCCATCAAGAACCAATTTGGAGTGATCAAGACCAAGATGAACGATCTGTCCAACAAAATAGACTTCAACAGCAAACAGATTGCTCATCTTCAAGGACAATTCTCCCAACCCTCTGCTTCAAGGGTTAAAATTGATGAATCCAAAAAGGGGGAGAAGATCAGGGAACCTAAGGAGTCATTCCAAGCCTGGATAAGGGCAAGAGTGGCACTCCTTGAAAGAGATCAAAAAGATCAGGCCAGGAAAGAAAAATTGGCCAAACAGTTTGGTGTCTCAATCGAAGAAGTTGAAGCAGCAGAGAAAGAAGATGAGACCCAAACATCTGAAGAATCCCTAAGGCAAAATGAAGAAATTTCTGATGACAAAACCTCTGATGAAGAATCAGAAAGTACTGAAGACAATCCTTCAGTAGCTGACAAACCATCAGCAGTTGTCAGCACATCAGAAGTTAACACTTCCAAACCTCAAACAACTGAACCTTCCAGAACCACTGCTCCCATTCAACCAACATCTGATCCCATCAGGCCTACAACTGTTACTACAATGACTGTATTAAACCCTTCTCCTATCTCTCAATCAGCAAAACTATTAGAGAAGAGCCTAATTGCAGCCAACAAGAAGGCCAGAGAAGATCAGATTTGGAAATCTCTGGAAGAAAGGGATGATTTGGATTTAAGCCATGAAGAAAAACTTCAGGCTTATGCAGCTGAACTACAAAGGCAGGCTAGCCTTGATGAGATTGCTGAACAAGATAAAAGACAACAACTGGTGTCTTATATTACCAAGAACAGCAAGACTAAAGCCTTTACACTCAAAGGACTCTCTATGCAAGAGCTAACAAGAAGAGCACAACTGCTTGCAGACAAAGTGGCCACAAGCAAAGATGGAAAGGCCAAGAGAGCCCAGATAATAGAAGAGTTAGTAGCAGAAGGATATGGTTCAAAAGCCTCAGTATCCAGATGGAAAGAAGAAAGACTGATGGATACTTATAGAAAATACTTGGCTGCCAAGGCTGCAAATCCTGAGAAGTTTCAAACTGCTGATCCTTCAAGATCAGTAGTTAGAACTTCTGGTGCATCTAGAAGAACTGCTACTCAGAAGAAGAAGGCAGAGGACAATGTCAAAACTGACTTCAAAATGGTACTACTTGAAGGAAGTTCAATAGTCCATTCAGATTTTGACATTGAGGAGAAACCTCTGTTAACACAATTCAGGGATCCTTCCACTTTTGCTTATCAAATACAAAAGACCATCAAAGAAAAACTGCATACCAGAGTAGTGACTGAACACCATCTCCCAACTGTTCAGATGCCTGATATGCAACAACAACTAGGAAGAGAATCCCACCTGAGGCTATCTGAAACTGAAGACATCCAGCACTCAGGACCATCAACCCAAGGGACAAGTCTGGTTCCCTATTCTTCTGACTTTAACAAGTCAAAGATCCCTATCATCAGATGGTCACTTACTGATAACAACTCAGTACTGTTGACAAGAAGAGACCTCTCAAGCAGGACTTACAAGAAGATCAGTGATCTGAAGAAACTGTCAACACAAGACCTGCTCACAATTCAACATCTAGAACCACAGAGAGGATCTCTATCTGATGGTCAGTTAAACCAGCTTAAGAACACCATGTACAAAGAGATATGGAAGATTGTTCAAGACAGAAGAAACACATAAGGAATTAGTAAGGTTTTGGCTTCATCAATCCAGGGGGAGATTGTTAGGACAAAGAGGATTGGTGAAACCACTTTTGTAAACCTTAGTCTAATTCACTTCTGTCATTTTGGCTAAGTATAGAAGTACTGAAGAGAAGACAAGAAACTGCTGATTAGAAGATATGAGAAGTGCTGAAGAAGCAGAAGTTCTGAAGTCCAAACCAGACAAGTTCACTTCAGAAGTACTGAAGACAAAACTACTCTTCAGTAGTTGTCCTTCATCAGCACTTAGCAATAGATATTTCCCACCGCCTTTTGCATCAGTAGTTTGTTGTTTATTATTACTTTTAGCTGTATTTGTTTCTTTCAATGTTGCAACTTGTGCAACTTGTTTCTGTTGTTTCTGTACTTGCTTTTTGAGCAAGATACATGCATGTAAACGTCTATAAATAGGAGGCTTCAACCTTCTATTTTAGACATTGATTTTAATAGAAAAATCCTTCAAACACTCTCATTGTTCTATTCCATTTCTGTATTTATTGTGAATCTTTCTAAGTATCTAATTCTCATTTACAGCTTAGATTCATAATAAATACTTTGTCATTTATTAGTTTCAAACATCAAGGGGGAGTTATAACTCTGCCTTAGTGTAAAAAGTGTTGCTTTAACTTATAACATTCCGCTGTGCTTATAATCTGATTTACAAGGACTTGCTAAACACTTAAGTGTCAAGATAGCAAGTTCTTACTTAGCAAAAAGAGCAAACTGATCCAACAGCTTGCCATGATTGTCTTCGCTTAATTACCTGAAAGATATGTTTAAAATTTCGTCAATATAAATATATTGGTGAGTTCACAGGTTTTAGTTTCCAAAACTTGAATACTTGGGAAATACCATGTTATGACAATATATAGGAGTTGCAAATTCCTACAAATCTACTTGAGACTATAATCAAACCAAGACGTGTAATAATAATGCCCCGCTCCAAGTCGTTACTGGGTATCCTACGACTTAAGTTCAGAATATATGCACCCCAGGCATACACTAATGCATAACCGACGCTATCGATTAGGGGTGGGCCTTGTCAGGCACCAATAGTACTATTCAAATATTCCACCGGTTTCATTTCCCTGAACAAATGATTATAGAGGCGAGGACTCAACCCCGAGTGGCGGTCACACCTCAAGTAATAAATCCGTCAAACATTTTCCCTAACATATCTTTCCCCCGAAAACGTAAAAATAGTTTAAAATGGGGCCGTGAAACTCACCTGAATCGTCGTCCGGCTCAACTAGGTAGATAGCAAAAGGGGTCTCGCACCTACAAACGTCCTAGACGTATAAGTCACTATTCCTATAGTGCATGTGCCTTGGCAAGTTGTACACCCAACTCCCGACCATAAGTTATTCCAAATTCCGTTTAATTTAGCGCGTATCCTAGGTTTCGTTGGCGTTATATTACCCTTTGTATTACAAGTTATATATTACTCTTGTTAATATTTCCTTAACTTGTACATTATTATCATCGACTTGACTTCACTTAACGTATAATTATTTTCCCATTTAAATAATTATACTTAAGATCGCATCGCTCGATATAATATATATTTCAACACTCGACCCGACTCACTTTGCCGCACATTTGTTTTCCCATTTAAACAAATATGCTAAGATCTTGTCGTTCGATTGTATATTATCAACACCCGATTCAACTCACCATGCCGTATATTTATTTTCCCATTCAAATAAATATACTAGGATCTTGTCGGCACGGTATACACACACACATATATATATATATATATATATATATATATATATATCTTTGTCTACTCGTCTCGGTTTTCCTTCCCACATATCTACTTTCCCATTAAGTAGATATACTAGAATTTTTCCGAGACGAGCGTACATATATATAAATGTGTAATTTTTCTTGTTAAGTATATACGTTTGTTTAACGTCTTACTTGTTTACGTTATGTTTTTCTCCCACGAATAATTCCTTCAACACTTAGGAAAGTGTTTATTAGTTTTCACCCATGAAGTATATATATATTTTACTTCCTAAAAATATATATTTTCTCGTCTTGCCGCAATGGCATTTTTCTCATGTTTTGTCCGTGTACGGTTCGTTAACGCTTCTTAGTTCGACATCTTAGCTTGAATGGTTAATTTTCCAAGTTTTTCCCAACATGTGTTTTATAGAAATATTATTCATATTTCTTCCTCCTACACATGTTACTTGGAAGGTTTAAAATACTTTTGTATTTTTAACCCAACTTGTTAACTTAGATACAAAAATGCTTCCAATACTTTTATATTCCCATTTATATAAAAGTATTCATTTTTGTACAAGTTTCTCAAGTTTTAATTTTTGTTTAACATTTTTATAAAATCTCTATTTTATAAAAATCCTTATGTTAATACAAACCCATATTTTTATAACTTTCACTTTTATAAAAATATACTTTTTATACAAAATACCCAAGTATGTTTACTAGTATTTACCAAATCAACCTTGGAAAATTATTACTTATACTTTTGACACCATACTTTCCATTATTGCATTTTTGGACTAATAGTTTCTAAAATGTTCATTTTAGTCCTCTAACTTTCAAAGTTACAACATTAGTCCCTTAACTTTCAAATGTTGCATTTTTCCACTCTAACTTCCAAAGTTAGTATTTTTCACTCAAAATAGTGGACTTTGAAGATTCATCTTTTTATTGTTAAGTTATTTTTGCATCAAAACACTTTTAATAGTCTTATATTTCATATATAAGGCTACTTGTATGTGTGTTTTATGTATTTGTCCATTATATCAAAATCCCATTCTCCTAAGTAAGTAAACTTTAACTTTTCAACTTCTTCATTCATGACACCCTAATACATTCCATCATATATTACATCATGGATGATCATTTTAAGATGATTAAAGTCACATTTTAACACATTCAAGTTTATTCTACAAATCTTAATTAAATCATCATCCTACTTAGTGTATGTGTAAATTTTATACATTTTCAAGAACACTACTTTACCATCATCAAATCCATGATCCATTTGCATATCTTTAATCATTTATTTACTCATGTAAAACCTATTAAAGATTATGTTTCAAAACCTCATTTTAAACCCTTCATGTACAACTTGCTTCTAAGAACACATACATGAATATTAATAATCAAAACAAGGTTAAGAAGCTTACTACTAGCACAAGGCTAGGGAAGACAAAACCTTGGATTTTGAGAGGGGTTTAGTGTGTTCTTCCTTAATGGTTAAGCTCCAAGCTTGAAACACACAATGGGGGTTTGGATGATGGATTGTTTGGAAGTGATTTGTGTTGTTTAAACTTGAAAGAAGTGAGTGTGTTCTTGCTTCAAAACTCACGGCCAAGAACAAAGAAGAAGAAATAGTTTTGCTTTTGTTTTTCTTCAAATGGCTAACACATGTTTATATAGTATTATCACATGTAATCTTCCATGGATTATGTAAGATTTATTGGAAGATTGTATGTGTACTTAGGATCTTTGGGTGGATATGTTAAGTGTGTGTGTGCCGTGTGATTTGAGAGAGAGTGGGAGAGATTTTGTGTGTTAAGATGGATATGTAATCTCTAGGCAATCTCTTATAATCTTCCAAGATCATGCATAAGATTTCTTTACTAGATTTGGTACTCAAGTGTGCATGTGTAGGTGATAACATGGAAGCTTTGTGCCTTGGATTTTCTTGGCCTTGGGCCGAAATTTTCTTACACAAAAGGTAAGATTTTGCATGCTTGTACTTGTGTAATCTTACACATTTGTCTTTTGTCCATGCATGCTTAATATCTTAGGTTAGTAGGTTATTATTAAAACAACTTGAAAGGTGGTTACAAGGCCATTTAGGCCGGCCCTTGGTGGGTCTAGGTGGGGTCCACAACACAATCTATTTACCATTATTATGTTAAGTTTGATCCTTCGTCGTTCGGGTGTCGTTCGGGTATTTTTCGGGATTTAATCGCGCGTCATTCGGACATTAAAAATACCTTTAATAACCCTTAAATATAGTCTAGTTTAAGCGTTGATTGGTTATTTAGGCTTTTGCCGGGTGAAATTATGAGTTATGCGCGTATCGGGTGCGGTACGCGCACTTTATTCGTTACCGGGAGATTTGTATGAGACGTTTCCACTTATGGTTTTGGAGTTCCAAAACTCATTATATTTTGTGAAAATACCCTTTATTTTATATCCTGGGTGTCCGGGATCCTTTTCGTTTATTTAATTATTACCGGGTAATCGCCAACGTCCATACCGGATAGTTTATTCGCACATGATCCTATCATGTTTTACCATTAAACGTATGCATTCCTATGCATTATTTGGAAATTGCTATCTCCTAAGGCCTTGATAATTAAATCACACATAATTGCATTTAATTACGTTAATCATATATTAATTAATTTGTACGGAATTACCTTATTTTTGCCGGTTGTTACAGAGTGTGTCATGTACTAGTTGGGTAGTGTCCAAAACAATGCACACCTTCTTTCCTTGGGAATAAATGAGCCGCAAATTTCATAGGGAAAGAACAAGACATTTTAAGCAAGTCAACATGTGTAAGTGTTGCTCACTAAGGTGGACTAGATCCCCTTAAGGCAATGGTCTTGGATTTGATGGGATCTTGTTGTGCATATGTGTATGTATGGCCGTAGGCATGCATGTGTGTGTATTAGTGTATTTGTTTGATCCTCATGTTCATGTAAGTATAGATGGATCAAGTTCAAGGTTACAAGTAGACGTTTGTTTGTACACGTACTAGTTTACTACATACTTGTTAGTAACCTCTTTTGTTTATGAACATTGTTTGATTTTGTCCTTGTCGGGTAACAAGTTGGCAATTCTTGTTCAATTGCATGGATTTCCTATAGTCTAGTAAGGCATATTTAACTAACTGAGGCCTTGCACTAACTAATGTGTCTACAGTTAATCTGCATGTCTCGGGATTGTCTCGTTGGAACCCTATATGATCCAATTATGACACAATAGATGACATGGAATGCTATGCACAATGTATTCATGTATAGTTAGATGTACGGATATGACCTGTGATTTCGACGGGTGTCACATTCTCCCCCTTATTAGAGGAATTTCGTCCGCGAAATTTTCGGTGTTGGTAATCTGATCTAGTGGTCTCCTGGAAGAGATGTGGGTACTTGCGTTTCATCTAGTCTTCACGTTCCCACATGTATTCGGGTCCGCGCTTGGAATTCCAATGCACTTTGACCAACTTGACTTTACTGCGACGAAGTTTCTGAACCTTCCAATCGGTTATCTCGAGTGGTTCCTCAATGAAATGAAGTTGTTTGTCGATGTGGATTTCCTCTGGAGGGATAACCAATGACTCATCAGCAAAGCACTTCTTGAGGTTCGAGACATGAAACATGTCGTGAACGCCACTGATTTCTTGTGGTAACTTGAGTTTGTATGCAACTGGTCTAATTCGTGCAAGGATCTCAAATGGACCTATGTATCTGGGATTGAGCTTCCCACGTTTTCCAAACCTGGGAACTCCTTTCCATGGAGATACTTTGAGCAAAACTCTGTCACCCACCTGAAACTCTAAAGGCTTGCGCCTTTGATCCGCGTAACTCTTCTGTCGGACTCTGGCGGCTCTCAATCAAGTTCAAGGTTACAAGTGGACGTTTGTTTGTACATGTACTAGTTTACTACATACATGTTAGTAACCTCTTTTGTTTATGAACATTGTTTGATTTTGTCCTTGTCGGGTAACAAGTTGGGAATTCTTGTTCAATTGCATGGATTTCCTATAGTCTAGTAAGGCATATTTAACTATCTTAGGCCTTGCACTAACTAATGTGTCTACTGTTAGACTGCATGTCTCGGGTTTGTCTCGTTGGAACCCTGTATGATCCAATTATGACAGAATAGATGACATGGAATGCTATGCACAATGTATTCACGTATAGTTAGATGTACGGATATGACCTGTGAGTTCGATGGGTGTCACACGGGGAAAGAACTTCAAGCCCAACACACCGGCCCGGTAGGGCGTTATACGGGGGGGGGGGGGGGGGGAAGCCCCTTGAGCGGGACTTATCCCATCGGCGTGAGGGGGGAGACAAGGGACACGTGGCGCGTTTTAATTGGGGGTTGGTTTTGACCGTTGAACTTTATAAAAATTTTTTCAAAAAACAACCGTTGGAAAGTATAACAGCTGAATTTTTTTTATATATAACCCCATTTTTATTAAAAAAAAAACACCCACTTCACTTCATATTACCTCCCATATTCACCTATTTTTTATACATTTCTTCATCAACTTTTATACATCTCTTCATATTTTTTATACATAAACCCACTTTAATTTAAACACCAACTCCACATGCCTACAACCTCCCATATTCGCCTCAATTTTTATAGATTTCTTCATATTTAAAAAAATGAACCTATACAACCGAGGTGTTGACCCGAACAACCCATACAGCTTCATCCCAAACACGAATACACCACCGGTTCGTCCGATACCAAACCGTCCACCCATTCAATCACCTTGTCCCGAATACGCGGCTTTCGCGAGTTACATTAGTGGGCAAATTTATCCTAATTTTCCATTTAACGATTCCCTCGTTCCTTCACAACCGCCAATTCCTTTAACGTAATCGGAAAGCGTACCCGAAACACAACAAGAAAATATTGTGGGATCATTGTCGGGTAAAAAACAAACTGTTAGAAAAACTCACAAAAAGAAGACGGCGCAGGAGAAAGCTTTGACCGCCGCCAACCGCCAATCGATTAAGTGGACAACAGACGAAGAGGTTGCCTTAACGCAAGCTTGGTTAAGCGAGTCGAAATCCTCAACTCAAGGTATTTCTAATAGTTTTTTAAACATTATATATTATTTTTTAAAATATATGTTTTTACGTATGACTAACGGATATTTTTATTTTTTTGTAGGAAATAATCGCCACAAAATCGACTATTGGGTCGACATAAACAACTCGTTCCGTAAGTTGATGGATCGAGAGTTCTATCGAGCAAACGATAGTCTCTCGTCCAAGTGGACCGAGATAAGCAAGGCGATGAATGCCTTCAAGGGCTATTATTATCACGCTAGAAATAATCCCAGAATCGGTGAAACGGACGGCGACTACCTCGCCAATGCGCGAAAAGCTTATCGCGACGAGAAGGGTTTGGACTTCAAGTTTTTGCATTGTTGAGACATCGCGAAAAACTGTTGATGCACTATTATGTGGACGTCACTGTCGAATAGACTAGGGTTGAGTCATGTATTGTGTTACATGAGATTGTGGTGATCCATAAGGGCATTTTATGGATCTGATGCATTTGTAAATATAGACCATAATCATAAGCTAGATTCGACCATTAGAAAGGGTCGAATGTGGAAAAGTTCCACATTCGACCTCCTTAAATGGGCGAAGGTGGCTTTATGATTATGGACTATAAATAGCAATCTCATGTTTCGTTTTCATTGGTAGATTTGAGTTTATGCTTTGAATGCTCTCAAGGGGGAGGTCATGCCCGACCTCCCCCGGCCCCGAGATAGATGTTTATCATACTGATGACAGTGTCTGTAACCGTTTCTGATATAATACAAATCTGTGATGACTTTGTTATCGTATGTTTCTGTCTCGTCTCGAATCTCCCGTCTGAAACCGAGTTGTTTTCGCGTAATCGATCTGTGAATTCGGTTTTTAACCGGATTCTCAAAAACCATTCAAAATGGGCGAGTGTCCCATCTGCAACCGATTCGTCAAAAAAGACGAAAACAACTTCATTTCATAAGCGTTCGGTTGGACGTGAAAACTTGGAGGCCCTTAACTTGGATGATGACGAGTTCGACGAGGAATTGAGTCGTCCACCCAGTCGAGATAAGTCAAAAAAGAGGGCGCAAAGGTCCTCTGCTTCGGGTTCAGGTTCGGGATCGCGCAAAGGTGCTTACCGCGGTGACTTGGTCTACTTAAATGCCAACATCACCCAATTCAACACGATTGAACAACAAAGGCTCGAGGAGAAAAGAACCATTCGCGAAGTCTTTGAAAAAAATTAAGTATGAAAGAACAGCGCGAAGATATGAAATTTCTCGCCATGTCCGTCGATCACCTAAGCGGTCAAGAGTTGGAGATGACCCTAAAAATGAAGCGCGAGATTATGGAAAAATATAATATGTAGTTTTTTTAGGCGTGTTTTTTATGTTTATTTTTTATTTTGTATGTTTTTTTAATTTTATTATGATTTTTAATTATGTTTTTTTATTAAACAAGTGTTTTTTTATTTAGTTAATTAAAAATATAAAAGAAAAAATAAAATCCACGTGACACTCGCCCTCCACTCCCCACAATTTTCACCTTTCATACATGGGTCTCACAAATATCATATGACGCTTCCACTTCTTATAGTCTTAGTATATTAAATCGTAGACTGTGGTTATGTGAGTGTTGTAACATTAATAATTTAGCATAAGGTAAGAGCATGACCTGTCATGCCACCAATTAATTTTTTTTTTTTTTTTTTTTTTTTTTTTTTTTTTTTTTTGTTAACGAATAACTAAGTAGAAGCTGTGTACTTTCGTACATGACTCCTAATGGTTAAAGAAGTCCTAGCTGGTCTTTATCCAGACAGACGGAGCCCCTAGCTCACCAACCACCGGTTCCAAGGAATCTCCGACCTTCCACACGCCCGAAAGAATGACAATCGGATAATCAGTAAAACTCGACACTCTCACAAATCAAACGTGTGACCATTCAGCCACATGTTTTCTATCACCGAGTCACGCACCACTCCACCATAAGATGTAATGACACCAAACTTAAAACAATGTGTTAAAACCAAGTTTGTGTATCTAGTTGGTCACTCCACCACTCCAGCGTAAGGTTCAGTGTACACACTTGCAACAAATCCAAAAACAATAAAAAAGACCATAAATGTACAAACAAGACCCCGCAAAAACCTCCTTGTTTGATCCGAACTTCCCTCTCCAGTCACACTCCCTTTTTTTTTTTTTTTTTTAAACGGCCCCCTGTCCCTCATTTAATTCCAATCTGACCATCTATTTAACATCAATGTCCAACATTAAAAACATCTTCCTACTTCCAAACCATTTTAAAATATCACCATCAAATTCTATAATTTGTATCCTCATTTTTATCCAAACAATGGGAAGAAAGCTCCCATATCTTCCTACTTGTGGAAGCCCTAGCAAATCCCTCTCTTTCCGCACTGCCACCGAGTTTGATGACACGGAAACATCGGTAGAGTCCGCGATTCGAGGGTTAAGTAGCGAAAGGTTCTTCTTTAATCCGGGGAAAACAAGCTCCATACTTGAAGATGCAAAGCCAAAACCAAACAAGAAAGAGAAAGAGAAAGAAAAAGAAAAAGAAAAAGAAAGTGTTGTACCACCACTTAAAGAAAGTGTGTCAATGATGGAGATGCACTCAACTGACCCTTTTGTTGACTTCAAGAAGTCAATGCAAGAAATGGTGGAAGCTGATGAAGGGTTAAAAGAGTGGCAGAATCTTCAAGAGCTTTTGAGTTTGTATTTGGCAGTGAATGATAAGATCAACCATGGTTACATTATTAGAGCTTTTGTTGACTTGTTGTTGGTAAATCTTGGTTTTCCATCTTCATCATCATCATCATCATCTTCATGCTCAACATCATCATCAGTCATAGGTCAGGAAAAATCTTCATTATTGGAGTCTGGTAGTAGTACTTGCTGTAATAATATGAACAAGAGGATGATAATATGTGGTGAGTCAACAGAAGCTGCTTTATCATTCACAAAATCATCAGCATCAGCATCAGCATCTTCTTCTGGAGCATGTTCAAGTACTTGCAGCAGCTATTGTTTGTCATCATCTTCATTAGAAGATGATAACCATGGAGATGATGAAGATCATCAGACTCCCAAAAAATTATCAGATTATGATTCTTCATCAAATGTATGATTTTTCTATTCTGTGGGAAAATTTTGTATATCACTAGTTTTAGTAATGTTCTAATGAGAGTTAGATTTATCTCTGAACTTTCACCATTCTTGTGTTTGTCATGAACTTTAATTTATTATTATTTTTCAAATTTATTTTTATAAAAGTACAATTTTGGGTGTGGGTCAATCTATAATTTTTAAGTAGGTCCTGGCAACATACTTAAAGTGGTTTAAAATATGTTTATTTACACATTGATTATAATTTATAAATAATCATCTTATTCTTATAAGATAAGAATAATCTATTCTACACACATATCTGCTGCTGAAATCAAAGTAGCTGTTGCAACTGTCATTGCTTTCTATTATCACTTATCATTTACTTGAAATCATGGTTTTTTGTTTTAGATTCAACTGTTTAAATGCACGATTAAGACACAGAATGGATAGGAACAGGTGGATAGACGTATGGGCGCGATTAAAAGTCAAAATAAAACATTTAAAATCATGTTTATGGTCTCGCCGGAGATAGACCGGAATTTGGCCGGAATAAGTGACCGGAAAAAAAATGTGGGAGGCCTTAGAGGGAAATCAGAATTTTTAAACTTTTATCATTTGGCAAATTCAGTCCCTCAAGGTTAACTGAATTTTAAATGCCAAATTCGTCCCTGAGGTGTAAAAAGACAACCTTACCCCTGACATTAACGAGATTTTTTAACTGGGTTAGTGAAAAGGACGAATTTGGCAAAAAAAATCCAAACCTCAGGTAAGAAATTGCAAAAAAAAAAAAACTTTTGTACTGAAGTGGCAAACTGGCCCAAACCTCAGGGACGAAATTCGCTATTAACTCAATTTATAAATGATCTATAAGATAATAAGAAAATATAATATTTAATTTTATCATCTATGATATCAGGTAATAAACGTTTAATCAGGACTGATATTTAAGTATGACCCAAGTTATAAAATTTGTTCAAAAAAATATTTATTAGTTTGAGACATGTATGATATTAGGCGATACCTATTTATCAATCCATCTATCTCTATATATAAAAGAAAACGTATATGCTGACGTGACGTGTATTTGAGGCCTCAACCTTTCCTTGAGAGTGTCACGTGGCATCATAATTGAAAAATTTTAGTGTTTTTGAACTTTTTCATTTTTTAATTAAAAAAAAAAGATAAACATAAAACCTTAAATTAAATTGAGTTATTTTAGGAAAAAAAGAATTTAAAAATAAATTTAAAATTTTCTCTCTCATGTTTCCTCCCATAATTTTTAAACGTTTATATCTTTTATATACGAGATTTTTTAAAGAGAAAAATTACACCAAATTAACGAGCGTTTTATTATCTTTCCAACGAGTACCATAGTCCTATATAAAAAACGGAGAAAAATCGACAATTTTTTGTGGGGTTTCATTCATACAAGAAAAAAACACACAAAGTGTTCATGTTATTCATTAATTGTGTTTTTTCTTTTAAACCGGGTTCTTATCTACGATATTGAAAATCAGCCCAATCGCCATGTTATCATTGGAATTTTACTAGGTATACTTCATTAAGAGAAGTTAGGAGAAATAATCGCGCAACACTGCAACACATGGTGTCACCTTATAGCAAGGTTATTTTTTATTTATTTAATTACAAGAGTAATAATTATTACTATTAGTATTAGTATTATTAGAATGGTTATATTTTTCAACCCCGGGACGCTCCCAGAAAGAATTGATAGTTGCTGACGTGGCGTTCAATGGTGGCCTCAACCATCTCTTGATTATGCCATGTGGCATAATGAGATGCAATGATTACAACTTCCAACTTAAATGTTTGTTTAGTTGATTAGGTTAGGAATTAGAAGAGCCATTGGAATGTGAGAAATTAGAGAGATGTGATGAGTTTTTTAATAGTTGCAGCTTACATAAGTGATTCTTTAGATGATTACTGATTAGGTTTTAGATTAGGGAATATGAGTTATTACTAATTAGAATACTATGAACATGCAATGATTGAGAGATTTTGTGGTTAGTTAACTTGGGCCATTTGCAATAGGTTATCACGTAAAATTAGATTTTTCAACCCCGGGACCCTCCCGGGGTAATCAACTAGTATGAAATATAAGATTTAAGAAAAATTGTTAACATGTGAGTGATAATTCTAGAAGTGTAGTTGTGTATTTAGCATTTTAGGGTAATAGGGGCGTCAAGGAGGGTATGGTGTGCGGGCTTGGCTGCGGTGTGGGCTTGAGGCGGCGGGTTGAGCTTAGGAATTCAAAAATTTTACCATTAAACAGTTACCAACCCAATTAAAAAAACAAGTAAATAAAACCTATATATACCTTAATTCTTTCACAATTTCTAACCCAAATTCTTTCTTTTGAGAAAGTGTATGATATAAAGTCTCCTTAACATAGGAAGTGTAGGAAGCCACCACAGCTTGACACGTGTAAATCCTAGTTAACTCTAACTAACCCAATCTTGGTTGATTAAAAGGGTATTCTAGACTTTTCCCTAATTTCCTGTCAAAAAAGCTTATCATCATCAGCAGCAGATCAAAATCACCAAAATATTCAATCAATAAACTCTATCGTTCCGTCAAAGGCAATTCACAACATCAACTGCTGAAAACTTATAATATTCGTTTTGTGTTTTAACGATTTCTGAATAATATCTACAGATTCACGACCACTGCATCGAAACCAAACAATCATAAGTCAGATCTGTGAAATTGGAACCGAATCTGTTACTGTTGCCTCCTCTTTGGTGCAACACACTGCTAAACTTTCGCACCTTAAGATCCACAATCCACTCTGGATAAACACTTCTTTTGCCTAGTTAAATACCAACCATCCATTCATGATAGCTCCTGTTCAAACTAAAGTGCGTTTATTTATTACAAAAGGTGCGTTTCAAAATTTTCAATTTTTCAAAGGTGTGTTTGTTTTTTTTTATAACGTGCGTTTAAAGAATATACAACATGCATTTATAATAATGAACGTGTGTTTGTTTGCCAGGCCCAAATATACAACGTGCGTTTAAAGAATATACAACGTGCTTTTAAAGAATATAGAAGTGCGTCTAAAATCCACAACGTGCGTTTGAACATACATAAGTGCGTTTGTTTGTTTTTTCCGCAAATTCAGTTTAAATGCACGTTACATATCTAACACAGATGTAACGTACGTTTAAAAGCCCTTGTTTTCAACAACTTCGTCTTCTTTGTCTGTTATTTTTAACTTATTTTTTATGTTTAATCATACTTATTGAAACAAAATCGAATGTGTTTGACAACTGTTACGAGCGTTTATTCATAATTGAATATTTTTCGTATGATTAATCATCCCTGTGTAAATCTCTATTTTTCTATTTTTACGATTTCGTTAATTGTATTCGAATGTTTTTTGTTATTTTTATTGTGTAATCATTTTGAACGTTTAATCGAATTGAAACGATGAAAAATCAGTTTTCGAATTAGGTATGTTGTTTCGATTTGAATTTTTTTAACGTTTTTTTCCTAATTTACCCCTGGTTAGATACTGCTGACCATGATTAGGGTTGTTAATTACCATCATGCAACCGACTATAATCTAAGGGCTGAGAATGCTTCCAACGCATCTCACGTTAAGTTTCGTATGTACGTTATCTCTTCCCCTTTCTTTTATCTTCATTTCCTATAAGCAATTTTTTTTCTCAATTTTCTCACCTCTTTTACCGAAAAATGCAGCCAGATCTTTTTACACCAAAATATAGATCAAATTTATATCTTCCTCCTGATTCTTTGTATGATTTTGATTAGTTCGATGATGGTAGCTTAGAATTTTTCAAGAATATCATCTCCCAAGCCAGAGTTAAAGACACGAAAACATATATACATGCCACGTTATCGTCAAAAAGCTCTTGAGGTCCTAATGGAAGATTAATTCGTCTATGACCTGAAATACAATGTGGTTATGTTTCGATAAAGGTTCAGATGTAGAAAACATTATCTCCAAAATTTGTTAATGACATAGAATCCAAATTTGAATGGTTTTAAGAGAGCATAGACAACTCGCAAAAATGCATGTCGATGGTAAAACAACTCGCAACTGGTGATCTCCCTTGTAGAATATGATATGTATTTATGTATTGTCAATTAGATTTCATGTGAATTCCTAGAATATTTCTGCAATCTCAAAAATCAGGTGTACGGTAGATGGTTTTTATGTAGATTGATAAGTCATGACATTGCACTTTTATATCAAGCACATGAATGAAGACATCGCCTTCTAGGGATGCTTAGTAGCCTCAAATATACACCTCTTGCTTGGTGAATGTGCCCGACCATGTTGCATGGCCAATTTATGAGATTTTGGCATACGTTTCGTGATCCTTTGACTCAAACAACAAGATAAATGTTCTCCAACAATCTCCAATATTTACCGTTGAGCAACTTAGAATCACGCCTAAGTGTTAGTTCATGTAAATAGGCGACACTACAAATGTCGATGCTATCTTACCGATTTTATCTACCTAACTTGGTCAACATTTGGGAAACGTGTTTCCACATCGAACCAACCCAAAGGAAAAGAAGTTCAAGAAAGTGCAAGAATCGACAAGAAAATATATTGTGCAAGCTCTCAGTGTGTTAAAAACTAAGTGTGGTATACTTAGGCGAACCGCCCATGCCTATAAGTATGAAGTCATTCAGAACGCGCGTAGTTTATTTGTGCATCATTTTACATAATATGATCTTAAGGACAACGGAAACACGGTATCACTGATCTATATAAGAGATCCTCTAATCGAGCCAGTTGATGATAATTTTCTTTTAGAATTTATGATGACTTCAATTCATCTTGTGGAGGATATTAAGACATCCCGTATGCATAACCGAATGAAGAGTAGTTTAATAAGTTATTTTTTATGTCTTTTTTATTATTATTTAACGAAATTGGATTTATTTCTGTTTTAGATATATAACTAGTATTAAACCCCATCCCCGTGTTGCAGCAGGGGTGTAAAACCGTGTCTAATAGCACCAATGCCACACCATAGCCGCCGATCACCAACACTAAAGTTGCTTTGCAGAGAAATTAGACCGGAATGTAAAACATCGATAAGATAATTAAGTCAATTTATGACCCGCGCGATTAAACGAACTAGTCAAAAAAGAAAAATAGACGTAAAAACTTTAACCACACACGCACGTTGTTGCGTGTAAGCCGGCAAAATTAAGAATGAAATGTAAAAATATTGAACTACACATGCATGTTCCGTCGTGTTAACTCGCAAAATTTAGAATGAAATGTAAAACGAAAAATTTATGGAAGATGAAAAGTATAGGGTAGCAAAGTTAAAAGTTAAAAATTTGTGAGGTAACATTGAAAAAAAAAAACAAAAAGTTTTAGGTTAAAGGTAGAAAATCAATTTGCTTTTGAAAAACATCTTAAACATGAGGTATAACACTTCAATTCACAAAATAAAATTTAAAAATCATAAATTAATACTATGTAAATAGAAAATAAGGTGGGTGGGGTATGAGGGGGATGTGGCACTATCGATTACCATGATTCCGTAACGATTGCTTAGTGGGAAGACCACCGCCGCCCATTCGGTTAAGCCTAAACACGTTGCAGCTCGGCGAGAAGTTACCAAGCCACAATGGTTAGATAGCAATTAATTTCACTAGACCCAACGATCAAAAATCAATAAATTACCTTAAACGGTCAAAAGGGCAACAATTGTTTTTTTTTCTTTCCTATAAGTTACAATCATTTCACCCAATTTTTATTACCATTTTTATTCCTCTACCTAAAAAATATTAAAAAAGTTGTCAACTACATCATGTCTTCACCGAAAGAGTGGGCCGAAGAGGAAGCTATTGCTTTGGCGATTGCGTAGGTAAATGCTAAGGAAGCAAATATGTCGAACAAGATGTATTCATTTTGGGATAATGTGTTAGCCAAGTTTTGTGTGAAATGGGGGAAGGGTGAACCTCATCGCACTTCTGATATGTTATCGAGTAAGTGTAACAACCTCAAATGTGAATGTGAAAGATTTGAAAAGATGTTTAAAAATAACATGGATGAACATCTAGATCTAAAGGGAAACACGGCAACTGAAAGTACGCAAGTCGACTATTAATTTCATGTTCATCAAACTTTTTACAATATTTCAAAGTGGAAAATTTTAAGGCCTAAATTAGCTTTGCTTTAAATTATGTTTTGTAGTCGTTTTCTAGCTAAATTTTGATTATATTTTGTAAAATAACAATTTTAGTTTAATGGTGTTTGCATTTAGTTTTAATTGTTTAAATGTTTATCTAATAATATTGAAGAAACAATGATCTAACCTTAAGTCCAGGGGGGTTAAATCAAGTCTCTGCAAGCTTAATCCTTCGCTAGATGAATGACACAGGGAGTTGTAAGAACGGTGAACCTGAAACAAACACAATAATCCGCCCATTAGTCAAACTGTTTAAACAAACCCATCTCTTTTTCCGGTGACCGGTGCTATCCCCCGGCGACCACCTCTCCTTCTCCGGCGACCACCACTCCATCTCCGGCGACCACCACTCCTTTGACTTTTTACATAAGATGATCCCTTGTTTTTCATTCAGAAAACATAGACGAATTAAAATGATCCTGTACCGAATCATTGGACGTTTATTGACCAACCAGGATTAGGATAAGATCAATACAAAACTATAACTGTTAAAAGAGAAGGAACAAAACCGGAATAAAGAATTCCGGTCAAAACATTTTTCCGGCGAGATACCGGAATTAACAAAGAATCGATTAAAACGCGATTAAAACGGTTATAACTATCAATGTCCTTTATTTATTATCACAATCGAATACCAAAATCTTAATCCAACCGAAAATCAAGATCAATTCATGATACTCTGTTCTTGTTCATCACAAGAATTTTCCCGCCAAATTTTCTTTAAACCAAAAACAAGTTTTAAGGATTCAAACATCAATCCTAATGATCATTATTATAAATCAAACTTGGTTATACAAACAAACGCATTAAAACACATCAGGATTAAGATTTTTTTCTTGCACTGTTTCGGGAAAAGAGAAGAACTGAAACAGATATTAAATTTTTTCGTATTCAATTTTGTTTATATATATATATATATATATATATATATATATATATATAAAGGATCCAAAATCAAAATTATTATGGAACAAAGATTGTTGTTCCATTTGGATCAGGAGGGGTGGTCACCAGAGAAGGAGAGGTGGTCGTCGGAGAAGGAGGGGTGGTCGGCGAAGAAGGGGTGGTCGCCGGAGGAGAGCACCGGTCATCGGAGAAGGAGATGATTTTTTTTAAAATTTTTGACTAATGGGCAGAAATGGTCCTTGATCTTTTAAAAAGTTATATTTTTAACCAGAAAACTAACTGGGTCTGTTAAAAACTATATGGTCAGCTCTATACATATTTAGTCGACGAGTGAGCTAAGCATAAAGGTTGGTTCACCAAGGATGAGCTCGTCTAGGATATGTACACTACCACCTTAAGCACATTGCCAGACGACATGCTTATGGCGCGGTGGCCCACTATCGGTGGTCTAGAGTTTCGGACACTTCTTCTTCTTCTTCTTCTTCCTCTTCTTCTAAGGGTATAATAGGAAAATTTAGGCCTTCTTCTTCTTCTTCTTCTTCTTCTTCTTCTTCTTCTTATAAGGGTATAATAGGAAAATTTAGGCGTTTTAAACAAAACACCTAAACTTATATAATTTAGGCTAAATACTAGGATTGAATATATATATATATATATATATATATATATGTAATATATTTATAATGTTATTATTATCCTGGGCAGGTCGGATAAGGCGAGCAACATTTGGGACCGTTTAATTTGTTACATACACCGTCTGATTACTTGGTCTATTGCTGGATGGTGTACCTGTAACGAAAGGGTCTCGCGAATCGACCTTTTCTATCTCTACTGCATCCTCGGGGGTAAGCCGGTTGCCCTGCATAGGTGCTTTGCCGAGTACTGCTACCTACCCTCATAGACATTCAGCCAGGGGATCATCACTGTCATCGCGGAGCGTGTTGCTGCAGCTGACTTGTGGACTCATATTGAGGATGAGATTTTTCCACCTCAGATAAGGCCCAGGTATGATTATTATTTATTTATTATTTATTGTTATTGTTTATTATTATTCAATATTATTATTAATGTTGTGCATTTCAGCCCATTAAATTTGCGGACTATGTAGCACATGAAGGTGGCGGGAAAGACCAAGGCCACTCCACCCGTTTATTACCAGCGCGCTTGGGGTCCGGTTGACCGGCCATTTGTACCCCTGCCGCCGGTACATATTGAGTTTCCGGTTGGGGCCGAGGAGGTTGAGATGCCACACATTGCCGAGCCGGAGCATGAGGGCGATTCAGAGGTGGATGTAGAGATGGCGGACGTGCATCCTGATGGCCGACATCATCCTCCCCGCGTTTATCACGCCGTTAGGTTGCCTGGTACCACGAACCAGCTACTTCAGCGGATTCTGGAGCAGATGGAGGAGATGCGGACATGTATTCGGTGGTTGGTACAGAGCGATAACAAGAGGCGAGTTGCAGTGGGTTTGGGGCCACAGCCACCGCATATTCCACCACGTACCGATCAGGGTGGGGCGTCCAGCTGCCAGGCCGGTACGTCCGATGCATCTTAGGGGCAGGATGATTAGTTGTTTATTTGGATATTATTATTGTATGAACATTTTTAATTATGTAAATGTTTGAATATTATGGTTTATTTTGTTTTATTGTTCGTATCTTGTGTTTTGTTTAGTTCGGCAATATAAACGCTAATGTTTACGCAATGATTATTATATCATTTTATAAGGATACTTCTAGTTATTTTTAAAAATAACATCCATATAAAAAAATCATTTTATATAAATAAAAAAAACATTTATAAAAACCAAACATTTTGTTTAAAATTATATTCTCCAACCCATCCCAAACACCCATATACATTCATTTTCACATCTCTAACCCATTTTAAACACTACACCTCTTTTTCACAACTATCACTCACTACCAATCATTGCCAATGATTGTTAATCATTGGGAAGCATTTATACGGCCCGTGTAGATCCCCACGGCCATTTTGCCTCTCTACGTCCGTGAAGGCTTGCAAGGAACATAAATGAGATGTCTAAATAAAAACCCTCTATGTCTAAATATTTAGAGCCATTTTAAAATAATTGTAAATCTTGATTTTAAGTTTACCCAACCAGGCACTTGCTTGCTTGCTTGTACGGCATTCTGCTATAAATGAGAACTGCTGAATTCTAGGCAGGGCTGTCTTGAATAATTAATGATTCAATAATTAACAAAAAAACAATAAATTTTTTGTCTGATCCTACCGTTGGATCATGGATGTCCACGAGAGGGGTCCCATGTTATGTTATACGTATTTTTGCGTATTAGTGTTGGCAAGTATTGAAGTTACTCTACCGATGTAACTGTATGCATACGGTAAAATTCTTAGGAATCACATGCACATTTTATTGTAAAACCAATTTGCACCAAACCACTAGAATTCTTGCTTTTGGCATTGTAATATTCTTTGCAAACCTGCAAAAACATATAGACAAATTAAAAATTATCGACGTGTTATTGAAGCGGAACATATATAGAAGCAACCCTCGATGTATGATGACCAAGGAAGAACTATTGAAGCGGAACATCCATAGAGTCAACCCTCGATGTGTGATGGGCGATTGGGGAAGCGAAACGGTAGAACACATTTTTTACGGTTGTGAAGTGGCCCAAAAAGTCCTATTTTCCATTGGAAGTTGGTATGGGTTGAGTTCGAGTTTTGTTTTCCATGTTAGGGACATTCTTCAACTTGGTAAAGAGGCCAGAGGAGGTAAATGGGGCAAGAAGATCGTTCACTGTATCATTCTGATTTCATACTAGTGCATTTGGATTCACAGAATGAAAAGATTTTTAGAAGCAAAACTACGCTCGGGACTTGGGAGATCTATTGTAGCTAATATAAAGAGCGTGTCATTTTATTGGTTACAAAATAGGTCTAGATTTAAAGATTTGGTATAGGAAGAGTGGGTTAAATCTCCTCTGTATATGTTGTATGTTCTTCCCGAGGGTAGGCATTTTTTGGTTACAAAATAGGTCTAGATTTAAAGATTTGGTATAGGAAGAGTGGTTTAAATCTCCTCTGTATATGTTGTATGTTCTTCCTGAGGGTAGGCATTTTTTGAATGTAAGTGAATTTTCAAATTAATTTTTTTTTCATTACCCAACTTTTAAATGCATCAACACAATAAAAAAAAGACCAGAACAATTTTCAGGATATGCTCGGCAGATTCATTATCTTCACCACATATTGTGCGTAATGTTGATTCAACCTGGACATTCCTATTGGATAGTGCTAATGTAAGTTAGGATAACACACCATTTTGCTCACCATCCGATCGAGTATGTTAACCTTAAATTAGAAATATATATGGCGGTAGACTTGATTGAACTTTTCCTTGATGCCCTTTACTGTCAATGCTCCATTAATGTCATCATCCCACTTAATTCCCAATGATCTAATTCGCATATGATATGGTAACTGTATTGACTAGCTAATAAGTTGCTGCATTTCATCAAATATCAAGGTTCCATAAGTCCCTTTTCCAAAAGGCTGACACTATTTTCTACTTCGTAGTAATTCTCTATAATAACATAGTAAATATATATAGTATAGAATGTAAATATAAGACAAAATTACACTTTATGTTCTTAATGTATCATCAAATTTTTGAAACGTTTCCTTTTATTATTATTAATTTTTTTTTTTGTCTAAAATCTCAGTTTTCTTAACAGTTTATATCCTTTAAAAATAACTCAGTTAAGAAACTCACTTATCCTCAATCCCCTCAAGGCTAAAATGGTCCTTTCAACCCACTCATCACCACTTCATCTTCAACATCCACCCATCACCATCAACATTACAGAAAACCACAGGATTATTATTATTATTATTATTATTATTATTATTATTATTATTAACGACTCCCAAGAGACTCCACACATGAGTATCTCTCTCATTCCTTATCACTGCCAAACAACAACCCAAATCATCAACAATAATAATAATAATCAATTGACCCACATATCCAAGATCCAACATAAACAAAACTAACACTCCTTTCTAATCCTTCGCCCCCTTTGTTCGATTCAACTTCACCACACACACAAAACGAGTTGATGTACGAAGATTATCTGCAATACCACTAGATCTGCCACTCCTCACAACAAAACAAGCAATAATAATATACTTCTTTCTCTTATCTTTCGATTTTTGAACTCGCGGACAGATCCAGTTTTTATCACAATCAGTGACCATAACTGGCTTCAATCAACTCCATTTTACCGTTTAATCGATGTGGTGGTGGGTTTCCGGTTAGATGTGTGTGGGTTGGGTCAGAGTTTGGTTTTCGGCCAAAATGTTTCCGAGTGAAAGAAGAAACAACACTGTTTCGGGTTGGTGATGGGTTTCCGGTTAGAAGATTGTTCGAGGTGGTTGTGACTAGGTGATGGTGTTGGTGACAGAGGTTCAGGTGCAGCTACCTGGGTAGGTGGAGGTTGAAGATGAAGTGGTGGTGAGTGGGTCCCACAAATAAACTAAAGTATAATATAAAAAGGGATTTTGAGTCAAGGGTATTGAAAGGACCATTTTACCCTTGAGGGCATTGAGGATAAATGAGTTTCTTAACTGAGTTATTTCTAAAGGACATAAACTGTTAAGAAAACTGAGATTTTGGACATAAAATGCAAAAAAAAAAAAAAAAAAAAAAAAAAAAAAAAAAAAAAGGACACATTTCATAAATTTGATGATACATTAAGGACACAAAGTGTAATTTTGTCTAAATATAATTTGTATCATTAAGTCTTCCATATTTGTAGGATCACAATGTAATATAAATATATGCAAGGTTCCTAATCTATCATGGTATCAAGAGACCATGCATACACCCCTAGCCCTACTATTCTTTTCCGATCCATTCTCTTTGCCGTCAACTTTCACCTTCAGCCAACAACCTTCTGCCTCTTTTCCCACATCTCCAATCCCCATAATCCCATCATTCGATCACCATGTCTTCCCCTACCACATCCTCTTCCATCATACCTTCCATCACGATCTAATCCAAACTTTACCCTGCCACCATTGTTTCTAATATCAAGAATTTTGTTCCCATCATTCTTGAAATCAAGTCTTTACAATACTCCTCTTGGGTCACCCTATTCAAACTTCACTGTAAAGCCTTTATGGTGGATGATCACCTTAAACCGACACCACCGACGTCTTAGATAAACCGGCCGATGATTGGGAGCATATTGATTCTATTGTTTTGCAATGGATATACAGTACAATCTCCAATGATCTGCTACACACCATCATAAACAACATCTCCAATGCCTACGAAGCCTGGGTCACCATAGAGACCTGTTTCAATACACCTCATGAACAAGTTTTCCAACACCCGGCTAGATGGTTTTCCTACCATGTCTTCGTACTGTCAAGCCTTGAAGGTTTTGGCCGATCAACTTGCTAATGTTGACGCGCCCGTGGATTATGGTCGCTTGGTCTTACAATTGCTTGCTAGGTTAAACGACCAATCCGAAGGTATATACCATTCTCCAAAATCAAAACCCTCTTCCCACCTTTTATAATGCACGCTCCAAACTTATTCAAGTTGAAACCAACAAAGTTGAGCATGATTTAGTCGTCTCCAAAACTGCCTTTTTAGCCCTTATTGCCACCACCGATCGCCCTTAATCCAATGATACTACCCGCACCTCTGACCGCTCCTATAGTCGCAGACGAGGCCGCTCTAGCCGCTGTGGACAAGGTCGTGGGGGTTATGGTCGAGCTCAATCATCCCAGCTAACTTATTGGCCTTCCCCATTTTTCCGTATTACCTACAGCCTCTCTATTGGCCCACCCAAAACCAAACACAACCGGCTCAACACTCATTTTCTTTGGCCCACTACTCCTCACCATGGCCCAATCCACCTTGCCCCTACCCAACAGTCAACCGGCCCACCATCAGCCAATCTTCGGCCCAACAGTCGGGTATCCTAGGCCCGCGCCCTTCTAAAAACAATTATGCAGCATACAGTCCCACTGACATCGAGCAGGCGTTATACACCATGTCTCTGCAGCAGCCCGATCCGACTCAGTACATGGAAACCAGTGCATCCTCCACTATGTCTCACGAACAAGGTGATTTCCATTCTTTTCCTAACTCTTGGATTCCTCAAATATTATTGTAGGCGATGGTAATACAATTCCGGTTTTAGGACAAGGCACAAAATACCTGCCCAAACCTTTCACACCCTTTATCCTTAAAACGTCCTTTACTCACCAAAATAAGTTAAAAACCTTATTTCAGTCTGTCATTTCACTAGGGATACTTCTGTGTCTGTTGAATTTGACCCGTTTGGTTTTCTTGTGAAGGACCTCAAGATGCGAACTCCGCTCCTGCGATGCAACAGCAGCGGTGATCTCTACCCTCTGGTGCTCGGGTCCTCCTTAGCATCACCCACTGCCCTTGCTGCCATCTCTGCTGACCTCTGGCACCAACGTGTTGGCCAATTATGACGACAGTCTTTAAATTCATTAAAAACTACTAGTTCTGTTTCTTTTAAAAAATTTCCTAGTAAGGTTTGAGACTCTTGTGTTTTTGGCAAAAGCATTCGATTACCTTTCTTTGCTTCCACTACTTGTGTTTTTCAACCATTTGATATTATTCATAGTGATGTATGGACTTCTCCTGTTATTAGCTCGTCTGGTCATAAATATTATGTTTTATTTTTAGACGATTACTCTAATTTTTTTATGGACATACTCACTCACACATAAATCAAATGTATTCCCTGCCTTTACACAATTTTCTTTAAACATTAAAACCCAATTCGAACGAACCATAAAAACCTTCCAGTGTGACAATGGTCGTGAATATGCTAACAATTCTTTTCAAAATTTCTTTACGACCAATGGCATAATTTATTGTTTATCATGTCCATACACATCATCACAAAATGGCAAAGCCAAAAGAAAAATCCGCTCAATAAATAATATCATTCGCACCTTAATGGCCCATGCATCCCTCCCAAACCACCTTTGGCATTTTGCCCTAGAAACTGCCACATACTTATTAAACATCCTTCCCAATAAACACACTAACCACAAAACACCCACCAAACTTCTTTATCATTCCACGCCCGCTTATGTTCACCTTCGTGTCTCTAGTTGTCTTTGTTATCCTCTCACTCCCTCTACCACAATTCACAAGCTTGACCATCGTGCTCAACAATGCATCTTTCTTGGCTACCTTCCTACCCATAGGGGGTCTCGTTGCCTTGACTTGAAAACCAAACAGAGTCATATTTGCAGACACGTAGCCTTTGATGAAACAACCTTTTCTTTTAAATAGTTCATCGCCCCGACCCCTTCTTATGAATTCCTAACTACTGACTTCCCTCACCATTTGTGGCCACATATTCACAGCCCACATGTTACTAACCCACAACATAAACAACCTACCTCCCTTCCCACGTACCAACCGGCCTAAATACATCAGCCCACCCCTCCTCCACTTCGACACAGGCCCCATTCACCTCACATCCTCCCTCCGGCCCACAACCTACCCAGCCCAATGTGTAACGTTTCGTATTTTAATATATTTTGTAATAATAATTATTTAATAAAATCTATTGGATCTCGACGTTTAGTACATTTTAAAATTGTTCGTAACATTTTAATCCTAGTATAATTATAATATATATATATATATATATATATATATATATATATATATGCTAATATAGTTTTATGTGGAAAAACTAAAAAAAATAACAAAACCACTCAGGCCGGGACTCGAACCCGCGCCTAAGTTGGGCCAACAACACACATTAACCAATTGGTCTAACAGCTACTTGGTATTATAATTGGAAAACAATATCTTTTGAATCAACCCTTAAAAGCATAGTCAAACTATCTGAAAGTCAAACACCCAGTTGACTAATCAATCAAAATTCGAAATCACGCGCCATTCAATCTGATTTTGGAAATAAACATGTTTTGGCAAGTGATAATGCGTATTGGAGACGCCAATTGTAATCAAAACATACCAAAAATTGGCGCAATCACGCGTTTACATTAATGTATGGGTCAAACATTCCTAATCGTTCAATTCATTGGTGTTACTATAAATTGGACCCTTCTTTAGAACCTATACTCGCCGACAATCAAACCCCCACTCCCAATTTATGTAAACAATTCGTTTTAATCAAGGATCCGCTCACAGTTGACTTTTTGGTTGACCGAGCATTTCACTTCGATTCAGAGCTGTAAGTCACCATCCATTTCATGTTTTCAATCTTTGATACAATCCGAACAATAACCCTATGATTCCAGGTGTTATTGGTTGTTGATTCGATTTATTAGAAAACTAGGGTTCTTGTGTTACGATTTGGGGAAGATGGCACATAACTGTCATCGTTTTTATTTAAGACAAACCAAAAATAATCACCAACTGATCTGTAGACCAGTTGGTGATACCCTCTGTGTTTAAAGCTTGGGCCGGTCTGTGTCGTGGGTTCGATACCAGGCACACACATCTTTTTTTTTTCTAATAATTCTAATCCAATCCTAACAAGCCCTTATAATTAATTTAAACCAAAAACCCTTGTTCTCAGGGTCCAGACCAGATGGTCTGGACTTGTTATTTAAAACCAAGAACCGGCCAGAGGCCCGGATTCGACTCCCTGCAGCCTCAACATTTTTTTTGAAAGTCTTTATCTTTATATTTATTCTATTTATATTTTAAAATAGTTTTAAAATACCAAATATGATTTATAAAATCTATAAAAACTTATTTTATGTTATTCAAATGGTGAACTTTGTTGTATAATTTTTATTTTTACAAAAAATCATTTATTTAATATATATAAAATATATTACAAGTTTAATACACATAAAATTTCACAAAAATCATTTTAAACTTATAAACCAATAAACTCTTCATAATTGAATTTTAATTTCAGAAAAACATTTATTAAGTATTTTTAATTAATTTATGCTATTTTAATCATAATAAATTCACAATAAATTCATTTTTCATTATTTTTGCTTCAAAATTTCACATAAATTATTTTTATTCATTTAGATCAGAAATATAATTTTATGATCTGAAATTTATGAGTTTTAATATTTTTAGATATTAATAGTATATTTTGACAAATAAATTATAAGGTATTATATATTCATTAATTAAGAAATTCATTTTATAAAAATTATTTTCACATTATAACATTTTAGTACAACTACCTTTGATCAAGATCTTACAAAAATTCTTTTTATTTATTTATTTTCTAAATCTCTTTAATTATTATTTCATTGACTATTATTCTAAATTAACTATTAAACAATTTTCAATCCCCAAATTAGGAGCCCTATAATATGTATGCGTATAGGATCGGCTATTCAAACAAAGAATATGATCAAACAAGTTCAATTCAGGTGCGGAATCCCTGAATTGATCACGAAATGATAATAAAACTAGCAAACCACACAAATCATGATAAACACATTGATTTCATTCATAATCATAATCATTAACACTTTAAAAGCTTGTTTACAATGATATAAATCAGTTACAGACTTGACAAAAACCCTAGGGAGAAACACACACTAAGAGGGAAACAAAATGACCAAAAGTTAACATTAAAAAAAATGATTCTGCCTTATATAGACCTGCACATTCGCCCAATTGACTTGGTCGAATGTGCAGGTTCGACCATTCATAGTGGGCGAACCAAAACATATATATAAACAGATCTTCATTCGACCTCCCAGAGCCTCCTTCGACCATCCTATTCTACCTTCGACCTTCTGAAAATCCACCTTCGACCACCCGACAACATTAACACATATTAGATATCGCAATTCAATAGCACTAGTCATACTTTCGTGTATCTACAAACTCCCCCTCGACTATTGCTTGAATTGCTTCAGCCTTCGCTCTTCATCCATTCTCTTGTTCATTATTTTGATATGCAATAGCTTCTTTTGTTCTTTCGTCATCACTGGTTCATGAGTTTGCTTTGGTTTCTTCTTTTCAACATTCTGTATCTTAAAAAACTTCCCCATCTTTTAATCAAAATCACAACCAGCATTGACATCCCACGCAAAACATAGAAATACTACACGTTGGTATTTAGATGCCTGTTCACTGTCTTTCTCTTCGCAATAAATCGGATTATAGTATAGCATGATAATATCCTCGTGCGAGCAATTTATCAACTACATCGGGTCAAAAATATGAATCTTCTTAAAATCTTACATACCATCCTTCAGAACAATAATAGCCTCTGCTGTCTTCCAGTCGTAGTACCACCACATAAAATCTTTCGAAAAGTGTTGTGGAATTTGCATCAAAGGAATATGCTTCAACACTTTTGGTGGTTTATACTTCAAAGGCACTTGTGCAACCCTGTTATCTCATCTTTATCCTTCTTGTGAACAATTCTCTTAGGATACTGTGGGGTAAACACATTCCATTTCGTTCTGCTTTCTCTCGCCATGCGATCTGCAAAGTAACCAACGAGATGGTTGTTTACTGAAGCACCTGACATTTCATGTCTGCAAATATCGCGAACAGCCCAATATGGTAGTGTCTTAATGTCGTGGAATCTGTTGAAGTACAGAATTCCTTTTTCCCATTTCACAGCGACACACTTAAGCTGTCTCAAATACTTCCATCCAAGAGCTTCTCCTTTGAATAGTTCGTTGTGGAATTTGTAGAAACTACCCTGAACTTCTGTCTTAGGGCGGTTAGCTTCTTTTTCTTTAAGTTTCCTCAACAATCCTTTCAAATCATCAGATTGTTCAATTTTCGGCTTCTGACAATCTGAATTCTTGAATACTTCTTCAACAAACTTTTTACTCTTCTCACGAGCAAGTTTCTCAGCCTGGCTCAACAACTCATCAGAGAATTCAGGAAATCTAGAATTTTTATCATTCTTGAAATATTCTGGATATTCCTCACTCGTAATATCCTCCATTTCTACCTCTTCAAACACTGGAACGTCTCTATCATCAGAGTGATTACCTGCTTCTTTCTCAGGTATATTCGGTATTTGGTTCTCACTCATCAACTGTTCCAGAGATTTACCAACCTGTTTAGCCAGTCCCTCTAATATCTCTTTAGATACAGCTGCAGAAACTTCTCCGTCTTCCAGATCAGGATCATTATATTCAAGTTCAAAACGCATATCATTTGACTCAAATATTTCTGGAAACCTACCAGTCATCTCAATCGTCCAGACTCTATCAGTCAGCATCTGGCGATATAATTTCTTATCTTATTCAGATAAAGCTCGGATTTTCTCGTTCTAGAAAATATTATCATCGTCAGTAGTGCCACCAGGAGCTTTCGAACTAGACTCTCCTGTGTCTTTTCCTGATCCCCTCTTTTCACACTTATACTTGTCAGTATCATCATCATCGTCATCATCATCACTAGCAGCAGAACTATTACCATCTCCTGAGTCATCACCTGAACCATCATTATCACCATCATCTTTCTTCTTAGGAGCATCACCAGCATCCTCATCCAATTCATCATCATCTTCTTCTTCATCTGATGGTTCATAATCAACCTGTTCTTCTTCAAATTCTCTATCTTCCTCTCCAGCTTTCAGTTGTGGAGCTTTTGAGTATAGATCTTTTATCAGATTATTCATGCTCTTGTTGGTTTCTTTCAGCTTTTTGTTCTCAAGTCTCAAATTAATATACCTTCTAGTATTTCTCTGCTCATGTAACAATAACTTCTGATTCTCTTCCTGAAGTTGTTTAATCTTAGCTTGCAAACCTTCTTGATTTTCCTGTGAAGAGACAACTACATCCAACATCTTTTTGTCATTCTTCCTTAACTGCTCAATCTCTGCTTGTTGCTGATTAATGATCTTCATCATATCTGCAAGCTTCTGGTTTACTGCATTCATCACATCACTATCTACAGCAACCTTTGGTGCTGAAGCTTCAGTCACTGGAGTCTTTTGTTTCTTTAGCTTTTGCAAGACTCTATCTAAAGCAGCATTAAAATCATCAGTTGGCAATTCAGATTGCTCAGCAGTAGATGATGTTTTCTGTTTCTTTGCCACTAGGGATGTCATGGGAGATTTAGAGCTTGATACTGCATGCACTTTCTTTCCTGCAATTAAGTTCTTAATGTCTTTAGCTCTTTTCTGCATTGGCTTTACAATTTCATCAGCATTTGCTTTCTTCTTGTATATAGGCTTTTTCTGTTTCTCTCCAGTCTTTGGCGATCCTCCAAAATCTTCAAATCCCAAACCTAAACCTTCATCAATATCATCCAATGCAATAGGACTTTTCATCCTTTGTTCTTCTAAAACTTGTTTAGACTTTCAGACTCACCAGCCACAGTGGCCTTGGGCGTGGTGCTCTTAACAGTCTCATTGTCAGAATTCTATCTCTCTTCAACCTGTGTCTCTTCTGAATCCATCGATTCTTCATCCACCAAGTGTATTCCTTTCTTCGCACCACTCTTTTTCCTCCTAGATATCTTCTTTGGTGGTTCTGCATCATCCTCCTTTTCTTTCCCTTTCCCTTTGCCACTCTTCGCACCAACATTCACTACTTGCCTTTTCCTTTTTGCATCAGGATCAACAAGGCATAACGGATTGTCTTCATCAGAATCACTGTTAGCATGCCTGGCTTTATCAGTACCTGGATCTTCGTATCCTAGATTAATCAGGTGACCGAACAGATTCTTCATTGGTGGTCTCTCATTCATTGGTACGCCTTTATAAACCTTCATTCTTACTAATGTATTCAGATTCATGTGATCCTGTACGACTATCTGATTAGGATCTCTTCTCAAATTCTTGTACTTTTCATCAAAGATCATTTGCAAGAATCTCGAATATAACAATAACTTCTTATTCTTCAATCCTCTCAGTGGTTCCAGCATATGTTCAAGTATCATCCCAGATACATTGAAAGGCTTGTTCAAAATTAGTGCAACCATCAAAGAGCTAATACTCTTTCTCATTACATCATAACCTCCACTCACTGATCCAAAAACATGTAACATAATGTGAGCAAGGTACTTGAACTTGGGGCACAACTTTCATTTGTGTAATGAACCATTAGTAATCGGTCCATTGTATTTCATTCTTAGAAAACACTTTCTCTACTCAATCCAAGAAAGAACTCTTGGATCAGTCTTCTTATTTGTCAGCTTCAATGCTTCTCTGATATCGTCTTCAGAAATGATCACAAACTCCCTCTGAATCGTACTAACGATAGCAGATTCGTTGTTCCAATAATCCATTCTGGCATTCGTCCAGAATTCTTGTTGATGATCTCTGTATATGATAGCAGGAGTAGCAATAGTGACAATCACATGGCTTCTCTTCAAAAACTCAACAATACCGGTGAATTCGGTATGTTTCTTTAGATCGTCAAGATAAGCACAGCAGTTGTGTGCTTCTTCAAATGGTAAATCTTCTACTTGTTTCTTCCCGGCTGCTTTGTCTGAAGATCCTGCGGGAATATCAGTATTTTGCTGTTCAGACATGATTAAACTGCAACACAAATCAAGAAAACACATTAAAAACGGACAAAATAACCAAAACATGAAATTTTTGATTTTGAAAATCTACATTCGACCAATCGAAGGTACGAATGAGGACAATGGGGTTCGAATATGGAGCTAAAGGTCGAATGTGAAAATCAATGTTTAAAAATGTACATTCGACCATTTTGTTCCACTTTCGACCGTTTTGAACAACTACATTTGACCAAAAAGCCACTTTCGACCATTTTGAATTGGGCGAATGTGTCTGTTCATCTTCTCAAATTGCAGATTTTGATTCAGAGTGTTTTAACATGCCGTTTTTATTTGTAAAGCATGTAATATGGCCGATAAACCTTTCCCAATCAACAATTTTAATTATTATTCAGTGTTTATGTGTTTTATCCTAAAATCTAGGGTTTGAAACTTTTAAATAATCAATTGATTAATCTGACATGGTTAAACCCTGGATTTTTGTATATTCTCCCCCTAAAACACTTAAACACTAAATCCTTAACAAGAATTGTCACAATTATTGGTCAGAAAACATGATTTGATTCATGTTAGGGTTCGAACAATAAATCGATGAATCTGTCGTTGTTACTGGATGGATACCTGCAAATAACGTCTTAAAATGATCAGCAAGAATCAGAGATCACAATGATAAGATTTTTAAAACACGAACAACAAGGTTCCTTTATCTCTGAATTTTAAATTTTTTTTTGAATACGAGTCAAATGTGCAGATAAGGTTTTTATAGGCTCCACATTCGACCAAACGTGTAGGGAGAATGTGAAAATTCGTCCACCTTCGACCCCATTTAAAGGTTCGAATGTAGACAAATGGTTCGAATGTGAAAATGACATAAGAACACTCACATTCGATCGTTTGAAAGGTTCGAATGAGCAGCAAAAATTCCACATTCGACCCATCGAAGGGGTGAATGAAATTTGGAATTTTTGAACTTTTTACCAAATCTCAAAATCGAGTCCCGTTCAATATTTTTCTCAACTTTTAAGCATCCAACATTCATTATTCTTCATTTAAGGATCACATGCAGACTGTTGTGCAGTTCTTTAGACTGATACTATTATTTATAGTATAAACTCAATTGTCTGTGGTTCCTACGCACACGACATATTCCCGTATCAAGAAGTAAATGCACAAAGACTCATTGTAACGCGTGATTATGCTTTCGTCATCTGTAATTTTACAAGGTATGAGGCACAGAGGTATACATGTCAGCAAATCAATGCTACAAAGTAACTTGCGCACTCTACCAGGTTGAGGGCTGATATCAATCATGATTTGCATCAAAGATTGGATACGATGCATTAGATAATCTTTGATTATCGTCATACATTGAAAGTTCCTCAATTCGGTAACTTTAGTATTTGGCTTTACAGCTCTTTTATAAAGACACCCTGTCTGATCTAGGTCCGTAATGACTTACAGCAGAAGATCAGAGAGGCTATCCCCCGATAACTAATAACATAACGACCCGAAACCTCCGAATTTTATACAAATACCCTATCTAACGAAATTACGGTACTAAGACCATATGCCCATGAGGAGTTCATCCACACAACAATTCGTTTGATATGTATGTATCAGACACGCATTAATAGGTCTACGAAGCCTATCAACACATCACACAGACTCATACACACGCCTTATATTGCATTACACTTCTTTAGCATGTGTCAGATCCCCACTGATGTACTATCATTTCCTCTTTTTCTCCTGGAAATCATTTTGGGTTTTCTAATTTTTATGGGTTTTTGAATTTTTCAATGTTTTTGGTTTTTCTGAAAATAAACTCCCCCTAAAATGAAAAACATATTTTTGGTTTTTTTGTATTTTTCTGAAAAACAGTAAAAACTAAAACTAAAAAAAAACGATAAACCCAGGCGGTGATCAGTCTTGTTTTTCTTTTATACCATTAGCTTTTAAAAGATATTCAAATCTGGATTTATCAAAAGCTTTGGTAAAAAGATCTGCAGGTTGATAGTCAGTGTGGATTTTGACCATATCGATCAACTCTTTTGCATAACAATCACGGATAAAATGATATTTGATCCGGATATGTTTAGCTTTCGAGTGATTGACTAAATCTTTTGTTAATGCAATTGCGGCCTCATTATCACAGTAAATAGGGGTTTTAAGAAATTGCAAACCGTAGTCCACCATCTGTTGTTGTATCTAGAGAACTTGTGAGCAACAGCTTGATGCTGAGACGTATTCTGCTTCACATGTGGATAAGGTGACTGCAGTTTGTTTCTTGCATTGCCAGGTCACGAGTCTGCTCCCCATAAACTGGCATCCAGCTATTGTGGATTTGCTGTCTTTGTCACAACCTCCCCAATCTGCATCACTAAAAGCAATTAGGTCAAAATTATCATCATTAGGGTACCATAGTCCTCTCGACGGACAACCCTTCAGATATCTAAGGATTAGTTTGACAACTGCTAAATGACTCTGTTTCGGCTTTGATTGCTAATGTGCACAAAGACATGTGGCAAACATTATATCTGGTCTGGATGCGGTGAGGTACATCAGAGATCCGACGATTGCTCTGTATGTAAAAGGATCAGTTAGCTCCCCCTTAGCGTCAGCACCAATCCCGTGATTAGGTTGTATTGGGGTATCCATCGACTTCGAATCATCCATCTGGAATCAGCTCAAGACTTCAGAAACATATTTAGTCTGGTGAATAAAAATCCCCGGTGGTCTTTGATCCACCTGCAAGCCTAGGAAAAACTGAATCTATCCCATCACACTCATTTCGAACTTTTCCTGCATAACTTTTTCAAATTCTCTGCATAAAGTTCATTAGTAGAACAAAAAATAATGCCATCAACATAAATTTGCACTAGAAGTAAGTCATCTCCTGTTCGTTTTGTGAACAATGTGCAATCTACCAAACCTCGTTTAAATCCTTTGGATAGAAGATACGTGCTCAGCTCCTCATACCATTGTCTTGGAGCATGGTGCAACCCATAGAGAGAGCTTTGTTTAGAACGTAGACTTTATCCCGGTGAATAGGATCCTCAAAGCCTGGTGGTTGACCTACGTAAACTTCTTCCTTTACCACACCATAAAGAAACGCGCTTTTAACGTCCATTTGATACACCTTGAATTTCTTGTAAGATGCAAACACCAGAAACACGCGGATAGCTTCTAAGCGTGCAACCGGTGCATAAATCTCGTTATAATCGATTCCTTCCACTTGATGAAATCCTTGTACGACCAAACGAGCTTTGTTCCTAACAATCACTCCTCTATCATCCTTCTTACATTCAAACACCCATTTAGTTCCTATCTTTTTCCGTCCTGGAGGTAAATCTGTCAGTGTCCATACTCCTAGTTTCTGAAATTGCAATAACTCCTCTTGCATAGCCTCTACCCAAGCGTCATCCAAAAGAGCATCTTTGTATGTTCGCGGCTCGACCTGCGAAACATAACAAGCAAATGACCAGTCATTTTGAAAACCTGATTTTTGAATTTTGGCATATAAAGCAAGAGCGCCAAGGTTTTCTGGTGAGTTAACATTCCTTAGTTGACCTCTCGTCATCACACTGCTACCAGGATCACCAATAACTTGCTCGAGCGAGTGAATTCGATGTATCCGAGATTCCGGATAATCAGGTACTTGCACTCCCGTCTGAGTAGTCAAATTCTCTGTCGAATCCAGATCATTACCCAAGTTTGATGATGAAGCACCATTTGGATTTGGGTTCACTAGAGGTGTCTCTGTAGCAATATCTGGAACAGCTTCACTTGTAACATTATCATCATCTTCTGATTCTGATGAATTGAGAGTTGTGGAAGCTTCCTGAAATACCTCTTCTTCAGCTGCAGGAGCATTGGAATCATTAGAAGCTGTTTGGGGGTTTACGGTGATCGGACGCACTAGCGATGATGTCACTGCGTTTTCACACTCGTAATATAATCGTAATACAACTGCTTCAACCAAGCTATCTAGATTGAATGATTCAAAGAAATCCTTGTAATCAAACATCCAGTCTGGACCGCTACCCTGTACATTCTGAGTATATCGCTGAACTTCAACGTTAGCCCACTCCTCGACCTGACGAGTTCGTTTGTTGAATACCCGTTTGAGCGGGGATGCATATCCAACAAAGAATCCTTCTTCAGCCTTTGGTGCGAACTTTTCAGATGGATTAAACATTGTACATGGGGCTCCAAACGGTTCTAGATACTCTAAGTTCGGCTTTCGTCGGTTTAACAGCTCATAAGAAGTTTTGCCAAATTCTTCACCGTTAAAACACGATTGAGAGTATAACAAGCTGCGTAAATTGCTTCATTCCAGAACATTACTGGAATATTTGAATCCGCAAGCATTGTTCTTGCTGCTTCAATAAGAGTCCTGTTTTTGCGTTCTGCGACACCATTCTATTGAGGGGTATACGGAGCACTGTATTCATGATGAATTCCTTTGTCTTCACAAAGAGCATCCATTTGTGCGTTCTTAAACTCCGTCCCATTATCACTCCTAATTCTCTTGATCTTCAGACCATAGATATTTTCCAATCGAGTGAACAGAACCTTCAGATTATTAAACGTGTCGCTCTTATGATGCAAGCACATAACCCATGAAAATCTAGAATAGTCATCGGTAACCACAAGACTGTACAATTCACCAGCATGACTTTTATGCTTGACCGGTCCAAACAGGTCCATGTGCAAACGCTCAAGTGGTAGTTCAACTTAATTGACTTTCTTTAGTTTATGAGATTGTTTGTGCTACTTTCCTTTCTTGCAACTCACACACTTGTCATTCAAATGGAAATGTTTAACATTCACGCCTTCGATAAGTTCATTCTTCACCAAATAATTCATTTTTCTAAGGTGAATGTGTCCCATTCTCCTATACCACATGATTGATTCTTTTTCAGTAGCCTTGGAGAGGAAACACGTGACTTGGCCTTGTGGAGTCATAGCTTTTGACATGTCGAGAATGTACAGATTGTTCATTCTCGGTGCTTTAAGCATAACCCACACTTTTGGAAGTACGAATCCTGGCTTGATTATGTAGCAAGATTTGTCATCAAAGAATACTGAAAACTGTTTATTACAGATCTGACTAACACTGAGCAGATTATAATCAATTTGCTTCACGTACGAAATCTTCTCAAAACTCACGATCCCATTACTTACACTACCTCCATAGTAATGTATCCTCCTTTATTCCCGGCAAACGCTACGTATCCGCCATTGATATTTCTGATGGCAAACAGTAGCGATAAATCCCCTGTCATGTGGCCAGAAGCTCCACTGTCAACAATCCAAAGACTGCTCACAGGGCCAGCTGAAGCTCCCTGCACATATCAAGTAAAAAGATTAGATTTTTCGGGGGACCCAAGCCTGCTTGGTCTTGGATCTTTGAACATTGAGTTTCAAAGATTCTTTCTCACAAACAGATTGATTTGAATTGATCTTTTTCTGATCAATTAAATCCTTTTCAATGTTAGATTTCACATTCTCTTGTGAAGATGAAGAACCTTGAGAACCCTTTGGTGACCAATACTATTCCGAACGTTTCAAGATCTGTATCTGAGATTTTGGGGTCTCAACCGGTTTCTTTACTTCGTCCTTAAAAGAAACTTTCTTGGATACCTTCTCTGATTTAACAGAGACAGGTCCAACTGTTGGTTTGACTGTAGATTTTACAGGAACCTTTTGCTTCTCAACAGTTGTGTTCACCACAGGTTTCTTAAGAGGTTTTTCCATGGCTATCCGGTTACGACGGTCATATGTCATCTGACGGTTTTCCCTCTTTTGAAAATATCTGCTTTGGTTATAAAACGGTGATGATTGAGGAACAAATCGTCTTTGTGGATAACAATGATTATCGACTGGACTCTGGTATTTCTGCTTCACTTCAACCTCATGCCATTTGTGCCTAACATACGGGCAGTGAGCAAGTAAATGCCCTCTCTCCCCGCATTTATAACACGCACGGTATTCCTGAAAGTTGTTCTTGGTGTTTGACTTAGCATATGTAGTGATAGGATGATGATCATCCACACACCTTCTTCTAAGACTTTCAGGAGCTTGGTCCTTAGAGTAAGTCGGCTCAAGAAAACTATTAGCCTTCTCCTTTGGCTTGATAAACTTTGTGACATGAACCTTTGGTTCTTTTGGAATATCCAAATAAATTTTCTTTAAAACCTTTGGAGTTACATCATTTGTTCGCTCATGCTTTGGAAACCAAATGGTACTCTCCTGCCAAATTTTCTCAATCTTGGAATAGTTGGCAAATTTGATTGGATATTCCTCGTCAGAAATTATCTTATCGGATCCTACCATCCGATAGAAAACTTTGACGGGTTTGTCACATTGTTCATTTTTTTCAACAGGCTTAACTGATTGATTCACTCGATGAGCGTTAGCCATTGGATGCATAATCTGAGATGGTGACACTGGTTCATTTGTAATAATGTGATTTTCAGCAGGAATATCACACACCTTCTCAGATTTGTCATCCTCAGAGTCGGAATCATCAGTTACAGCAATCACACCTTCATCATTTAGTCCCAAAATAGGTCTAACATCAGAATTAGGGTCTCCCACACCGGAGGTGTTAGACTCATCATCCGATGTAGAGTCAGACTTAACTGAGCTCTCCGGTGTTATTGAATGCAAAGTATGGTTTTCAAATAACACTGGAGATGGGACTGCTTTGGAGTTTGCACTACTTGACTGTGAAGGTTCCTTAATGATATGATCAACAACATAAGCAATGTGCTTATAGCTTTCAAGCTTCTTGTTGACTTTCTCAGCAAAGCACTTGATGGTAGCCATTTCAAGTTTTGTATTTTCTAATTCATTGATATAATTATTAATGTCTAATTGTTTCAAAGATAAAGTCTCTTTAAGATCTGAAATGTCTTTCTTGTAACCATCAAGCACCTTATTGAATTCTCGTGCTTCTTTTTGATACGATTGACAGTTGATCTTAGCACTCTCAAGCTAAACCCTGAGTTGCTTATTATCCTCTATCAATCTATCATATGCACCACAATACCTCTCACTATTCATATCTAAATTAGATTAAGAACATACCTGCTTTGGAGGCTCAGTCATCGCCATCAATGCAAAGTGTGCTTCCTTTCCAGCAAAGAATTTAGAATAATCGATTCTGGTAAAAGCATCATCCACTATGCACGATTTGCGCGTCATCAGAAAATCAGCTTCAGTAAGAAATTGATCAATATCTTCATCTAGTGAGTTAACACTAGCTTCAGAATCATAATCGCTCTCCGTATCAGAATAAGCTGAATCACACTGTTCAGGAACATCAGTGACAGAGTCAAGGATCAATCCCAACTTTTTCTCAACACAAACATCACTTTCTTCACTCAACTCTTCAATCTTCACCTCAGACATCTTCTCAGTCACCAAAACATCTTCAACAGACACCGGCTCAACCAAATCCATCTTCTGGGCAACACATGCCACATTACCAGCAGTGATCTCCTCAACACCGAGTTGCATACCAGTCCAATCAAATCCCTCATCTTTCTGGATCACCAAGGCCTGGTTCTGGTTATCTAATTGGGTTTGGCTGTCTGGTGTAGAAATAGGAATGATAGTTCTGGTTGGATTGTGTGGTGTTTGATTTTGGTTTTGGTTTTGGTTTTGTGTAGTGGTTTATGTCTAACAGTATTGTTTGGTGAGGTGTTTTGATGGTTTTGGTAATTGTTTTGTGGTTGAAAATTGGAGTTGTGTTGACTTTGATATGATACCTGATTTTGACGGTTCTGGTAGTTGGTGTTGAAAGGATTCCTGTTTCCCTGTTGTGCTGGCTGTGTGCATTCACTTTTGAAGTGACATCTCCCACCACATTTAAAACATGTCACTTTGGCTTTGTTGAAGCCATATGTGGTGTTTGGAGAAGTAGAAAGATCAGTTCTGCCCGTCTTCTCAATGAACTCAGTCGCTCCCCTCATGACACTAGCAAACGCCCACTGGATGTCAATGAGCTCCATCTCCTCTTTGTCAATTTGCGCATAGTCTTCACTGGTTAGGTTGTTGTTACCAATTTGACTAGCAACTAACCCGTTATAAGAAGTGACCATAGCAGAAACCAATGCTACATGTTGCTGTGCAACTTCAACAGTAACATTGTTCAAGTTTGAAGTCTCCAACACAATTGGGCTCTGATTAGGTTGACTTGGGTTCATTTGGGTTTGATTCATTTGAGGAATGTAGGATTGTTGTTGAGGTTGGTTGATATTTGCAGAATAACAAGCAGCTTGTTGCATCGGTGAAAATGGTGGAATGTAAGTAGTAGGGTATGATGGTGGTGTATAAGATGAAGTTTGAGCAAAGTAGTTTATGGGGGTTTTGGTTGGTTCAACATGGCTTGAAACACAAGCAATGTGTGTAGCAAAAGTAGTACTAGAACTTGAACTAGTTAGAGATGAAGATGTACCGCCATGGTATAACTCTGGATTCTGAGGAACTTGTGCTCTTTTCGCCTTCCTCTTTTCTTCCATCTCTTTATTCTCAAGCTTCTGGATAAACTCATTGATGGTCCAGTATTGGTACGCATCTTTCTCCTTGAGGACCTCGATGTGTTGATTCCAGTATGGTGGCAATGCATCAGCAAACTTATCCACCAGCTCAGACATCGGTATGTTGATCTCATAACTTGAAAGTTCAGTCAATAAGTGACAATACCTTGGAATCAACTCCTTCAGCGTCTCATTTCCCATGTAATTGAAGTTCTCAAACTCTTTTCGCAACTCCTCCATTCTAAGCTTCCTCGTCTTTTCATTCCCATCGTGACGATTTCTTAACATATCCCACAATTGTTTAGAAGTGGTACACGACCCAAAATAATGTAAGAGATCAGTGTTAATGGCCTGAGACAGTTGGGAAAATGCCTTCTTTTCCACCGCAAACTTCTTCTTCTCGTCCTCAGCAAGACTCTCTAATGGAATCGGCTCTCCAGTATTCTCCAAAACCGGAGCAACATACCCCTTAGCAATCATTTGCCAAGCTTCCGTTCCTTCTAATCCCATTCCCTCTAGATGAATCTTGAACTTGGTCTTCCACTGGTTGTAGTCCACCATTTCCATCAACTTTGGTGGACGATTCCCACTACCCGAAGATAAGTCATGAATAAGTGTCGAAATCGCATTGGTAGTCTGAGAGTGTACTGCCGCTGCTGCAACTCCCCAGTAATCAGCCATAGGTTGTGGTTGTGGTTGTGCAACTTGTTGGGGGCATTGAACTAGTCATCGCCAAATAATTAATCGGTTGAGATAGTTGACTAGTCTTTTGAGTAGCTACCGACCAAGGATCCATAGTTGTTTGCTGTTGTGGTGTTGTATTAGATTGTGGTGTTGTAGGAAAGTTCCACATATCGTTTTGAAAATTTATAAAACACGAAACGATTAGAAAGATTTAACAACAGTTTCTACGTTCGACCGTTTGTAATGATCGTGTGGGCGAATGTGGAAATTAATCCAGATTCGACCGTTTGACAAGGTTCGAATGTAGAAAATAACAGACTCGTATCACTTTCGACCAAATTGTTTTCACTTTCGACCACCCAATTGGTCGAAGGTACAATTGATAGTCGAATGAACAACAACACACTAAAAATTTCTAAGTTCGACCAAATAACACTCCATGTTCGACCAAAAACTCCGTGGTTCGACCTAAAAATTCCACCCTCGACCAAATCTCCCTAGGTTCGACCCTTTCATTTTGAAAAACGGTTAGACTTTGAAAATCAGTTAATTTGATCCAAAATTTTCAAATGATGATGAAATTTGATGATCTTATGCAGGTTTTGCTTTGGATTGGATTTGGAACAAGTTTAACAAAGAGAATTTTGAATTTTATCCATGAAAACAAGTTCAAATAAATCAATTATCACCAAATTCAAATGTTCAATGAAAAACAGAAAAGTTTTTATCAAAATTGGGTCCAAATCAACTGAAATATTATCAATTCGTGGTTGTTTAATCCTTATGGCTCTGATACCACTTTGTATGCGTATAGGATAGGCTATTCAAACAAAGAATATGATCAAACAAGTTCAATTCAGGTGCGGAATCCCTGAATTGATCACGAAATGATAACAAAACTAGCAAATCACACAAATCATCATAAACACATTGATTTCATTCATAATCATAATCATTAACACTTTAAAAGCTTGTTTAGAATGATATAAATCAGTTACACACTTGACAAAAACCCTAGGGAGAAACGCACACTGAGAGGGAAACAAAATGACCAAAAGTTAACATTAAAAAATGATTCTGCCTTATATAGACCTGCACATTCGCCCAATTGACTTGGTCGAATGTGCAGGTTCGACCATTCATAGTGGGCGAACCAAAACATATATATAAACAGATCTTAATTCGACCTCCCAGAGCCTCCTTTGACCATCCTATTCTACCTTCGACCTTCTGAAAAGCCACCTTCGACCACCCGACAACATTAACACATATTAGAATTTGCAATTCAATAGCACTAGTCGCACTTTCGTGTATCTACATAATACTTTTAGACTAGAAAACTTAGACTTTTATGTTTTCCCAACACTTATTTTATTGCCTTAAAAATAGGGTGATACTTGGATACACTTGAGTCACATTTATCCTATATCAAAGGAATCGATACTATCACTAAGGTGAGTTTAAATAGCCCCTTTTCACTATTTTACAATTTTTGGGGTGAAACATGTTACATTTTCAAATACAATTCAACATAAGTGTCTATGTGTTATTCTATGTTGCATTATGTCGTAAACAATACTTTGGTAAGCACAATTAGACTAGCATAACCATTAACATTGATCAAGCCGACGGTATACAATGATAGATCTATTGGATTGACAACCCAACCGGATACGTGTACCTCCAGTATGGGTAGTGTGGGTGATTGTTAATCATATAACAAAAACGAGTGAACCATGTGCGTATGGGATGGACCACAATAATCATGTCACAAGGTTTGATTATGCAAACGATTTACTGTGTAATGTTGTTTTCACATATGGACTAGATTTTCCATGACAATAGAATTATTCAAGCTTTTATACTCATGACACATTACTCAAACCTATGTAATTCTCACCAACTTTTGTTGACTCAAAATATTTTCAAACTTAACATGTTTCAGGTTATAGCTTTGCTTGAAGATTAGAGTTAATGCTTGAATATTTATATTTAATGTTTTACATTTGATGTACAATTTCTTTTAGAGCAATTGTATGTAATTTAATTAATTTATTATTGAAATTTATTATTTACCATGAGCTACTGAACAATCGTCAATACGTGACATCCTGATGTTTCCGCCATCGGTTGGGGTGTTACATATTTGTATCAGAGCCTTGGTTATAGGGAATTAGGTTATTAGAAAAAAATAATCTAGTCTATAACCTTAGCATTTTAACCAGTACTTACTCCTCTTACTTGCAACTCTACTTGTTTCTATTCTCTATCTCCATCCTACTTCTTATCCCTACTTTAGCCCATACAAGATGATTGCTCTCCATCACTGGATTTACCCTTAGACTAATAGGACAAAATTCTCAGGTCCTAACCTGAACTCCCTTGTTAATCTCGTCGAAGCCCTATATCCTAATAACAAACACGTGCAATATGGAAGGGTGAACGCCTGTATTCTGAGTTTTCCGTCTAGGAATGGCATTGTGCATATATCCCAATCAGACGAGGGACCCGGATTCCTACCTGGTAATTCTCGGGATGAGTGTTCACTTATAGGCTAAAGCATGTCTTCACTATGTTATTAGAATCTAGGAACTTTGATAAGTCAACGTTTTAGTTTATTCGTTTTAATTAATGAATAACTAATTACACTCCTTATTATATCTCCTTACCTTGATTCATCCTATGTCTCATTGAAACCTTCATTGTGTCTCTTACAAATAATGCCTCCTCACGACAACGATAACAACAACAACCACAACAACAACAACAACAACCAGGACAACGACAATGGCTCCACAAATAGCGACGTTACTTCCCAATTTAGTGACTCAAATCGCTCAAACGAATGGAAATGTAAATGGTAATGGCAACGGGAATGACAACCACAACGGGAATGCTCACCCTGTTTGCACCCTTAAGCACATCAACACTTGCAACCCTCCCAAGTTCAGCGGGGACGAAGGGGCCACTGGTCTCCTTCAGTGGTTCAAAGGTATCGAAAATACCTTCATCAATAGCGAGTGCCCTAACAACCTCAAAGTTCTCTTTGCTATGAGTGTCCTCCATAAGCGTGCACTCACATGGTGGAACGAAGAGAAACAGACTCGCGGAGCAAGCTAAAGACATCATGAAGGTGGAATTCTGCCATCGTAATGAAATCAAGCAGTTGGAAGATGAGTTTCACGCTCTTGCCCAAGACAGTGGGGAGAACCTAGCCTACAACACTTGTTTCCACGAGCTTAGTCTACTGCTACCACATAAGGTCACCCCCTGCCTGTTGCAATTGAAAAGTACATTGGTGGCTTACCCATGCAGATTCAGGAAACGGTGTGGGGAAGGAACCCTGCTACTCTCGAGGAAGCAAAGCGTTTGGCGGCCATCCTAACAGATAACCACGTGAAGGCAGGAAATCTGACTCGGAAAGGGGAGAAGATAATTGTTGTGAAAGATACTACCCAACCTACAATCGAGATTAAAACTGAGTCCTCAACCAACGGAAGACGCAAGGCCAGAAATTTCGCAATAGATGCCACTGCCCCACCCAACAAGATATAGTATACTGGGAACCATCCTATGTGTAACACCTGTCAGTATCACCACCCAACCCATGTGCCTTGTCGTCTATGTACCAACTGCCAAAAGTATGGGCATTTCGCAAATGTTTGTCTATTCCCTGCTGCCCCTAATGCTCCTGTCACTGCTCAGAATGCCCAGGAACCTAATGCCCCACCTGGTAGGCCAACACGAGGGCAATGTTTCGAGTGTGGTGACCCAAATCATTTCTGTAACCAATGCCCTAACCTAAACCAAGATCAAGACCCTCCAACTGCTTAACGACAAGCTCCACTATTAGAATGTTATTTACTTTGAATTCTATGTATTGACGCATTTTGATTCAAGTAATAAATCCTAGTACTGAAAAATTTTGCCTCTTATATGAGAGTTTGGTTATCTAGTACATTCATGACACTTGGATACATGCCTGGTTGAATGTGAACTAATTGCTATATTGATATCTAAACCTATACAATTACAACTCAAATACTATACTTGTTACACTTATAAACTTGCTTAGATAAGCATATTACTAATTTGCAATTTATGTGTGAAACAATTGTTACACTTAATTAACAACTTGTAGAGGATGAAGTACTTGCTCAACAGTTAGTAGAGTACCTAATAACCTACTTAGCGATTGGTAGAGGTCATCATGCCAGCTCAACAGTCGGTAGAGGTTCTATTAACCTGCTCAACGATTTGTAGAGGCCATCGCACCTGCTAAACAATCGGTAAAGGTTGCTACTCACTGACTGGTAGAGGTCTTTTTCCTTCTCAATAGTTAGACTCATTTTTTTGGATACATTGTACATGTAATTTGATACAAAGATTTATTAAAAAGATTTAATCACAAGGTTATTTTGCATTATGTGTTTTACATTTGTGTTTAGAGTCATAGAATGACACAAAACCGTAATGTAAGGTAAATTTGTGATTGCAGTCCGGAATGTAATCATGAATTTACAGGTACGTTAAGGTAGTGTGAAATTCTATCAAGGTTTTTGGTAGTTACCAAATTATAAACCCTAGTTAATTAATGGTCCATTTAACCTTGATGGTTATCTTGGGCATTCTAATTAAAACCTACAGTTTAGTGCTCCATAGGACCTTTATCTTAGACAAATATTACTCAAAACCTTGATCATGTCACTCTTAAACTCTTACCACAGATATCTTAGCCTGTACCAAATACCCACATCCCTTTCCAGCAGACTCTTCAACTTCAACTTCGGGATGAAGTTCCTAAAAGTAGGGGATACTGTAACGTTTCGTATTTTAATATATTTTGTAATAATAATTATTTAATAAAATCTATTGGATCTCGACGTTTAGTACATTTTAAATTTTTTCGTAACATTTTTATCCTAGTATAATATAATATATATATATATATATATATAGTTTTATGTGGAAAAACTAAAAAAATAACAAAACAGCTAAGGCCGGGACTCGAACCCGCGCCTGAGCTGGGCCAACAACACACATTAACCAACTGGTCTAACAACTACTTGGTATTATAATTGGAAAACAATATCTTTTGAATCAACCCTTAAAAGCCTAGTAAAACAATCTGAAAGTCAAACACCCAGTTGACTAATCAATCAAAATTCGAAATCACGCGCCATTCAATCTGATTTTGGAAATAAACGTGTTTTGGCAAGTGATGATGCGTACTGGACACGCCAATTGTAATCAAAACATACCTAAAATTGGTGCATTCAGGCGTTTACATTAATGTATGGGTCAAACATTCCTAATCGTTCAATTCATTCGTGTTAGTATAAATTGGACCCTTCTTTAGAACCTATACTCGCCGACAATAAAACCCCCACTCCCAATTTCTGTAAACAATTCGTTTTAATCAAGGATCCGCTCAAAGTTGACTTTTTGATTGACCTAGCATTTCACTTCGATTCAGAGTTGTAAGTCACCATCCATTTCATGTTTTCAATCTTTGATACAATCCAACCAATAACCCTATGAATCCAAGGGTTATTGGTTGTTGATTCGATTTATTAGAAAACTAGGGTTCTTGTGTTACGATTTGGGGAAGATGACACATATAAGTATTTTTAATTAATTTATGCTATTTTAATAATAATAAATTCACAATAAATCCATTTTTCATTATTTTTGCATCAAAATTTCACATAAATTATTTTTATTCATTTAGATCAGAAATATAATTTTATGATCTGAAATTTATGAGTTTTAATATTTTTAGATATTAATAATATATTTTGACAAATAAATTATAAGGTATTATATATTAATTAATTAAAAAAATAATTTTATAAAAATTATTTTCACATTATAACATTTTAGTACAACTACCTTTGATCAAGATCTTACAAAAATTCTTTTTATTTATTTATTTTCTAAATTTCTTTATTTATTATTTCATTAACTATTATTCTAAACTAACTATTAAACAATTGTCAATCCCCAAATTAGGAGCCCTATAATACTTTTAGACTAGAAAACTTAAGGGTTGTTTAGCAAGTGCTGAACCAGTAAGTGATGAACCAGTAATGATTGTTTGGTTGTATGTCTGAATGAGTGTGCAAAATGACTACTTTATCCCTGTAACAATAATACCTCGATAACTTGGAAAACCCCACTTTAATCAATAAAAATCCTATAATATTTTCTATTATTATTATTTTAACGGTTATTATTATTATTATTATTATTATTATTATTATTATCAAAAACCAATATAAAACACAAAAACCACCACCTACCCCCTGCCTCTTCTCCACCTAGACACAACACAACTTACCAACCAAACTCTTTTCTCTTCTCTTCTTCTCCTCTACGCAGACACACTCACACATACTCACACACACACACACACACACACAGGGAGACGTGCAGAGACAAAGAGACACACAGAGACACACACACACACACACACACAGAGAGAGAGAGAGAGAGAGAGAGAGAGAGAGAGAGAGAGAGTAGGAAATAGAGAGGCGGGACAAGGAGGAGCTCATGGCGGCAACCGGCGATCGAGTTCTGGTTGGAGCAAGAGGAGACCCACAGACAGGTAGGGCTAAACTTGTCTATTTGTTTCATTCAGCATCTGGTATTAGCTGAATCATTCAGTTCTGAACTAAGCCATTAAGAGGTTGCGTTTTCACAACCAAACAGCTCCGCCTCTGACCGAATCAGAGGTAACCTCTAAATGGAGCCATTCAGAGGTGAACCAAATAGCCCCTTAGACTTTTAAGTTTTCCCAACACTTATTTTGTTGCCTTAAAAATAGGGTGATACTTGGATACACTTGAGTCACATTTATTCTATATCAAGGGATTCGATACTATCACTAAGGTGAGTTTACATAACCCCTTTTTCACTATTTTAAAATTTTTGGAGTGAAACATGTTACATTTTCAAATACAATTCAACATAAGTGTCTATGTGTTATTCTGTGTTGCATTATGTCTTAAACAATACTTTGGTAAGCACAATTAGACTAGCATAATCATTAACATTGATCAAGCTGACGGTATACAATGATAGATCTATTGGATTGACAACCACACCTGGATACGTGTACCTCCAGTATGGGTAGCGTGGGTGATTGTTATCGATCATAAAACAAAAACGAGTGAACCATATGTGTATGGGATGGACCACAATAATCATGTCACAAGGTTTGATTATGCAAACGATTTACCGGGTAGTGTTGTTTTCACATATGGACTAGATTTGCCATGACACTAGAATTATTCAAGCTTTTATACTCATGACACATTACTCAAACCTATGTAATTCTCACCAACTTTTGTTGACCCAAAATATTTTCAAACTTAACATGGTTCAGGTTATAGCTTTGCTTGAAGATTAGAGTTAATGCTTGAAGATTTATATTTAGTGTTTCACATTTGATGTACATATTCTTTTAGAACAATTGTATGTAATTATTTAATTAATTAATTATTGAAATTTGTTATTTACCATGAGCTACTGAACAATCGTCAATATGTGACATCCCGATGTTTCCGCCATCGGTTGGGGTGTTACACAATACGTCTCCCAACCCACCTAACCAGCCCAGTCCCACGTTGACCCAAACACCATCCCATCCATCTACTCCCCAACAGTCCTCGGCCCCACCACCCACCCAACGACTCGGTCTATTCATATTCGCTCCATGAGCGGTATTTATAAACCGAAACAACCGTTCAACCTGAACACCACCACTACTACCATTGTACCACTCCCGAGAACCACGGCCGATGCCTTGACTATACCGGAATAGTACTCTGCCATGTCTACTGAGTACAATGCACTTGTTAGAAACGGAACTTGGGAATTAGTACCTAGACATCCAGATATGAATGTTATTCGCAGTATGTGGTTGTTCAAATATAAATACAAGTCGTATGGCTCGTTGGAATGCTACAAGGCTAGGTTAGTTTGTGACGGTTGTTTACAACAGGTAGGTGTGGATTGTGGAGAGATTTTCAGTCCGGTTGTTTAACCGGCCACCATACGAAGTGTACACTCTATTGCTCTCTCTAAGCGTTGGTCCATTCATTAGTTTGATGTCACCAACGCCTTTCTCCACGGGAATTTGCATGAAACAGTGTACATGTACCAGCCAATGGGATTTCAAAATAAACAATACCCAGATTATGTTTGCTCGCTTAAGAAATCTTTAAACGGGCTTAATCAAGCACCTCGGGCCTGGTACCAGCGGTTCACTGACTTTGTGTTATCTATTGGCTTTAATCACAGCAAGAGCGATGCCTCTCCCTTCACACTTCATTAGGGCACTCATACAACACTCTCTTATGGCAAAGTTGGCTAGCGAATTTGCCATGAAGGACTTAGGTCCTCTTAGTTATTTTCTGGGCAACTCTGTGTCTCATACTAAAGACACAATGTTTCTTTCACAACAGTCCTATGCGATTGAAATTATTACACGAGCTGGTATGCAGTCGTGTAATCCTGTGGCTACTCCCGTTGACACCAACAGTAAGCTCAGTGCGAAAGTCAGTGACCTGTTTCATGACCCCACGTTATATCGCAGCCTTGCCGGTGCTCTACAGTACTTGACTTTTACCAGACCTGACATCTCTTACGCTGTTCAGCAGGTTTGTATGCACATGCATTCTCCCCGTATTGATCATTGGAACACTCTCAAGCGTATTATTCGTTACATAAAAGGGACTGCGTCTTTTGGATTGACCATTCACGGCACCTCCACCCAATCGATAATTTCCTACACTAACGCGGATTGGGCGGGATGTCCTGACACGAGACGTTCTACTAGTGGTTACTGCATTTACTTCAGTGATAATCTCATCTCTTGGTCATCTAAACGTCAGAGCACCATTTCCAGATCCAGTGCAGAAGCTAAGTATCGCGGGGTCGCGAACGTCGTTGTTGAAATATGTTGGTTACGCAATCTGCTTCTCGAGCTTTATCATCCCTTATCTCGAGCGACCTTGGTCTATTGTGATAATGTCAGTGCTGTTTATCTGTCTGGGAATCCTATGCAACATCAGCAAACCAAACATATCGAGCTGGACATTCATTTTATTCGAGGACATGTGCAACGTGGTCAAGTATGAGTTTTGCATGTTCCTTCTCGCTACCAGGTTGCCGATATCTTCACCAAAGGCCTGCCTCGCATACTATTTGAAGATTTCAGAGACAGTCTCAGCATCCGGTCTCCTCCCACTTCGACTGCGAGGGTATAATAGCATAGTAAATATAGTATAGATTGTAATATAATTTGTGTCATTATATCTTTCATATTTGTAGGATCATAATGTATTATAAATATTTGATAATGAATAAAGAGAAGGCAATGTTCCTAATCTATCACTCATGATTTGCATTTTTTGACAGATTTTAATCTAAACAAGCTACTTGACAGAGGTATTTGTGTCTTAGAGAGAAGGTCAAGTTTTAAACCTGGACAATGAAGTAATTTATTATTAGTGGTGTACATTTGAATACAATGATATTTGTTAAAAAAAATGAGGATCAATATGCGTGGATTACTTAAAGGTCATATTGCATATGGATTTTAAATTAATTGGACCATGACACCATGTGAAGGAAGATAATTGGGCCTTCGCTACAATCAGAAGCCAGAGGATAAGAAACAAATTCAGTTTAAACTGTTTAACAAATGAAAATAATTGGGCCTTGGCTAAAACTTGGGCTGGAGTCATGTGCGTAAGCAGCCAATCGGTATTTGAAGGAACGAAGGGAAGAACATCAGCTGCTGTTTGGCTATTTTTCTAAGCGTGCACGATTATTGAGACGAGAGGATAAAAGGATTACGAATGTTTTTATCATTTAGTTCTGATTTTGTTAAAACTAAAGGGTACTTTGGTCATTAGCCATAGAAAGTAAAGAGTAAAATTGTACTTTTAGCTGTTTAAATGTTTGTTAGATGGTAGTTGATAGGCGGGGAACAATTGTTTTGTATTCGATTATAAATACCTATCAATAAGACCCTCCGTAGTGGGGCGCCATTTGAGGGTTTTTTTTAAAAATTAGCGCCCCCACACCGTTACGAGGGGGGGGGGGGGGGGGGGAGGGCGCTATAGGCAAAAATTGGTTTGGGGCTTCATATTAATAACGCCCAACACATACATTGTCACCCAATCAGACCTTGCCATGTGGCAGGGTCAAATATTCAAACCTTTTTTAAATAATAATAATAATAATAATAATAATAATTATATTCAAACATTTGAATTTTAAACGATTACTGTTCCAAACCGTTTGAAATTCAAAATTTCCCCTCCCCCAACGTTTAAATTTCAAATTTTGAATTTCAAACGTTTTCCCCCAAACGGTCATATTTCTAACCCTATAAATAACTAATTTAGGAATTATCTAGTGTTTAATTAAGTAATTTAGGAATATGTAATGTTTAAATAAGTAATTTAGGAAGTGTGTAACTTTTTTTTTTAATATTAGTTGTAACTTTTTTTTAATATTACTTGTGTGTTTTTTATATTATTTGTAATTTTTTTATATTTATTTGTCTTTTATTTTAATCATTTTGAGTTAAAAGATTAAAAAAATAATAAAAAAATCAACCAATCAGAAACAGGGGCTTTATAAATAAAGCCCCAACCACTACACCCCTTTTTCAGTTTCTCTCTCCATGCTGGCTCAGCAGCCACGTGGACCAATCAGGAAGGGGGCTTTATAAATAAAGCCCCCACTACACATGGTCTAATATCAATAAAGACAACTATGATTTGACAAATTCCTTCTCTCTTTTGATTCTTTCTCAATTTGTAGCTAACAAACTGGTATCAGAGCAGCCGGTCCTCGGCCCTCCGATTGCCGTTATCCAACCAATTAATCGTCAACAACCATAACTACCCACCACCAACTACCATAACTACCATAACTACCATCTTTAACACCATTATTGACCACCATTAACATTTAATCAAGCTTTTAAACATTTAATTCATCTCTAATTCACACTGTTCTTGAAGAAATTCATTTCAATCTTTCTTAATTCATTTCTTTTTTCGTGCTCTGTTTTTCTTTGATTTGTTCTGTTTCATTTCTGTACTTGGTATTGATCAATTGTGATCATACTATTCTATTGAATTGATCAATTTGTGGTCGTTCAATTCCAGTGGATCGTTCAATTCGTTAATTGTCCATTCTTAAAACATAATCATGTCTACTCGCAATCATTCTTTAGAACAAAAAATTCAAGAACATGATTCATCATTAGAAGGTCTGAAAACTAATATGAATGCTATGAAAGAACAGATTGAGGCTCAAGTTTCTGAAATCTTAAAATCCATTCAGAATATGTCTAATACTCCGGGAAACAACCGTAATGGGTCTGATGTGAATAGTAGTGGTGCAATGGAACAGTACCATAATCACAGCAGTCGCCTAACCAAGATAGACTTCCCTAAGTATAATGGTGAAAATGTGGAAGGTTGGCTTTGTAAGGTTGAGCATTTTTTCACTATAGATGCAACACCTGAACATGTGAAAGTAAGATTGGCTATATGCATATGGAAGACATAGCACTATTGTGGCACCAAGGTTTTGTCCTGTCCAGAGGGGTGTCTATTGATGGTATGACTTGGTTTGAGTATAAAACCTTTGTTATAGCCAGATTTGGAACTTTTTTAAGTCAAGATGCTATGGGGGCTTTGACTTCCATAAGACAAACTAGAAAACTAAAAGAGTTGTGCCAAGAATTTGATTTAGCACTCATAAAGGTGTCCATACCTGATGAGTATGCTGTTAGTTTGTTCCTAAGGGCTGTCAAGCCTGAAATTGGTTATCCTGTTCATATGTTAAGACCCAAGAACTTACCAGAAGCTTATATGTTGGCAAGATATCAAGATGAAAATCTTGCAGCCACTAACATTGGGTGGTCTAAAAACTCTAAATCCTCTTATACCCCTGCAGCCAAACAAACGTTTTCACAACATTCTACATCAAATACCAACAACTTAACTTTATTACATAAACCAACTTACAACCCAAAACCTTTAAACTCTAAGAGATGGACTTTGACCCACAAAGAGATTGAAGACAAAAGGGCCAAAGGGGAATGCTTCTGTAACACCCCAACCGATGGCAGAAACATCGGGATGTCACGTATTGATGATTGTTCAGTAGCTCATGGTAAATAATAAGTTTCAATAATTAATTAAATAAATTACATACATTGTTCTAACAGAATTCGTACATCAAACTGAATAATACTATGCACACATCTTCAATCATTTACTCAATCTTCAAGCAAGTAGATACTGAAACATGTTAAGTTTGAAAATATTTTGGGTCAACAAAAGTTGGTGAGAATTACATAGGTTTTGATAATTGAATAAAACTTGTACAATTCAAGTGTCATGGCAAGTCTAGTCCATATGTGAAAACATACTAGAAGTAAATCGAGTGCATAATCAACCCTTGTGACTGTTGTATTGTGGTACATCCCATACGCTCATGGTTCACTCGTTTATGTTGCGATAACAATCACCCACGCAACCTTTGTAGGAGGCACGTATCCGGGTGGGATTGTCAGTCCAATAGATCTATCATTGTATACCGTCGGCTGATCAATGTTAATGATTATGCTAGAATATTGTGCTTACCCTAGTCATCTTTAAGACATAATGCAACATAGAAAAACACATAGACACTTTGATGATTGAATTACATATAGAATGTTGTAACATGTTTCACCCTAAAATGGTGATAAATAGAAAAGGGCTATGTAAAACTCACCTTAGCAAAGTGTTATACTTCTTGAAAAATTGAATAGTGTGTTGCCCAAACAATGCCAAGTATTACCCTATAATCAAGGTGATAAATATATCTAAGTCTATCTAGTCTACAATTATATTCTAGGGCTTCGAATTGGGGATAAATGCTTGTTTGATTAATAATTAAAATGTTTGATAATTGAGAGAAATTTAATAAATAATTAAACAAAAATCTTTTTATAAAATTTGAATCAAAGATGGTCACAATAATGAGTTTAAAGTATAAAAATAATTTTTATAAAATTATTTTCTTTAAAATAGAATATTAAATCTATTTATTTCAAATTGTCAAAATTTAACTTTAATATTTCAAAATACTAAAATTAAAGAATTATTAGATTAAAAATTATATTTCTGTTCCAAATAATCAGAAATAATTTACATAAAATTTTGGTGCATAAATATTGAAAAATGAATTTATTATGATTTAATTATGATTAAAACTAACAAAAATTTATTAAAAATATTAAATAAATGATTTTTCAGAAATAGAAATCATTTCAGAAAAGTTTATTGTTATAAAAACTCAGAATAATTTTTGTGGAAATTTATAAGATCGTTTTGATATTTTTATAGAATTTTATAAATAAAATGGAATAAACTTGATTTATTTATTATATATATTAAATAAATAAATTTTTGAAAACTAAAAATTGTATGTTAAACTTTTTCACTAGATTAACATAATATAATTTTTGTAGAATTTTTAAAAAAGTTTTTGTATTTTAAAATGAATTTATAAAATACAAATAATATATATTTAAAGCTTTATTGTTTTTAAACAAAAACAAACAAAAAGAAAGGAAATGGTGTTGCTGAGGCTCGAACCCGCGTGGCCGGTTCAAAAGACACCAGGCACAACCACTTGGTCCAGACCAGTGGTTGTGTTTGGTTTCAGTTTATTTAAAATAAATAACATAGGTGAAATCAGTGTTCTTCCCCAATTCAAACATACGTGCCCTAGTTTCTGCAATTGATCAAATCACACAACATTAACCCAATTAACCTTAGGGTTAATGTTGTGTATATGCCGAACAATAAAACCCATCAAAAAAATCAGACTTACAAACACGTTTGATGTTGGATTGAATAGTCAAAGCACGATGTCAAAATACGATCAAAAATCTCAAGAACAGTAAAAGATTTAAGAAATTGGAGGTTGAGAAAGATTGAGTGGCGAGTTGTGATGGTCCAGAGGTGTCCAATTTATAGTGTTGGGGTCTAGATCATTGATTTGGTACGTTTGACCTCGTCTTTAATGGTTGACGCGTCCACGAGCCAAAAATGGTATGAATTGATTGCTAATTGAACGTGTAATGACTCATAACAGGCCGGTAATCACGATCACATGTCAAACCATGATCAATTACGAGTTAATTGGTTTGATTTGAAGAAAGTCGTGGTCACAGTTGACTTTTGATGTGTCGTAAAACACATCTAATTTCCTATGTATTTTGTATTTTATTTGGTCAAGTTTGTATTCGTTTCGTGTCAGTTTTATTATTTATTTATTTATTTTATTATTTTCTATGTGTTCATGGAGAATAAGCTCAAAAGGAAAGAATTTTAATTGAGACACGGACACTTGAGAGCATGTGTTCATGGACGTCGGAGCGTAAACGAGAAACTTTGGTCTAGCCAAGAACAACCGAGCCAGGAACATGGAGTTATAATAATAATAATAATAATAATAATAATAATAATAATAATAATAATAATAATAATAATAATAATAATAATAATAATAATAATAATAAAAAGAAAACAAAAGCTTGGGCCACGAGCCCAAGCCTAAAACAAATAAAGCAAAGTGCACTTCAATAAGTCGGTGCACGAATTGTGATGGATATATATTTATAACAAAAGTTGGACGGCAACATTATTAATTTGGAGAAGAATTATCATTCACATTCAAGAGAAGCATTCAATCGGACGAACCAAGAAGCGGTGACGAGCAAAAGAGCAGTGAAGAAGAAAAGGCCCCGGGCACGTTAAAGATTAATATTCAAGGAGCCTCGGGTTTGCTTTAGTTTTCGTTTATTATTTTTATAGACATGATTAAAACTATTTTTATTTATTTTATGAAGATGTTTCTAAATATTATAGGCTAAACCTTTTATTGGTGACTTGGGATGATGAACTAGATTATGGTTTTTAATTAAAGACTTATGTTTTCCGTTTTGGATGTGTTGGGTTACATGATTTAATTTTTATGTTTGATTTTGAATATTTGTGTGCTGGCGCTTTTTGGTTTGATTACTTGTTTGTTGGTTTTGATGTTCTAGGCACATAGGAATATCCCCTAGATCTAGAAATCATTCTAGTTTGATTAACTTTCGTTGTCGAGCTAGTTCTTGCAGTTAGGAATGACGCAAGTTTAACAGGTTTTTAAAATCAATTAGTTAAGGTGTGCAATCCCTTCCCGAAGGTTAGGAATATAATTCGGGATTGCTAGGTTGACTAACTAGGCATTGTTTGGTAGCTTGGTTATCGCTGGGGCGAGACCGGTTACTTATTCGTTTTTAGAGTTTTCCTAGGATTTCATTCGTATTAGTTAAGTCTGCTTCACAGTTTGGGAGTTTTCGATCCAAGAGTGGTTGATTAAAGGATTACTGTGGGATTTGGTTTCGCTGGGGCGATCCACTTTCATTTTAGCATCTCAATACTTGTCCCGCCTTGAGTCTAGTCGACTATCCTTGACAGGAGGTTTATTAGGTGAGAACAGGGTCTCCAACCGGAATACATAAGTCAGCTTTTATAGCCAGAGTCTAGGGATTCTACCCAGGTTACCAGTCTTCTCCTCATTAGAGTTTCAACCCAGTTCGTCAGCTTTCGTTTATTTTCAGTTTCTTAGTTTAATTTAGTAATTTAGTTTTAATTAGTTTATTTTAATTTCAGTTTAAACCCCCCAATCAATCAATCTATTTAATAATAATAATAAAAATAATAATATTTTATCAGGTAATTCATTAAAAGTGATCTCAAAAGTGTTAGATAAAGTCCTTAGGTTCGATACCTGGTCTTGCCTACTTGCTACTTGCGATCGGTACACTTGCCGATAGTGTGTGGTTTTAGAATAGTCTAGGATTTTAACTTGATCAATTTATTTATATACTTATTTGCACACATCAAGTTTTTGGCGCCGTTGCCGGGGACTTTTAATTGGCACCTTTTGATTTTACTTGCTTTGTTTTACTTGTTTACTGCTTGTTGGATTTACCTTCGATTATCTGTGCTACTTGTGCTTTTAGTCTTAGGTTATTTGCTATCCATTAGTAACTCCAGCGTGGTTTGCACTTTCAGTGTATGCCACATACTTATTCACAGGGATCACCACAACTCACCAATTCTAAAACACCCACTCACTTTCCGTTCACCACCATTTCACTTCCTACCTTCGATATGGCTGATGCGAACATCAGACGTACTGTGCACTCTCGTGCTACTGAGGGCTATATTGGGATTCGTTCTCCCATCACTCGTCCTACCATTGCTGATGCCAACAATTGGCAAATCCCATCCCATGTCTTGACCACTATCATTAATGTCACTCAATTCCATGGTCTTGATGAAGAGGATGCTCATGGACATCTGTCCCGATTTGTGCGTATCTGTGACACTTTCAATCTTCCCCACATCACTAAGGAAGCCATTTATCTGCGTCTGTTCCCATTTACTTTGTCTGGTCGTGCCGCCACTTGGTATGACACTCTGCCTAATAGTTCCATTGCTACTTGGGAGGACATGCTTGGAAAATTCCTAAGAAAATATCACCCAGCTTCCAAGGATTCCCGCATTAGGGAGCAGATTCACTCTTTCCGTATGGATCCTGATGAGCCATACTACATGGCTTGGGAGCGATTCCAGATCCTACTGAGCCGATGCCCTCAGCATGGCCTTTCTGACTGGGCCCTTGTGGAGAAATTCTACAATGGCCTCACTTTTGAGACTCGAGTTCGTTTTAATACAGCTGCACAGGGTAATTTCATGGAAAAAATGGATATTGATGCAGCTAATGAGTTGTTTGAGAGTTTTGCCTATTCTGAGAGACCACCAAAGCATACTATTAGGAATTCCATTCCCATGACTAGTAACACCTGTCCTACTACCCGAGGTGTTCATCAGATTGCACCTGATACTGGTCTGACTGCGGTGATTGAGAATTTAACTAGGCAAGTGAGAGATCTTCAGATGAAGTTGGATAGGTGTGAAATATGTAGAGGGGGTCATAAAACATCTGAGTGTCCAGTTCAAAGTCGAGAACAGGGAGATTCTCTTAATTCCGGGTGGCTTGAACCACCCTATCAAAACTATAGCCCTGATTCAAACTCCAACTGGAGATATCAAAACTCCAACTGGCAAGGTGGTAGCTCTTCTAGATACCAACCTCGTCAGAATTTGTTCCAAGCTCCCAACTCTGGGGGGCCCACTAGTCGTACTGAGTCTGACCTTACCACCATTCTACAGATGCAGTCCCAGATGCTTAATAACATTCAGTCAAAACTTGATGAGCAGGACACTTTCAGGAAAGGTCAGGAAGCTACTTTCCAGAACCTAGAGGCCAAAGTAGGAGAATTAGCTAATCAGGTTAGTCAAGGACCTCAGGGAGCCCTTCCTAGTAACACTATTCCTAATCCTAACTCAAGTACTTCTACATTTAGGCATGCTCAAGTTAAGGCAGTAACTACTAGGAGTGGGTGGAATGTAGTTGGTCCATCACCGGGAGAAGATGAAGAACCGGTTGAAGAGGAAATTGAGTTAGAGCCACCATCTGCTAAAGTGCAACCTAGGCTAGTCTAAAAGAGTACAACACAACCGAGTGAGTCGAGTGAGAAAAAGAGAGAAGAGAGTCCAGTTCGTGTCTATAAGCCTAAACCACCATTCCCTGGTTGTCTAGTGCGTGCTGATGATTCTGAGTTGTATGCTAAGTTCGTGGAGATGCTGAAGAAACTCCACGTTAACCTCCCATTCATAGAGGCTGTTTCCAAAATGCCAAAATATGCCAAGTTTCTTAAAGATCTGCTGACTAATAAAAAGAAACTTGAGGAGCTCTCCACCGTTACTCTTTCTGAGGAGTGCTCTGCTGTCGTGCAGAATACACTTCCTCAGAAAATGACCGATCCAGGAAGTTTCACCATTCCCTGTTTGATCGGCCACCTCACTCCTAGAAATGCGCTAGCCGACCTAGGTGCTAGCATAAACCTGATGCCCTACTCTCTATTCTTAAAGCTTAATCTTGGGGATCTAAAACCAACTAGGATGTGTATTCAGCTAGCTGACAAATCTGTGAAAATTCCTAGGGGCATATTGGAGAACTTGTTAGTGAAGGTGGACAAATTTGTGTTCCCAGTCGACTTTGTGGTTCTAGACATGAAAGAGGACGACACCGTGCCGCTCATTTTAGGTCGACCATTCTTGGCAACATCGAGAGCACTAGTCGACATGGGTGAAGAAAAACTGAGGCTACGGGTAGGTGATGAGGAGATTGTGTTTGGAGTTCGGCAGAATTCATATGAGGAGCCGAAAGAGGAGGTTAAAGCTATTAATGTGCACCTAGACTATGAACGAGACAAAATTAGAACAAAAGAGGTGCGAGATCCGCGAAAACGACCACAGTACGGTGTTGGTTTGTAGGCGGCTTTTGTTTGGTGGACTAGATGGGGCGGCGGTCAAAGTATAGGAGAGGTGATGGATCACACTGCTAGGAATTTAGCTTATCAGGTTGCCAAGGATTGCAAACGGGAGCCACCAGATATATTTTGAAAAGAATAGAGCGTACTTGGGATTTGCCCAAGTTGTATAGTTTGTAGATTCTTGCTTATTTTATTTTTCTTTTATGTTTTGGTTTGTGTCTAGTGTGGGGATTGTCCATATTATTAATTACAGATTTGGAAGGGTCGTGCCTGTACTCAATCTCCATTCAGGCGGGGTTAATCCAATAATATTTTATTTGTAAAAGGACATCCCTAGTCGTCGGTCTATTTTTATTTCATTTTACGTTTTGGCTTTTTAGTTTTTGTGTGCTAGATTTATTGATGCAGCCGCGAATGAAATGCTATACGGTTGTTTTGCACTTGGATGGGGCAGCTCAAGACACGCTTTGCGAGGATGTTACTGCAATATTACCAGGGGAGTCTGTTCCACTTTACTTGTTATATTTATTTTTCTCTTCTTTATTTTTAGTTCCTTGTCGCTACACATTGAGGACAATGTGCAATTTTAAGTGTGGGGATGGGAACTGCGTTTTAGTATAGTTTGAGTCTTTATTTCAAAAAAAAAAAAAAAAATGTCCCTAATTTTTTGTGCATTTTATATGGAAAATGACGGTAAAATTGGGATTTTTGGTTTTCAAAATATTATATATATATATGAGAAAATAGATAGATTGAAAGCGTGTTTGCTTAAGATGTGTCGGTAGGCCCAACTAGCTTTGAAAGGTCCTAGGATTGTTCTTAATATACCTTAATAAATCATGAAATCTTGTGGGTTCTCATCTTAGGAGAAACGGTAGAACTGAAACCGCTGATAGTAATTAGAGGTACCACTGTAGGTTGAAAGCCCATATGTATTATTAATTAAATGGCACACTTGATCCTTTTTATGAGAATAAATCCGGTGAAAAGTGGCGCCCAAAAAAAAAAATCCACATGTCCATCAATTGAGCTAGATCAAAAAAAAAAAAAAAAAAAAAAAAAAACTGAAGCCTCTGATCGAAACTCCCTTGAGGTCAAGTTGAAAAAAAAAATACCAAAGCTCATGCTGTCGCTCTTGGGGATGGTGACTCTGATTGAGACAACCTCTGGGTTAGGTATGAAAAAATGTGTCTAAGCTCATAAACTTCATCCATCATCCATCATAGATTTAATTTCTAATACATTAGGGAGTTTAGTTTGCAGTGGTTGGTATATCTATATAGTTTAACCTTTGCTTCGAAAGCTTGATGTGGGATTAGGTGAAGCTGGATATCTTGAGTGTGAGACCCATAGATTGATTGTAATAATATGAACTTAATTGCTTTACATGATTGGGGCCTGATTAGCTAGTGGTTGGGTTTTGGTGGACAACAATACCGACAGTTTTGGTTGATGTGTAATTAGATCATAATTAATGAACCTAAAAGTTTTTGAAACCAAGAATTCTAATTATGATTCCATTGCAGTCTTTTTCAGGGACGAAAAAGAGTCAAGTGTGGGGATGTTTGATGTGTCGTAAAACACATCTAATTTCCTATGTATTTTGTATTTTATTTGGTCAAGTTTGTATTCGTTTCGTGTCAGTTTTATTATTTATTTGTTTATTTTATTATTTTATAGGTGTTCGTGGAGAATAAGCTCAAAAGGAAAGAATTTTAATTGAGACACGGACACTTGAGAGCATGTGTTCATGGACGTCGGAGCGTAAACGAGAAACTTTGGTCTAGCCAAGAACAACCGAGCCAGGAACATGGAGTTATAATAATAATAATAATAATAATAATAATAATAATAATAATAATAATAATAATAATAATAATAATAAAAAGAAAACAAAAGCTTGGGCCACGAGCCCAAGCCTAAAACAAAGAAAGCAAAGTGCACTTCAATAAGTCGGTGCACGAATTGTGATGGATATATATTTATAACAAAAGTTGGACGGCAACATTATTAATTTGGAGAAGAATTATCATTCACATTCAAGAGAAGCATTCAATCGGACGAACCAAGAAGCGGTGACGAGCAAAAGAGCAGTGAAGAAGAAAAGGCCCCGGGCACGTTAAAGATTAATATTCAAGGAGCCTCGGGTTTGCTTTAGTTTTCGTTTATTATTTTTATAGACATGATTAAAACTATTTTTATTTATTTTATGAAGATGTTTCTAAATATTATAGGCTAAACCTTTTATTGGTGACTTGGGATGATGAACTAGATTATGGTTTTTAATTAAAGACTTATGTTTTCCGTTTTGGATGTGTTGGGTTACATGATTTAATTTTTATGTTTGATTTTGAATATTTGTGTGCTGGCGCTTTTTGGTTTGATTACTTGTTTGTTGGTTTTGATGTTCTAGGCACATAGGAATATCCCCTAGATCTAGAAATCATTCTAGTTTGATTAACTTTCGTTGTCGAGCTAGTTCTTGCAGTTAGGAATGACGCAAGTTTAACAGGTTTTTAAAATCAATTAGTTAAGGTGTGCAATCCCTTCCCGATGGTTAGGAATATAATTGGGATTGCTAGGTTGACTAACTAGGCATTGTTTGGTAGCTTGGTTATCGCTGGGGCGAGACCGGTTACTTATTCGTGTTTAGAGTTTTCCTAGGATTTCATTCGTATTAGTTAAGTCTGCTTCACAGTTTGGGAGTTTTCGATCCAAGAGTGGTTGATTAAAGGATTACTGTGGGATTTGGTTTCGCTGGGGCGATCCACTTTCATTTTAGCATCTCAATACTTGTCCCGCCTTGAGTCTAGTCGACTATCCTTGACAGGAGGTTTATTAGGTGAGAACAGGGTCTCCAACCGGAATACATAAGTCAGCTTTTATAGCCAGAGTCTAGGGATTCTACCCAGGTTACCAGTCTTCTCCTCATTAGAGTTTCAACCCAGTTCGTCAGCTTTCGTTTATTTTCAGTTTCTTAGTTTAATTTAGTAATTTAGTTTTAATTAGTTTATTTTAATTTCAGTTTAAACCCCCCAATCAATCAATCTATTTAATAATAATAATAATATTTTATCAGGTAATTCATTAAAAGTGATCTCAAAGTGTTGGATAAAGTCCTTAGGTTCGATACCTGGTCTTGCCTACTTGCTACTTGCGATCGGTACATTTGCCGATAGTGTGTGGTTTTAGAATAGTCTAGGATTTTAACTTGATCAATTTATTTATATACTTATTTGCACACATCAACTTTCCAAGTCAACTGGGAAGATCTGAACTCATGATATATTAATAAAGTGTTAGGTTTAAAACAAAAAACTTGTGTAGAGCAGTTGGTTGTGTGTGTTGAGTGGCCCGGCTTGGGCGCGGGTTCGAGTCCCGGCCCAAGCAATAATTTTTTTTTGACAATTATTTAATATATATATATATATGTATTATGTATAATTATAATAACATTAGGGTTCCAAAAATGCCCCAATAATAATTAAATGCAAACAGTAATAATGGAACATAACGTTTTTATTCAAATTATACGTAACGTACAATTATTAAACGTGAAATGCTACAGCTTTGAGTGTAATGAGAAATATACACCTGGTCATGTGTGTAAGAAGAAGCAATTGTTTTCTATAAAGTTAGTGGGCTCTGAAGAAGAGGAAGAGGAGATATAAGATTGTACTGAAATGGTGCAACAAAGCATTCAAGAACCCAAGATTTCTTTGCATGCCATGATGGGTGTGCCCTCTTTCTCCACCATGAGGGTAAAAGGGTCAATTGGCACCAAGATCCTCCAAATCTTGACTGACTTTGGGTCTATACACAATTTTCTTGATGAGAAACTTGCAAGAAAAATGAGATGCCCACTAAAACCTATTCCAGAAGTCAAGGTAACAATAGCAAATGGGAAACAGGTGGTTTGCAGCCTAATGTGTCCTGATTTCCAATGGCAGATGCAAGGTATATGGTTTAAGACTGATGTCATTTTGATTCCACTAACTAACTATGATATGGTATTAGGGGTTCAATGATTACAAACCCCTAATGATATCATGTGGAATTTTAAAGAATTAACAATGAAATTTAAAGTCAATGATAAGTGGGTAGAACTAAAAGGGGTGGATAACAATGATATGACTATTTGTTCTGCTGAGAAAGTAGATGAATTGTTAGAAAAAGATCAGGAAGTGGCAGAAATCCAAATGTTTAGTTTGCATGCTACAAATGAGCAATCATTTCAGCATGAAACTAAAGTAAAAAATGAAGAGAAATATCAAGAATTAGAAGAGTTGTTGCTTAAGTTTAAGGATGTCTTTGCTATACCTACTACCCTGCCTTTAAGAATTAGAAGAGAAATATCAAAAAAAAGATGCTTTTCAGTGGATACAGCAACTGAGGAAGCCTTTAAGCAGCTGCAAAAGGCCCTGGTAAGTGCCCCTGTACTGGCATTACCTGCCTTTAATAAAGAATTTGTAGTTGAGACTGATGCCTCTTCTAAAGGGTTGGGGGCTGTGCTAATGCAAGGGGGTCACCCTTTGGCATTTATAAGCAAGGCATTATCTGTAAGACTACAATCATTGTCTGTCTATGAGAAAGAACTATTGACAATCTTAATGGTAGTCAAACAATGGCACCATTATTTGATTACCAAGAAATTCTTGATCAAAACAGACCATAAGCCTTTAAAACACTTGCTTACACAGAAAATAACTACCCCATTACAACAAACTTGGCTGTCCAAATTAATGGGGTATGATTATAAGATATGCTATAAAAAAGGTGTGGAAAACTTGGTGGCTGATGGATTGTCTAGGGTAAGTGGCATGGCTTTCTTTGAAATGGTTGTAAGCACCCTTGACCCTCTTTTGCTACAAAGAGTACAAGATTCTTGGAAGAATGATGATAAGGTACAAGAAATTATTCAGAAACTGACATCAGGCCAAAGTGTTAAACATTTCAGTTGGGATGGTCACTTATTAAAGAGAAAGACTAAGCTGTGGATTGGAAATGATGATCAGCTCAGAAGTGATATTCTTAAACTGTTTCACTCGTCTCTTATTGGAGGTCACTCAGGTTACATTCCTACCCTAAAGAAGCTTAAAAGTTTTTGTTATTGGAAGGGGTGCTCTAAAGATGTATTTCAATTCATAAAGGACTGTTATGAATGCCGACAATCCAAATATGAACCTGTGGGTAGTCTGTAACATCCGGCAAAAATCGATATGTTTCCGTACATAATTAGTATATGTAATTAACGGTTTAAGTGCATGTTTAAATTAATTGGATTAATTTAACTGGTGCCGTAGAGAATAGCAAATTCCCCATAAGATGCATAGGAATGCACACGTTTAATGATGAAACAGGATAGGATCATGTGCGAATAAACTTGTCCGGTACGGACGTTGGCGATTACCCAGTAAAAATTAAATAAACGAAAAGGATCCCGGACACCCAGGATATAAAATAAAGGGTATTTTCACATAATATAATGAGTTTTGGAACTCCAAAACCATAAGTGAAAACTTTCCATACAAATCTCCCGGTAACGAATAAAGTGCGCATACCGCACTCGGTACGCGTATAACTCATAATTTCACCCGGCAAAAGCCTAAATAACCAATCAACACTTAAACTAGGCTATGTTTAAGGGTTATTAGAGGCACTTTTAATTTCCGAATAACACGCGAATAAGGTCCGAAAAATACCCGAACGACTCCCGAACGACGAGGGATTAAACTTAACAAAACATTGGTAAATATTTTGTGTTGTGGACCCCACCACGACACCCCCAAGAGCCGGCCACCCTTGCACCATGCTTAATCTTTTGGTGTACTAGGATATCCAAGTTAGATATTATCAAGTATGGGATAGATTGGATGAATCTTGGTGGATATGGTGTGTAATCTATATTGTCCTTAGAATCACAAGAATTCTTCTAAATCTTCTTATCAACTCACGGCCATACACCCTCATGAAAATCTCTACAAGATTCATGGAAGTACTAAAAAGCCATAATTTAAGGGAGGCAATATCCAAGCTTGATTTTATAAGAGATTTGTTGTCCTACAAAGATTGATACAATCCTCATTCTTGCTTCAAAAACCCACGGCTCCAACACCTCAACATTTACCAAGATTTTTTTTATCACTAGTACACACACATCCATTATATCTAAAGATAATATCTAATATTGTATCTTTTAAAATCTTGGAAGATTATTTGATATGGGTTATAAAGATCACAAGGTTTAATCACTTGATCACAAACCTTTCTTCTTCTTTCCTTTTGGCCGTAAGGTTCCAAGGCACACCCACATCTTTTTCTTCAACTTTAAACTCTTCAATTTAATCACTAAACATCCACCATCCAAACCCCATTGTGTGTTTCAAGCTAGGAGCTTAACCACTAAGGAAGAACATACTAAACCCCATCATAATCAAGCATTGAAAGCTTCCCTAGCCTTGTGCTAGTTGTAAGTATTCTTGATCATGTTTTGTCTTTAAAAAGTTTGTGTTTATTAGCTTAGAGCAAGTTGTACAAGGGATGGACTTGAATGAGCTTTTAATAATGAAACGTATGATTTTTAAAGGCTAAAATGGTGTTTAGTTAGTGTGGATAAATTGAAAGTTTAGTGATGGATGTTAAGTATTCTTGTAGTTTTTACTAATATCATGTATACTTGAAGAAAAATAGTGATTTGAGTAACACTTGTTAATGAAACTTGGACGAACTTGAAAGTGACTTTAATCGTCTTAACTTAAAGATATAAGACTTGTTAAAGTGGTAAATACTAGTGAACATACACATGTATTTTGTATAAAGGTGTATTTTTATAAAATGGAGTTTTATAAAAATATGGACTTTTTCTAACATATGGATTTATATAAAAACAAAGGTTTTTATAAAAATGTTAGACAAACTAAAACTTGGGAAAACTTATATAAAAATGAACACTTTTATATAAATGGGAATATAAAAGTGTTGGAACATTTTTGTATATAAGTTATCAAGTTTTGTGTTATAAATACAAAAGTGTTTATAAAAACTTCCAAGTAATATGTGTTGAGAATTAGAAAGTTGAATAATACTTCTAGAAAAACACATGTTGGAAGACTTGGAAGAAGGTTTACTATATATACATATATAAGTTAAGAAATCGAACTTGGACGTGTTAACGAACTAAGACGTAAAAGTGGACAAACGAGAAAAATATCATTACGTCAAGATGAGTAAAAATATATTTTAAGGAGTTAAAATATATATAACATGGGTGAAAAATTTACATAACACTTTCCTAAGTGTTGGAAAAATATTCGTGGGAGAAAATATAACGTAAATAATGTAACGATTAAAAAACGTTAAACGAACGTATGGACTTAACGAGAAAAATACATATATATATATATATATATGTTTGGCTCGACGAAATTCTAGTATATTTACTTAATGGGAAAGTAAATATACGGGAAGGAAAACCGAGACGAGTAAATAATATATATATATATATATATACCAAACCGACGAGATCCTAGTATATTTACTTAATGGGAAAGTAAATATACGGTGTGGTGAGTCGAGTCGGGCGTTAAAAATATATTATCGAACGACAAGACCTTAGTATATTTATTTGAATGGGGAAATAAATATGCGGTAAAGTGAGTCGGGTCGAGTGTTAAAATATATCACATCGAACGATACGATCTTAAGTATAAGTATTTAATGGGAAAAATAATTATACGAAGTCGAGTCGAGGATAATATTATACAAGTTAAAGAAATATTAACGCGAATATATATAGCTTGTAACAAGGGTAATCCATCACCAACGGACCTAGGACATATGTTTAATTAAACGGGGAATTATATGTAAATGGTGGTGTTGGGAGTTGGGTGTACAACTTGCCGGAAAAGCACACGCTATAGAATTAGTGACTTACACGCACTAGGACGTTCGTAGGTGCTTGACCACGGACTTGCTATTCTCTGCTATTTGAGTGTACGTTGTACATCAGGTGAGTTTCACGGCCCCATTTTATTGTTTTAACTGGGGAAAGATATGTTTGTCAAAAGTTATCACATGTTGAAATGTTTTCAAAGGTTAAAATGTGATGAGTGGCATGATGAGTACTTGAGTTTTGTTCGCCACTCGGGGTTGAGTCCTCGCTACTGTAACCATTAATTCAGGTAAATGAAACCAAAGGAATATTTGGATAGTACTATTGGTGCCTGACAAGGCCCACCCCTAATCGATAGCGTCGATTATGCATCGGCGTATGCCAGGGGTGCACGTATTCTAAACTTAAGTCGTTGGGTTCCAAGATACGACTTGGAGCGGGGCATATTTATTAGTCTTGGTTTGGTTATGGGACTCAGGGGATTGCTCATCATCATAGTTTGTAGGAGCTAGCTACTCCTTACAAAGGCCACAAGTTGTGCAGGTTTCGCACATGTTGTAAAAACGAAATATCGATCGACAGGATGCTAGTATAATTATTTAATGGGAAAATAATTATACGGTAAAGTGAGTCGAGTCGATGGTTGTGAAAAGGTTGTTGTTATGAAACTAAAACCTGTGAACTCACCAATATTTTATATATTGACGTCTTTTTAAACATATCTTTCAGGTAACTAAGTGCTGAATAGATATGGGGCTAGTGCGGTGGAATTTGGGATGTCGGATACTGGTCGGGGTCTCATCTATTGTTACCAACGGGGTGGAACATAAACGGAAATACCCCCACATTGAAACTTAATGTTCATTGTGTTATGTAATGCTTTGTGCAACATTGTAACGAGATACTCACTTTCGACATCCAAATAAATTGATCTTTTCTAATTAAATAAATTTTGTGTTAATCTTGACTTTGATATGCTTTCGAGCGTTGCGCCACGTGTTTCCGCCATTGGCGTGGTGTGACAGAAGGGGTATCAGAGACAAGGTTATAGCGAACTAGCATTTTTGAAAAATCTAGACTATAACCGGTTTCGGCTCGAAGACAAAGTTTTCAAAACTAAAACACAACAAAATATTTTTAGAAAAGAAAGAAATTTGTACATGGGATGTACAAGGGGAAATTCCGACCGACTAGCCATGTGTGTCAATATATGAAGTATTAGAAAATACGGATAAGATGTTTATGTTGCATAGGAATCCGATTTTCTAAGATTAGTTAATACATATACGTAGTACGGATATTTTGCCAGTAAGGATGTTGTGTCACGCTTCACATTAGTCCGCACTCTTGCATCGATCACCGGTACGAGCAAGTAGGAAGGATGCTGTGGTCTACGAGGAGCTCACTCGTTTACCTGTAGACGGGATGATCGGAAGGACTAATCTCTATCGCGGTAATGGATGCCGCCGCGTTGTTTATGATTTGGAGGCGAAACTAGACCAAGTCTTTTGTTGTATGAAATCTTTGTTTTGGATCAGGAAGCTCGGAACTAGCGGGCAACAAGATTACCTGGCAACGCAAATTATCATTACGGGTGCACACGTAATAATAGTTTGGGGTGCACGGTAACCTTGGTGGGCGCTAGGGCCAGGATTGGTGATCACTCCTTGTCTTGGTTGTTCTTGTTCTTTAGAGTCAGTCTTAGTTTTGATTGGCCAATGGGTTAAATGGGAGGTCTCGTCGATGTTCCTTGATTTCGATCCTAGCAAACCTAATGAGCTTTCTTCGACATTACCTTTATGGTACGAGCACGGAAGAGCTCGAACGTCTATTCATATAAGTAATCTGACGCAAACCCTCGCTCTAGATAGGAACGGGAGATGAAAGCTTCCTTGTGTAGGAGTTGAATGCCTCCACCACAAAGTTCTTCGAAAGGAGCGGACGTACAAGAATACACGGCCTACCGAAGCAAGAAATGTCGAGTACGGTGTGTGGAAGGTTATACCCGGAACCCAGAGAAGACCGAGGGTGCGTCCCTGCTAGACTAGTGCGTTTAGAGAACGGGACCCTGCGTGGATCAGACATGAGACTCGTGGCCGTGTGCTGCTGTGTTATCATGGTGAATAAGACATGTTCGATCTAACACATGCCCAATTTGTCCTCAAGGGTCGAGTATTTTTCTTCTCTTTGTGGAGGACAGAATCGAAGTTGCTGAGTAGGAAGCTTGATCATTGTTACCCTGAAAGCTCGATATCCCTCGTCTGAATCGACAGTATTGGTTGTTCCCATGCAGTCATGGACTGATGGTGAAATCAGCATGCCGCATTACACATCCGCGAGTCATAGGTCTTTGCTAAACTTCGATGATGTCGAAAATTTCGGCCACTAGTCACGGCCGCAGCACTGTTTGCCAGTGTTAGGAAGACGTCGTGTAGTGGAACAGCAAGCCCCAGTCAGCGCTTGGCGATGGACTCACTTGGAGGTGCATACGATTAATTCATAGGAAGCCACTGCTCGATGTATTGAGTGTTCAAGTATGGTTCAGCACTCTTTGCAATAGTGTGGGATCATATTTCGAAAGATGATTTGTGATGGGCTTAACACATTAGTACTTCTGCTATACTACTTTCATGAGGTGCAAAAGTCATCGTAAGACTCCTTTATCTACCTCCTGTTTGTTTTTCAAGGATTATTGGTAGTCTCTTTTCACTCGGTGATCGCCCGAGTACGTTCTATGCGTGTGCAGTGTTTAGATCCATCATAAATCCTGGGGAGTGGAACCACACTTTGGGAATCATAATTGTAAGGGTGTGTTCCGTAATTATCAAATGTCGCAAGACGCTTTTTGCTAACATTGAAATCCCCCCTCGAAAATCGAATGACGGACTACTGGAAGTGGTCACGTTTATCTGGTAAATCAAACTTACCCATGGGACGGAAATCCCATTGCTCTTGTGGCAATAACGTTCGTCACCCTCGTCATGACGACGAGACTAGTAATCTATTAGGAGAGGCAATTCACGCGAAGTGTTTTCCATCAATCCCCATAGATATTGAGACGTTGCGTCCCCTCGTTACGGTGATTTATAAACTAAGGTTGCAAGGTCCATTTGTTATGGACACGGTGACCTGTCTAATCTCTTGTCGTATTTTGATACTCTCACTGCGTGGCCTATTAGGAAGAAAGTCCACCGGCCTCGCTTGAGTGGCAAAGAGGCATTTCAGTTGATGTCTATCGGTGCTAAGGCCAAAATAATATGCAAGAGGACTCTAATGAGAAGGATGACTCGGCTGGGTTGCTGGAGTCGGTATCGTTTCCATTCTATCAAGGTGTCTCGATAGATCGTGATCTTTCTACTTCTACTTGCTATTTTTGTGGTGACCACTATCTTTGATATTGGGAAATACGGTGGTTGGTTGCTAGGTCCTATGGATAATAGTTACCACACATATAATAACTACGACGAGTCTAAGACTTCGGTCGAGCTTGACGTTGTTGCTCCTGTTATTGTTTAATGGTTCAAGCGAGTCCTGTTGACGTTGTTAAGTGTGTAGCTCTTGCTGAGTTTGTTATTGTCAGTGATCCTGTAGCACTTATCAGGCTTGATGCCGTTGTTTCCATGTCTGTTGTTGAGCTTATTGTTGTCGTTGTCTCTATAGTCCATGATGGGCTTGATGTTATTTCTATGGCTCTTCTCGAGCTGATGTTGTTGATGTATTTGAGGCTCCTGCAAAAGTGAATGTCGTTAACGAAGACGTCTCTATGACCCTTGCCAGGCCGCTATGGCCATATCTGTGTCTTTGTGGAGTTCGTTGTTATTAATTCCATTATCTTTGAGGCTTTCATTGAACTACTAGTTATCATTCCTTGGGCTCTCAGCAAGCCTAACATTAACGATGGTTCTTAGGCTTGGGTTGAGTCTGTCAATGCTGCAGTTGCCATTATTCGAATGACTTATATTGGGCCTACGATCGTACTCCCTAAGAACGATATTGGCCTGATAAGTCTGCTAAATTATGCGGAACCCATCATCCCCATTTCTGTTATGATTACGGATACCTTTGTTGACCCAATCGTTCCTACCATTGAGCCTATGGAGGATAGGCTTGAGGTCGAATGCATGAATACAAATCCCGCCTCCACAAGTGATCTGAGACGCACGGGGATGCGTGCTCGCCATAACGGAACTTTCTGTTGATGTGGACTGGGATTTTCCATATTAAGCGTCATATTGTCATGTGCATTCATGTTGCGGTGTTACCCCCAGCCATTGTGCATGTTGGTAGTCGCATTATTTTTGCTGATTGCGTATCCATGTGGTTACGCTGCATTGTCGAGGATGCATTCCTGTTGTTTACTGCTCCTTCAGTAGTGTAGCCTTGCTGTCGTGTTTCTCTGTGTCGTGCGGTTCCTGTTGCGGTGTTGCCTTGTCGTCATGCTTCTCTGTTGTCGTGTCACTCCTGAGCGGTGTTCCCTAGTTGATGTGCTTCGTGGATGTGTTGCTATCATTGCCATGTTGTTTCTATTGTCGTGTTGCTCAGAGGGCATATTGCTACAGCTGTTGGATTACCTTGATGATGTGATGACTTGTCGGTTGCTTAACTCTTGGTTTCTCTCGGGATGGAGACATCACCTAAACCCCTCGTTGCTATCATTGTTCTGTTTGTTTGATTGTGTAAGCGCCGACATTGAGTATGTAAGATTTTGGGTACTCAGCGGACTTTTTGGAAGTCATACTAAGACACTCTAGTCTGAGTGTTAGCCCATGTATTCCTTTGAGTCTCATGGTTGTTTGAGTAATTGACCAAATCATGTGTCGACCCCTTGATATTCTCACGCATTTCGTGAGCGGTACATCTTCAGAATCTGAGGCATCAGTGACGCCGTGTCCAGCCTTAACTTTTTATGCGCATTTTGGTCGACTAACCACACTCGATACATGTCAGAAAGAAATCCCATGATCCACACATGACGAGGCGAGGCTCGTCTTTGTGATAAGGGATTTCGCATACATCTCGAGCCTGAAGGTATCGAGTAATTGTGAGTGATATTATGATCCATACCTTGGGACTAGCAAGTGTTGAAAGATTCAATTCATTTATTGCTCATCCTAGTGGATTCGCTTGACGTCATATATGCCGACGTGTCATACTGATGATTATGGAAATACTAGTGTGGACGCACCTAAGGTGTGTGCATTGGTGGAGTCCCTGGTACGTGATTCGGAGGTCTTATGAAGCCCTGCATCCAGAAGGGCGAGTAGCATTGTTTACCCTATAAAGGCGCTACCCTACCTTGTTGAGATGATTGATCGTCTCGGCCCTTTGATTAATATTGTATTTCCTCTGATGGTGGGTTTGTCTTGGTGTCGTTGCGTAGGTTCTTGAGATAGTGGAACCCTTTCGAGCTTGGGTCGATAGTGGTGTTCCCAGTTGTCCATAGGAAGCATTGCTCGCGTTAGAGCAAAATCCATTGTCTTTGACAGACACGGTTAGAGACACCATTGTAATGTGAGCTACCAGGTCAGGGAGTATGGTACCTGACTAATCAGGATGAGCTTGAAGGCTTACATATCGCGCCCATATATGTGACTAACTGGGTCATTAAATGGGATGCCTTATGGGAAGGCTCAGGACTATCGCTTGTGGTGCGATCTCAGTCGTCGTTTGTTTTTAAGTAACGACTTGGGCGCGTGAAGCCGTCAAGCCAAACGTGAAATCTATGTCCAATGCATGCATCTATGACTTGATTTCACCATTTACCAAAAAGGATTCCGAAGGGATGGAACCTTCGATGAGTAAGGGTTCCGGTTTCAGGACTCCTTTCACTTAGATCTCTGCCAAAGATCTGAAAGTCAATTTAAGGGCGTGTGGCCTGTATTATCCAGAATTGACTTACTAGGTTGCTAATGACGATAGGACACTAGTGCACCGGAAGCACATATAACAGAACTAGTACTGGATACCCATGTTTTGGGTAGCTACTGGTGTTCTGTATACTTGTCGCAATGGGGGCCAACGTGTTGATATGTCTTAAGAAACCTTACACTCTGTTCATTGCGACAACAATTTAAGATGTTTCGTATATCTCTTTCCGGTATTGACCTATGGGCTGTAAGCATCTGGTCGTTGGCATTTGAGTCGACTGGAAATTCTCGAGGATTGTGGAATTGTACGGCCCGGGCATCGTGTATACACTGCTTATTGTCAAGGAACTGAGGGGTGAAAGCGACGCAAAAACTTTCGACCTCCATCAGTCCATACTAAGCGTCCTAGTACCATTAACCACAATTTCTCAGGTGGAAGGTAGCAAATCAGTACCTAGGGGATCCTACGGAAATAAAAGTCCCATGTTGAATGTAGTTGTTCGGTCGACAAGAACCTAGTATATTTATCTTAATGGGGAGATAAATATACGGTAAAGTGAGTCGAGCCGAAGGATAAATAAAATGGAATACCCGGCGAGGTTTCCAAGGGGACTTTTATGACCATTATGTGGTGCGGTAAGATCACCTGTTTGACATTACCATGCCACCTGAGGTGTCTCATGGTCGGATGGGACCCAAGTAATGATTGATTGTTGTTGGAACCCTCTCACTCCATACTCATCCGAAGCTCCGAGATGAGGCATGTGGATAGCCACCTATACTCTTGGAGAGTCGTGGCTAGACACTGGATTGCCGACTTCCATTATATCGGATTGTAGTAGTCACTTTACGTCAAGTTCGACAAACTATGTACACAAGCCTGGGATACTCGATTTGAGATGAGTATGGCCCGTCATTCTCGAACTAATTGAATGTACTTGACGGAACTGCTCCGCGTTGACATGATTGATGTCCGTGGCACATCGAATCCATGAGCTTCATCACCAAAATTTCCTATGTGATAGGAATTATCATCCCAGTGTTCGGGGTGTACTACTCAAAGCCCTTGGAGGGCATACGTGTACATATCCAGTACGTCGAATGACAGACGGAGACAGATACATAACCTGGTTCGAGTTATTCGAGAGATGGCCAGTAAATCTTGCAGTTTAGAGACTGCTTGGATGAGATGCGAACCTATTGAGAAGTCATACGAAGGAGGCCTTAAGGACTTCGAACTAATAATAGGTTTACACTGAGAGTCATACTTTGGGAAAGTGTTGGTAAGCTTAGAGATTGTAGTATGCCAACTTCTTGATACTCCAGTGGTACGGAGATATCGATCAAAATTGGTCTCGTGACGATTAAGCTCGAATTATCGCAAGAGCTAGTGGGACTCTTGATGAATCCCGCAAGTCTGGCCTGAGGAAGTTTTGTCAATTCCTCAACCGACGGAAGTCCGGTTGACGTTAAGCTCTACTATTTCGGGAAACCGATAGATGTGTCAAAGTGGGATGCCCAAGAGCTTAGTCGTAGTTGGACTATAATATAGTGTTTGTTAGAGCACTAAGCGTGAACCTAGCATGAACCTGGGTTCACTAGGAAAGAGGAGATCTCGTGAAGCGCAAACACTCAGCCCTGTTCAAGGATACTATTGTGATGGATAACTTGAATTGAATTTCGGGACGGAATTCTCTTAACGGGGGGAGAATGTAACATCCGGCAAAAATCGATATGTTTCCGTACATAATTAGTATATGTAATTAACGGTTTAAGTGCATGTTTAAATTAATTGGATTAATTTAACTGGTGCCGTAGAGAATAGCAAATTCCCCATAAGATGCATAGGAATGCACACGTTTAATGATGAAACAGGATAGGATCATGTGCGAATAAACTTGTCCGGTACGGACGTTGGCGAATACCCAGTAAAAATTAAATAAACGAAAAGGATCCCGGACACCCAGGATATAAAATAAAGGGTATTTTCACATAATATAATGAGTTTTGGAACTCCAAAACCATAAGTGAAAACTTTCCATACAAATCTCCCGATAACGAATAAAGTGCGCATACCGCATTCGGTACGCGTATAACTCATAATTTCACCCGGCAAAAGCCTAAATAACCAATCAACACTTAAACTAGGCTATGTTTAAGGGTTATTAGAGGCACTTTTAATTTCCGAATAACACGCGAATAAGGTCCGAAAATTACCCGAACGACACCCGAACGACGAGGGATTAAACTTAACAAAACATTGGTAAATATTTTGTGTTGTGGACCCCACCACGACACCCCCAAGAGCCGGCCACCCTTGCACCATGTTTAATCTTTTGGTGTACTAGGATATCCAAGTTAGATATTATCAAGTATGGGATAGATTGGATGAATCTTGGTGGATATGGTGTGTAATCTATATTGTCCTTAGAATCACAAGAATTCTTCTAAATCTTCTTATCAACTCACGGCCATACACCCTCATGAAAATCTCTACAAGATTCATGGAAGTACTAAAAAGCCATAATTTAAGGGAGGCAATATCCAAGCTTGATTTTATAAGAGATTTGTTGTCCTACAAAGATTGATACAATCCTCATTCTTGCTTCAAAAACCCACGGCTCCAACACCTCAACATTTACCAAGATTTTTTTTATCACTAGTACACACACATCCATTATATCTAAAGATAATATCTAATATTGTATCTTTTAAAATCTTGGAAGATTATTTGATATGGGTTATAAAGATCACAAGGTTTAATCACTTGATCACAAACCTTTCTTCTTCTTTCCTTTTGGCCGTAAGGTTCCAAGGCACACCCACATCTTTTTCTTCAACTTTAAACTCTTCAATTTAATCACTAAACATCCACCATCCAAACCCCATTGTGTGTTTCAAGCTAGGAGCTTAACCACTAAGGAAGAACATACTAAACCCCATCATAATCAAGCATTGAAAGCTTCCCTAGCCTTGTGCTAGTTGTAAGTATTCTTGATCATGTTTTGTCTTTAAAAAGTTTGTGTTTATTAGCTTAGAGCAAGTTGTACAAGGGATGGACTTGAATGAGCTTTTAATAATGAAACGTATGATTTTTAAAGGCTAAAATGGTGTTTAGTTAGTGTGGATAAATCGAAAGTTTAGTGATGGATGTTAAGTATTCTTGTAGTTTTTACTAAGATCATGTATACTTGAAGAAAAATAGTGATTTGAGTAACACTTGTTAATGAAACTTGGACGAACTTGAAAGTGACTTTAATCGTCTTAACTTAAAGATATAAGACTTGTTAAAGTGGTAAGTACTAGTGAACATACACATGTATTTTGTATAAAGGTGTATTTTTATAAAATGGAGTTTTATAAAAATATGGACTTTTTCTAACATATGGATTTATATAAAAACAAAGGTTTTTATAAAAATGTTAGACAAACTAAAACTTGGGAAAACTTATATAAAAATGAACACTTTTATATAAATGGGAATATAAAAGTGTTGGAACATTTTTGTATATAAGTTATCAAGTTTTGTGTTATAAATACAAAAGTGTTTATAAAAACTTCCAAGTAATATGTGTTGAGAATTAGAAAGTTGAATAATACTTCTAGAAAAACACATGTTAGAAGACTTGGAAGAAGGTTTACTATATATACATATATAAGTTAAGAAATCGAACTTGGACGTGTTAACGAACTAAGACGTAAAAGTGGACAAACGAGAAAAATATCATTACGTCAAGATGAGTAAAAATATATTTTAAGGAGTTAAAATATATATAACTTGGGTGAAAAATTTACATAACACTTTCCTAAGTGTTGGAAAAATATTCGTGGGAGAAAATATAACGTAAATAATGTAACGATTAAAAAACGTTAAACGAACGTATGGACATAACGAGAAAAATACATACATATATATATATATATATATATATATATATATATATATATGTTCGGCTCGACGAAATTCTAGTATATTTACTTAATGGGAAAGTAAATATACGGGAAGGAAAACCGAGACGAGTAAATAATATATATATATATATATATATATATATATGTATACCGAACCGACGAGATCCTAGTATATTTACTTAATGGGAAAGTAAATATACGGTGTGGTGAGTCGAGTCGGGCGTTAAAAATATATTATCGAACGACAAGACCTTAGTATATTTATTTGAATGGGGAAATAAATATGCGGTAAAGTGAGTCGGGTCGAGTGTTAAAATATATCACATCGAACGATACGATCTTAAGTATAAGTATTTAATGGGAAAAATAATTATACGAAGTCGAGTCGAGGATAATATTATACAAGTTAAAGAAATATTAACGCGAATATATATAGCTTGTAACAAGGGTAATCCATCACCAACGGACCTAGGACATATGTTTAATTAAACGGGGAATTATATGTAAATGGTGGTGTTGGGAGTTGGGTGTACAACTTGCCGGAAAAGCACACGCTATAGGATTAGTGACTTACACGCACTAGGACGTTCGTAGGTGCTTGACCACGGACTTGCTATTCTCTGCTATTTGAGTGTACGCTGTACATCAGGTGAGTTTCACGGCCCCATTTTACTGTTTTAACTGGGGAAAGATATGTTTGTCAAAAGTTATCACATGTTGAAATGTTTTCAAAGGTTAAAATGTGATGAGTGGCATGATGAGTACTTGAGTTTTGTTCGCCACTCGGGGTTGAGTCCTCGCTACTGTAACCATTAATTCAGGTAAATGAAACCGAAGGAATATTTGGATAGTACTATTGGTGCCTGACAAGGCCCACCCCTAATCGATAGCGTCGATTATGCATCGGCGTATGCCAGGGGTGCACGTATTCTAAACTTAAGTCGTTGGGTTCCGAGAAACGACTTGGAGCGGGGAATATTTATTAGTCTTGGTTTGGTTATGGGACTCAGGGGATTGCTCATCATCATAGTTTGTAGGAGCTAGCTACTCCTTACAAAGGCCACAAGTTGTGCAGGTTTCGCACATGTTGTAAAAACGAAATATCGATCGACAGGATGCTAGTATAATTATTTAATGGGAAAATAATTATACGGTAAAGTGAGTCGAGTCGATGGTTGTGAAAATGTTGTTGTTATGAAACTAAAACCTGTGAACTCACCAATATTTTATATATTGACGTCTTTTTAAACATATCTTTCAGGTAACTAAGTGCTGAATAGATATGGGGCTAGTGCAGTGGAATTTGGGATGTCGGATACTGGTCGGGGTTCATCTATTGTTACCAACGGGGTGGAACATAAACGGAAATACCCCCACATTGAAACTTAATGTTCATTGTGTTATGTAATGCTTTGTGCAACATTGTAACGAGATACTCACTTTCGACATCCAAATAAATTGATCTTTTCTAATTAAATAAAGTTTGTGTTAATCTTGACTTTGATATGCTTTCGAGCGTTGCGCCACGTGTTTCCGCCATTGGCGTGGTGTGACATAGTCCTAGCCTCTTGCAACCCTTACCTGAACCCACCCATGTTTTCACTGACATATCAATGGACTTTGTTTCTGGACTCCCTAAAGTTCAAGGCAAAGATACCATCCTGGTCATTGTTGATCGCTTAACAAAATATGCCCATTTCCTACCCCTTTCACACCCTTATTCTGCTAACCAAGTGGCTCAAATTATCTTAGACTCTGTCTTTAAACTACATGGTTTTCCAATGACCATTGTTTCTGATGGTGATCCTATCTTTCTAAGCAATTTCTGGAAAGAATTTATGAGGCTGCAAGGTGTTCAACTTAACTACTCTACTACCTATCATCCTCAATCTGATGGGCAGACTGAAGTGCTTAACAGATGCCTGGAGTCTTATCTTAGGTGTATGTGTATACATACTCCTAATCAATGGCTTAAATGGTTAAGCTTGGCTGAGTGGTGGTACAATACCACCTATCATTCAGCTATAAAGCTTTCACCTTTTGAGGCCCTTTATGGTTTCCCTCCACCCCTACACATTCCTTATATTACTGGTGACACAACAAATGCTACTGTGGAAGAAATACACAAAGATAGAGAAGCCATGATTGTGAAACTCAAGCAAACATTAGCTGAATCAAGGAACAGAATGAAACAATATGCTGATAAAAACAGAAGTGAAAGGCATTTTTCAGTTGGGATTAGGTGTACTTAAAGCTAAGGCCATTTGTTCAAGATTCCCTAAGACTTAAGAAACATTCAAAACTAGGGCCTGGGTATTTTGGGCCTTTCCTGATTATTGATAAAATTGGAGTTGTGGCCTATAAACTAGACTTACCTGAAGGAGCTCAGATGCACAATGTGTTCTATGTTTAATTATTGAAGGAAGCTCATGGACACCACACTCCTACGCTGCCATTACCAGCTAGAAATCGATTCTTACTCAACCCTAGGGCTATTATGGACAGAAGGGTAGCTTGGAAAGGCAATAAGATGGTTCAACAATTGTTGGTTCACTGGACTGATCTTTCAATTACAGAGGCTAGCTAGGAATTAAGAGATGAATTTGATTTGAGGTTTCCAGGATTTGATTCTTGAGGACAAGAATAGTTTTTTTTTTTTTTTTTTTTTTTTTTTTTTTTGGGGGGGGGGGGGAGATGTGTTACAACTAAAGGGTACTTTGGTCATTAGCCATAGAAAGTAAAGGGTAAAATTGTACTTTTAGTTGTTTAAATGTTTGTTAGATGGTAGTTGATAGGCGGGAACGATTGTTTTGTATTCGATTATAAATACCTATCAATAATATCAATAAAGACAGTTATGATTTGACGAATTCCTTCTCTCTTTTGATTCTTTCTGAATTTGTAGCTAACCGATTTTTTTTATTATGATTGGCTAAATTCGTTGTAATCAAGGACGGTGGTGTAGCGTTAGTGATTTTATATTTGAACAAGCTTGTGGACATGAGTGATTGGTTAATCAAATCGCTCGCCGCTCGTAACTCGTTCAGAAAATGCTTGAAAATGCTCGCTCGATCTTTCGCTCGGTTGTAAATGAGCCGATCAGCTCGGTTCAATTTGTAAACGAGCCAAGTACGAGCAAAGATCCGCTCGGCTTGATATCAGTCGTCCATCACTAATCGTCGCTTGATATCACCCTACATCACAATAAAACAATTGTTATCTAGAGTATGTTCATCGCCTCACCAACCTCAACCTAAGCCTCATCTTTGGACACTTGGATCTCAATATTAGTGCTATCATCGGACAGTTCGACCTTAGTTGTCACTTGACAATGAAAATATCGAAGGAAACATCCCAATTTTATAGTTGTCCAAATTACTCTCCGCCCGATTCTCGTTCAACGCTCGCTCAAAAAAAATTTACGTGTGAAGAATGCTCACTCGGTTTTCGGCTCAATTGTAAATGAGCCGCTCTGTTCGATTCGGTTTGTAAATGAGCCAAGCACAAGCAATGCTCCACTCCCCTCCGCTCGGCTTGACTGGTGACCAACCCTAGTAAAGATACGTGTGAAAATTAAGTGTAACAATTAAAAATAATAATTTAACATACGTAATATAGTTATTAGTAATTAAAAAAAGAAAAATAAAAATATATTGCAGGTAAACAAATAGAGCCCGTATTCTTTTTAAAATTTGGGCATTAGACTGACTGTTGTGGCTACGAACAACTATGCGTAACTGCGCTAAACAGCTACGTGGCTCGCGAACACCACAACCCTCACACATTGATAATCACGTACAATATATGTATACCATTTACCATTTCAATTTGTTCTTTTACTTCTACAACAACTTCAATTTCTTCTTCTACTTCTACAAAAACTTCAATTTCTTCTTCTACAACCATATTCAAAATCATGGTGCAATGGACCGAAGAGGAGGAACTCGCGTTGATAATCGCGTACAATAAAGTGCATGACGATGGCGCATCAACAAATCGTGGTGTTTGAAGTCGAGGACCACAATGGGCTAACGTGCAAGTCTTAAGGGATCTTCCTAATGAAGAAGAAGACGTGCTCATAGCATTTACACACGTCGAGTATCTTTCTGAGATTGAGTTTGATTTTCATCATATTTCGATGTGGCAAATGTTACGCCCAACATTACCTTAATTTATATTTTTAGGACTATGTTTTTATTTTTATCTTATGTAGCGTTTTTTAGTGTAATGTTTTTTTTTTTTTTTTTTTTTTTTTTTTTTTTTTTTTTTGTAATTTAATGTAATGCTTTTAATTTTATGTAAAATAATAATGTTTTTTATTTTATTTATTAATGCTTAAAAAAATCATCGCTCACCTTCAGCCACAACATGATCAAGTGAGCAGGATTGAGGCTTTACCCAATGTCACGTCAGCGCTCAATTGACAATATATGATAGGATAATATTTGGGCTCACATTGAGCCACAAAGCATATTCTTATGTATTTAGGGGCGGACCTAGCATAAAGCTAGGGGCCGCGCTTGCAACCCCTCAAATTTTCACGTGTAGTGGATTTTTTTTTATGTTTTTTTTTTTTTTGTAAAACATTACTCTTAAAATAAATTTTACGTTACTATTAAAATAAATTTTACGTTACTTCAATAAGTTTTGTATTACGTTACTCAGAAGATATTATTGAACTTACACTAAACATCTCTTGTCTAAACCACAAGTCCATATCTATACCAAACCCAACTCATCCCAAAACCCCAAACTCACACCAAACCCCCTTGACCTAAACAAGTAAGCCCAAACCAGGCCCACCACATCCCCTAACTCCAAAAAAACGTTATAAATTATAATTGGTGTCTATAAGTGATTACTTGATGATAAATGTTATAAATTATAATTTGTGTTTTGGGTTTATAGTTGGTTGTTTATATGTGCTATTTTGAACTACTGAATAATATTTTTAGACTATTGAATTTTAGACTATTTTTCTAAAATGAAATCAATATGAATTTACGCAATCGGATGTGTGGAAACTATTTGAACACTGCTCTAATTTGTTCAGTCAAAAGAAAAACTTTTGATAAAGTAAAAGAAGATGACATAATGGCTCGATTTCAGACTTTCATGAACCAAATAGTCAAAATCTATTAGATATGCGTGAAACTTTATCTATTACCATATTTTCATTTTTATTTCTACATTATATGAAACTAGGATGATTTTTTTTTTTTGAACGCAACTCCTCAGAGGTTCTATTTGTTTGATTGTTGCATAAGCAACTTTCTTCATTTATCATTTTCTTTTTAAACCAAGATACATCTGATAAGACATATTTTAAAGTTGATATTAATGAAATAAAATGGTGTCCATTCCTTTCACTAATAGAAACGAGGTTTTTTTTCTTTCACAAATAGTGTTATCTCTCTTCACATTTTCACCTCTAGCGCTATTCTCTTTCAATTTTCAAAATTAATGTCATTGCCGTTAATAACGGTCAAACCTTCCAAAGTCTTACACAAAGCTAAAAAAGTTCTGCAAAAATAGTGTCCCATGCCACTTTTGCCGTTATCAATGGCGAAATCTGCACATTTCGCCATTAGCAATAGCAAAAAGTAATCCTTTCCCATTGCTAACGACGAAACGTGCAGATTTTGCCATTGATAACGACGATTTCCTTTTAAAGTTTGTATATAATGAGGTGACCGGATGTGTGTATGTCACAAACGGGTAATCCTCATGCTATCATGTAGCTATCTGAAACAAAAATAACTTCAAAACAAGTTATCTCTCATGCCTCCACTTTTAAAGTTTGTATATAACGAGTTGACGTAACTCGCATGGTGTGACAGGATGTTGCTTATGAATACTTTAATATCACTATATTAACATTACATTAACAATAAAAATATGGAAATTTACATTGAGCGTGAGAGCCAAATGAATCGAAAGATTCATGTTTGGTTCGGGAAGGGATCATGCAATTTTTGAAATGAATGAAAAGATAATCTACTTTCATTAAGTGATTTATTAGATAATCGAAAACAGAGAATCTTGTTGTATAAGCGCTTTTTGTTGGAATATTTTTTTTATCTTTTAAGGAATTGGTTAGTCGTCCAGTAACAAGTAAGAATAGAAAAATTGATTCGATAAATGAAAAAGAACAACGAATGAAATAATTGGAATCACTAATGCATGCATTGTTGTATTAGATCGAAATATGAAGGTTCTTTGTTGACCTAACTATGACCTAACTACAAAGAGGCAGATTTCTAGATTTCTAATATGGAAAGATACAAAATAGAACTTCTAAAGCAAAAGATAATAGAAATGACTAGTCTTAGAATATAGTTGAACCAAAACACCTATTTTTTTTTTCTTCGGGTGATCGTGTGATAACTTTTTGTTCTCATTCATTCAAGATATTATGGTTAGAATATGTTATGAAAACTGTGTGTCCGGATGTTGATTATTAATGTTTAGTATTTACTATATTATATACAAGGAATTGGTTCAAATGAGAACTTTTGGCCAAATTGAGAACTGAGAGAACCATTTTGTACCACACATTTCTCTAAGACAAATAAATAAACAAATAAATAAATAACTTTTTTTTTTTGCTTTAATCGCTGCTTTTTATATAGGAATAATTTTTTTTTTTCAATATACGCATGTGTATAATTGCAATATACACATATGTATAATGCAATATACACATGTATAATTGAAAAAAATGTAAAAAAATTTTCTTGCATAAAAACGTGCGATTAAGCAATTTTTTTTTTTTGCCTTTATAAGAATATGTGGTCTAGAATAGTTCTCTCGGTTCTTAAATAGGGGTTGGTTCTCTTAGGATCCATACCTTTATATACAAAAACATATTGTAATTCGCCTCTCATGTAGGTGATTCTCTATGTCTAATTCAACTCAAAGGTGTTGCATCGTCTTCCCTTTTATCTAGATTTTAATCTGTGGGCGTTATAATTTATAAAACATACAAAGGTAACAAAACCACCAATGCCACCGCAATTACACATCCAAACACTCGATCATCTATTTATTTCTCTGTCTCTCTCTCACACACACAGGAGAGTTTGGATCTATGATAACTCATTTTCTGGCTTCCTTTTGCAACTCGTCACGTGGCACAACCGAACTCCCTCTTATCGCTCAGATCTACACTCCCCATCCCTCCCTTCGCTTCAATATATCTCTGTGTCCAGCACCGGAACACTAGCCGCCAGTGTATGTGTCCCCACCCCTCTCTCTTTACTCATATAATCGTCCTTATCATGGATAGCGTTAGATTTACGATGTTGGATTTGCGATGGTAATCTTCTTCTTTTTGAAGTTGTCATGACGGTAATTATTTTGTGAAGGTTGCTTGTTCAGAATGGATACGACGGTTGCATCATAGTTTATATGTTGGTTAATAGATTGATTTGTGAGTGCAACGGTTATGTGGGAAGTAGGCGGATTTCTATTGAATGTTTTCTTCACCAATGTATACAGTTTCAACCATGATGCCCCATGAATATAATAATACTGTCGTTAATTTGCCCGCGAATATATTATTATTGTCATTAAGTTGCTACTGGAATCGTTAAGTTACTATTTGTATGTATATATAATGAGGTGACCGTGTGTATATCACAAAGGGTGGAATTGGTGGCTCGGAAAGATCATGTCTCCATTTGTTGGTAGTGAGGCACATTATCACTGTCCGGACTGGTTCTATGCATAGACCTATTGCAGGGTAACATTTACTTCGCAGCTTGGTTCTATGCAAAGACCCTGTTCCAGGGCACACTTTTGTGCTCATTGGATCGATGTTACATCTGCATGGAGAATTAATAATATTGGAGAGATGGCGTGCCTCCCAAATCTATGCCATGGAGAGTTAATTAACGTTGCCTAGAAATTATGGTTGAAGATGCCCTTTATTGTATTTGATAGGGTAACTTCCAAGGACCGCCCATGATCAATGCGATTGGAAATGATGCACGTTTTGAGTTTGTTTCTACTGCTGCCAAGGTAACCATAGTGAGTATGCTAACTTGTATAATCTGGCTGACCATAGTTAGGTTAACCATCATGGCTAGCGCTACCAGGGTAACCATAGTTAGTTGATTGTTAACTCAGATATAGATTGTTTTGTAACTGTCATTTGTATAGATTGTCTATTTGGATATACGTTGTATACACTTTACAATTGATTCAATGTTTTAAGTATTTGTATTACGTGTTTCTATGTTTTGTGGTTTTAAAAAGGTGTTATTATATTATGTAGTGGTTTAATACCAAGTAACTTATTATTGATAGGAGTACCGTAAAAAATAAAAGCCAAATACAAGCACTAAACATTAAAGCGAAATTACATAATCATCTAACATGATGAGAAGTTGCGAGACAACGCCATTTGTATAGCTCGTCAGCCATGTGGCGTCGATAATTGACACGATAGTCTCCGACGTCGATTTCTACCAACAATGATTTGTTTTTAACAAGACTTTCCATCATTATACAAACCAGGACACCTGCATTAGCAACCTTTCCGTCGTCTTGGGGCACATCTAATTCAACTTCACTAATAGAAATTTGATATTTCTCGACATGATTGGACTTTGCCCAGTAACGAATACGTTGTATGAGGATCAAATTGTAAAAAACAAAGACTTTCATCAAACAAGTATCTCAATTCAGGTGTGGAATCCCTGAATCGATTACGAAATGATAATAATACTAGCAAAACACACAAATCACTTTCAAAGTTTCCATTTCATTGATAAACAAGTTGATTAAGCTTACAAATTGATGTTTACAATGATATAAATTAAAATCAGACTCAAAGAAACCCTAGGGAGAAAACACACTCAAAGGAGGGAAACAAAATGACAAGTATTAACTTTAAAATCCGATTCAACCTATTTATAGAGCTGCACATTTGACCATATGTAAGGGTGAATGTGCACCTTTGACCAAACAAACGGGCGAATCAGCACTATACACTACAAAAACTTTCCTTTGACCTTGAGCTTCTCCATTCGACCAATATCTTTCACCTTCGACCATACTTAATTCCACCTTCGACCATTCGATTATGACAAAACAAGATTGTATTAGCAATTCAATAGCACTAGTCACATAATATGTATCAACATACGTTCAAGAAACCATCCGAAAAATGTTTTAGCATCTCCATATGAGCAACTTATGTCTTTGTTTGTTTCTCCATCTCTTATTAGTCCAATGTTGTGTGATTACTATGTTTCTCATATCAATTCGGACACGCAGCCAGTCTGCCACCCTAATCGATAGAGAAAGATAAACAATGTCAACCTCCCAAAATGGAGGATACAGGTCCACTCTTCCTGCCATGTCGAGGGCAATTAAAGAATTCCACATTCGACCCATCGAAGGAGCGAATGGAGAATGGAATTTTTGAACTTTTTACCAAATCTCAAAATCGAATCCCATTCAATATTTTTCTTAACATTTAAGCATTCGGCATTCATCATTTCTCATTTTAAGATCACAAAACTCAAATGGTCCACCAAGTTTCAGAAAATCACCATCAACCACCATCGGTTATCAAAAAGAATATAGAAATGTAAAATCTTTTGGATTTTTTGAAAGTTTTTGTTAAAACACGCCGAAAATCTTTTTGAGTTTTTGTATTTTTGACGAAAATGTAAAATGCAGAAATGTAAAGATAAAACAGTAAATGTTTTGTGATTTCCGGTAAGAGGATCATATCAGTTATTGAGAAATCTGATCACACCGTTGATCTTTTGATTTATATTATCATTAAAGACAATGTGTGATCCAGCAATTGCTGATATTGTTGTCCACATAAGCTCACATGCAGACTGTTGTGCAGTGTTTTAGACTGATACGACTATTTATAGTATAAACTCAATTGTCTGTGGTTCCCACACACACGACATACTCTCGTATCAAGGAATAATTGCACAAAGACCCATTGTAACGTGTGATTATGCTTTCGTTATCTGTAATTTATAAGGTATGAGGCACAGAGGTGTACAGGTCAGCAACTCAATGCTACAAAGTAACTTGTGCACTCTACCAGGTTGAGGAATGATATCAATCATGATTTGCATCAATAATTGGATACGATACATTAGATAATCTTTGATTATCGTCATACATTGAAAGTTCCTCAATTCGGAAACTTTAGGATTTGACAATAAAGCTCCTTTATAAAGATACCCTGTCTGATCTAGGTCCGTAATGACTTACGACAGAAGATCAGATAGGCTATCCTTAGATAACTAATAACATAACGACCCGAAACCTCCGAATTTTGTACAAAAACCCTATCAAACGTAATTACGGTACTAAGAACATATGCCCATGAGGAGTTCATCCACATAACAATTCGTTTGATATGTATGTATCAGGCACGCAGTAATAGGTCTACGAAGCCTATCAACACATCACACAGACTCAAACACACGCCTTATATTGCATTACACTTCTTTAGCATGTGTCAGATCCCCACTGATGTACTATCATTTCCTCTTTTCTCCTGGAAATCATTTTGGGTTTTTCTAATTTTATGGCTTTTTGATTTTTTTTCAATGTTTTTGGTTTTTCTAAAAATAAACTTCCCCTAAAATGAAAAACATAATTTTGGGTTTTTGAATTTATCTGAAAAACAGGAAAAACTAAAACTAAAAAGTGATAAACCGAGCTGATGATCAGTCTTGTTTCTCTTTTATACCATTAGCTTTTAAAAGATATTCAAATCTTGATTTATCAAAAGCTTTGGTAAAAAGATCTGCACGTTGATAATCAGTGTGGATTTTGACCATATTTATCAACTCTTTTGCATAACAATCACGGATAAAATGATATTTGATCCGGATATGTTTAGCTTTCGAGTGATTGACTAAATCTTTTGTTAATGCAATTGCGGCCTCATTATCACAGTAAATAGGGGTTTTAAGAAATTGCAAACCGTAGTCCACCATCTGTTGTTGTATCTAGAGAACTTGTAAGCAACAGCTTGATGCTGAGACGTATTCTGCTTCACATGTGGATAAGGCGACTGCAGTTTGTTTCTTGCATTGCCAGGTCACGAGTCTGCTCCCCATAAACTGGCATCCAGCTATTGTGGATTTGCTGTCTTTGTCACAGCCTCCCCAATCTGCATCACTAAAAGCAATTGGGTCAAAATTATCATCATTAGGGTACCATAGTCCTCTCGACGGACAACCCTTCAGATATCTAAGGATTAGTTTGACAGCTGCTAAATGACTCTGTTTCGGCTTTGATTGCTAACGTGCACAAAGACATGTGGCAAACATTATATTTGGTCTGGATGCGGTGAGGTACATCAGAGATCCGACGATTGCTCTGTATGTAAAAGGATCAGTTAGCTCCCCCTTAGCGTCAACACCAATCCCGTGATTAGGTTGTATTGGGGTATCCATCGACTTCGAATCATCCATCTGGAATCAGCTCAAGACTTCAGAAACATATTTAGTCTGGTGAATAAAAATCCCCGGTGGTCTTTGATCCACCTGCAAGCCTAGGAAAAACTGAATCTATCCCATCACACTCATTTCGAACTTTTCCTGCATAACTTTTTCAAATTCTCTGCATAAAAGTTCATTAGTAGAACAAAAAATAATGCCATCAACATAAATTTGCAGTAGAAGTAAGTCATCTCCTGTTCGTTTTGTGAACAATGTGCAATCTACCAAACCTCATAAGAAGTTTTGCCAAACTTCTTCACTGTTAACACACGATTCAGAGTATAACAGGCTGCGTAAATGGCTTCATTCCAAAACATTACCAGAAGGTTGGAATCCGCAAGCATTGTTCTAGCCGCTTCAATTAGAGTCCTGTTTTTACGTTCTGCGACACCGTTCTGTTGAGGGGTATACGGAGCACTATATTCATGATGAATTCCTTTGTCTTCACAAAGAGCATCCATCTGTGCGCTTTTTAACTCCATCCCATTATCACTCCTAATTCTCTTGCTCTTCAGACCATATACATTTTCTAATCGAGTGAACAGAACCTTCAGATTGTTAAACGTGTCGCTCTTATGATGCAAGCACATAACCCACGAGAATCTGGAATAGTCATCGGTAACCACAACATAGTACAATTCACCAGCATGACTTTTACGCTTGACCGGTCCGAATAGGTCCATGTGCAAACGCTCAAGTGGCATCTCAACTGAATTTACTTTCGTTGGTTTGTGAGACTGCTTGTGCTGCTTTCCTTTCTTGCAACTCACACACTTGTCATTCAAATGAAAATGTTTAACATTTACGCCTTCGACAAGTTCATTCTTCACCATATGGTTCATTTTTCTAAGGTAAATGTGTCCCATCCACCTATGCCACATAATAGATTCTTTTTCAGTAGCCTTGGAGAGGAAACACGTGACTTGACCCTGGGTTTTCATTGCTTTTGACATGTCGAGAATGTACAAATTATTCACTCTTGGTGCTTTCAGCATTATCCACTCTTTTGCAAGTACGAAACCGGGCTTGAGAATGTAGCAAGATTTGTCATCAAAGAATACAGAGAACTGTTTGTCGCAGCTTTGACTGACACTAAGCAGATTATAGTCTATTTGCTTCACATACGAGATCTTCTCAAAACTCACTATACCATTACTCACACTTCCCTCCATAGTAATGTATCCTCCTTTGTTCCCAGCCAATGCGACATATCCACCATTGATGTTTCTAATGTCGAACAGGAGTGATAAATCCCCTGTCATGTGACCAGAAGCTCCACTGTCAACAATCCAAAGACTGCAACAGGGCCAGCTGAAGCTCCCTGCACATATCAAGTAGAAAGATTAATTCTTTCGGGGGACCCAAGCCTGTTTGGTTTTGTGTCTTTGAACATTTTGTTTCAAAGAATCTTTTACACAATCTTTTGAATTTGAATTGATCTTTTTCTAATCAATTAAATTCTTTTCATTCTCAGATCTCTCATGTACTTTTGAAGTCGAAGCACCTTGAGATCCCACCGGTGACCAGAATTGTTCCGAACGTTTCAAGATCCGGATCTGAGATTTTGGAGTCTCAGTCGGTTTCTTTACTTCATTCTTGAAGGAAACTTTCTTGGTTACCTTCTCTGATTTTTAACAGAGACAGGTCCAACTGTTGGTTTAACCGCAGGTTTTAATGGTACCTTTTGCTTCTCAACAGTTGTGTTCACCACTGTTTCTTTAATGGTTTTTCCATTGCGATCCGGTTACAACGATCATATGTCATCTGACGCTTATCCCTCTTTTGATAATATCTGCTTTGGTTGTAAAAAGGTGCTGGTTGAGGGACAAAGCGTCGTTGTGGATAACAATGATTATCGACTGGACTTTGATATTTTTGCTTAACTTCAACCATTGAGCAAGTAAATTCCCTCTCTCCCCGCACTTAAAGCACGCATGGTACTCCTCAAAGTTGTTCTTGGCGTTCGACTTTGTATAAGTAGTGATAGGATATTGGTCATCCACACAGCTTCGTCTTAAACTCTCAGGAGATGGGTCCTTTGAGTAAGTCGGCTCAAGAAAACTATTTTCCTTCTCCTTTGGCTTAATAAACTCTATGACATGAACCTTTGGTTCTTTTCGAACATCCAAATAAATTTTCTTCAAAATCTCTGGAGGTACATCATTGGTCCTTTCGTGTTTTGGGAACCAAATGGTACTATCCTGCAAAATTTTCTCAATCTTGGAGTAATTGGCAAACTTAATTGGATATTCCTCGTCATAAATAATCTTATCGGATCCTTCCATCTGATAAAACACTTTGACGGGTTTGTCACTCGGTTCATTCTGTTCATCCTGCCTAATTGACTGGTTCACTCGATGAGTTTAGCCATTGGATGCATAATTTGAGAAGGTGACACCGGTTCATTGGTGATAATGTGATTTTCAATTGGAATATCACTCACTTTCTCAGTTTTATCATCCTCAGAGTCAGAATCATCAGTTACAGCTGTCACACCCTCATCATTCAGTCCCAAAATAGGTCTAACATCGGAATTTGGATCTCCCACACTGGAAGTGTTAGACTCATCATCCGATGTAGAATCAGACTTAACTGAACTCTCCGGTGTTATTGAATGTAAAGTATGATTTTCAAACAACACTGGAGATGGGACGGCCTTGTAGTTTGCACTACTCGGTTGTGAGGGTCCCTCAATGATATGGTCAAAAACGTATGTAATATGTTTGTAGCTTTCAAGCTTCTTGTTGACTTTCTCAGCAAAGCACTTGATGGTTGCCATTTCAAGTTTAGTTTCTTCCAATTCATTGATCTAATTGTTAGTGGCCAGTTTTTTTAAAGAAAGTGTTTTCTTAAGATCGGAAATATCTTTCTTATAACCATCAAGCACCTTATTGAATTCATGTGCTTCTTTTCGATACGATTGACAGTTGATTCTAGCACTCTCGAGTTGAACCCTGAGTTGCTTATTATCCTCTGTCAATCTATCACATGCACCACAATATTTATCACTATTCATGTCTATAGTGGAGTCAGAACTTACCTGTTTCGGAGGCTCTGTCATCGTCATCAAAGAAAAGTGTGCTTCCTTTCCAGCAAAGAATTTAGAATAATCAACTCTGGTAAAAGTATCATCCACTATGCAAGATTTGCGGGTCATAAGAAAATCAGCTTCGGCTAGAAGTTGATCAATGTCATCATCTAGTGAGTTAGCACTAGCTTCAGAATCGGACTCGCTCTCCGAATCAGAATAAACTGAGTCACACTGTTCAGGAATATCAATGACCCAGTCAAGAATCAATCCTGACTTGATTTCTTCCACCAATTCCTCAATCTTTACCTCAGATCTCTTCTCAATCTCCAAATCTTCTTCAACTAACACCAGCTCCTCCAAATCTATCTTCTGAGCAACACACGCCACATTACCGGCTGTAATCTCCTCAACACCAAGTTGCATACCAGTCCAATTAAATCCTTCATCCTTCTGAATTACCAAAGCCTGGTTCTGGTTACCTGGTTGGGTTTGGCTATTTGGTGTAGAAATTGGAATAATTGTTCTGGTTAGATAATGTGGTGTCTGGTTTGGTGTAGTGGTTTGTCTAACAGAATTGTTTGGTGAGGCGTTTTGTCGGTTTTGGTAATTATTTTGTGGTTGGTAGTTGGAGTTGTTTTGGCTTTGCCAAGATACCTGATTTTGAGATTGACGGTTCTGGTAATTAGTGTTGAAAGGATTCCTGTTCCCTTGTTGTGCTGGTTGTGTGCATTCTCTCTTGAAGTGACCTTTCCCACCACAGTTAAAACATGTGACTTTGGCTTTGTTGAAGCCATATGTGGTGTTGGGAGATGTAGAAAGATTAGTTCTACCAGTTTTCTCTATAAACTCAGTCGCTCTTCTCATGACACTAGCAAATGCCCACTAAATGTCAATGAGCTCCATCTCCTCCTTGTCAATTTGAGCATAGTCTTCACTGGTTAGGTTGTTGTTACCAATTTGACTAGCTACCAAACCATTATACGAAGCGACCATAGCAGATACCAAAGCTACATGTTGTTGTGCAACCTCAACAGTGACATTGTTCAAATTTGATGTCTCCAACACAATTGGGCTTTGATTTGGTTGACTTGGGTTCATTTGAGGAATGTATGGTTGTTGTTGGGGTTGGTTCAAACTAGCTTAATAGCATGCAGCTTGTTGCATAGGTGAAAATGGTGGGATGTAATTGGTAGGATATGATGGTGGTGTATAAGATGAAGTTTGAGCAAGATAGTTTATTGGGGTTTTGGTTGGTTCAACAATGCTTGAAACACTAGCTATGTGTGGAGCAACAGAACTACTAGAACTTGAACTAGTCAGAGATGAAGATGTAACACCATGATATAACTCTGGATTCTGAGGAACTTGTGCTCTTTTTTGCTTTCCTCTTCTGTTCCATCTCTTTGTTCTCAAGCTTCTGAATGAATTCATTGATGGTCCAATACTGGTATGCATCTTTCTCCTTCAGGGCCTCAATGTGTTGATTCCAGTATGGTGGTAATGCATCAGCGACCTTATCCACCAACTCAGACATAGGTATATTGATCTCATAACTCGACAGTTCAGTCAGCAAATGACAATACCTCGGAATCTGTAACACCCCAACCGATGGCGGAAACATCGGGATGTCACGTAATGATGATTGTTCAGTAGCTCATGGTGAATAATAAATTCCATTAAATAATTTAAATAAATTACATACAATTGTTCTAGAATTTGTACATCAAATTGAATAAAACTATACACATATCTTCAAGCATCAAATCAAATCTTCAAGCAAATAGAACCTGAAACATGTTAAGTTGAAAATATTTTGGGTCAACAAAAGTTGGTGAGAATTACATAGGTTTTTGATAATTGAATAAAAATGATGTGCAATTCATGTGTCATGTCAATCTAGTCCATATGTGAGAACATACTAGAAATAAATCGAGTGCATAACCAACCCTGATGACTGTTATAATATGATACATACCATACGCTCATGGTCCACTTGAATATGTTATACGATAACAAACACCCATGCTACCTTTGTATGAGGCACGTATCCGGGTGGGATTGTCAGTCCAATAGATCTATCAATGTTTACCGCCGGCTTGTACAGAGTTAATGATTATGCTAGAATGGTGCTTACTCTAATCATGCTCAAGACATAATGCAACATAGAAAACACATAGACACATTGATGATTGAATTGCATAAAATGATGTTGTAACATGTTTCACCCCAGAAATGGTGATAAGTAGAAAAAGGGGCTATGTAAAACTCACCTTGGTAAAATCTTATATCTGTTGAGAAATGTGTTGACCAAATGTATCAAGTATCACCCTAAAATGAGGTAATAAATATATCTAAGTCTATCAAGTCTACAAATGTATAAGTTCTAGGGCTTCGAATTGGGGATAATTGCTCGTTTGATTAATATTAAAAATATTCGCCAATTGAGAGAAATTTAGTAAATAAATAACTAAAAATCTTTTTATTAATGTTAAATCTAGGATGGTCACAAGAATGTGTTTAAAGTATAAAAATAATTTTTATAAAATTATTTTCTTTAAAATAGATTATTAAATCTATTTATTACAAATTGTCAAAATCTTAACTTTAATATTTACAAATATTAAAATTAAAGAATTATAAGTTTAAAATTTATATTTCTGTTCCAAATAATCAGAAATAATTTCTATAAAATTTTGGTGCAAAAATATCAAAAATTGGATTTATTATGATTTAATCACCATTAAAACTAACAAAAATTGATTAAAAATATTAAATAAATGGTTTTTCATAAATAAAAATCATTTCTGAAAAGCTTAATGTTATAAAAACTCAGGATAATATTTGTGGAAATTAATAAGATCGTTTGATATTTTTATAGATTTTTATAAATAAATTAGAATAAACTTGATTTAATTATTATAAATATTAAATAAATGAATTTCAGAAAAATAAAAATTGTAGATAAAGCTTTGTCATTAGATTTGATAAATATAATTTTTTTAGAATTTATAAAATAGTTTTAATATTTAAAAATGAATTTATAAGATTATAATGTATAATATATATCTAATTGGTTTTAAAAGAAAAATACGAAAAAGAGTGGTGGCAGCCGGGTTCGAACCCGCGTCTGCTGGGTGATAAGGCCACAACACAACCACTTGGTCTGGGCCAATGTTTGTGTTGAACTCCGTATAAAATTAATTAAATACATTATGTCAAATAGAGTTTATCCCCAAATCCTAGTGCTCGAACCCTAGCTTCTGAAATTGATCAATTCACACATCAATAGCCTAATTAATCATAGGGCTATTGATGTGTGATTGCCGATGAACATAACCCACACAAAAATTTAAACTCACAGTGTTGATTCGTTGATGAAAGCCCGGTCAATGACAAAAGTCAACAGCGTTCAAAATGATAATATTCAGATTGATTGGAAGAGAATTGAGGATTGGGAAGAGAGTATGAGCGAGTTGTAATGATTCGTAGATGTCCAATTTATACTGGGGATCGATGGATGGGTTAATTGGAAGGTTTGACTCATGATTAAATGTCAAACGCGTATTGTTTTCAATTTGGTCAACGATAATTGGTAATAGCGTGTAATTTTAGTTGTTGATGGCTGGTAATCACGTTTCCAATGTCAACCTTGATTATCATGCGTTAATTAGTCTAATTAGTTTGGTCAAAAGAGAAGAAGAAGAAAAAAAAAATTAAAACAATGTCTGCTGCTGCTGATGCACGTCGAAGGGAAGAGGGAAAAAGGGAGGGTAGTTTGTGTATTTATTTAAAAAGATCAGGAGTTAAATCAACAAACGTGTGTGGCTCGGGTGGTTAGTGTGTTTGTGTTGTTTGTGGTTGGCTCGGGTTCGATACCCGGCAGAGACAAAATCCTTATTTTTTTTAAAATGCAAGGGAAAGGGGAGTGGGCTGCTGCTGTTGGGCCTACGTGTGGACTGGGCCATGCTGATGGGCCGTTTCTGGATTGGGCTCAGGGGTTGGGTCGATGGTTTGGGTAAGACAACATAAAATCAAATTATCTAGTATATGTTATTATTATTATTATTATTATTATAACTTTATATATATATATATAGAGAGAGATATATGTATGAATAATTATAGTTGTGTAGGGGTTCAAAATACCACCAAAAATAATACACTTGTCGTAACGTATAATTAATAAATGCGTAATGTTACAGTCTCCCCTACTTTTAGGAACTTCGTCCCGAAGTTAAGAGAAACACTAGTCCTACAATTGGTCAACTACTGAAAACCATGATAAAATTTCACACTACCTTAATGTACCTGTAAATTCATGATTACGTTCCGGACCGTAATTACCAATTTACCTTACATTGGGGTTTTGCTTCCTTTTATGACTTTACCGATTGTTAAGCAGGTCTGACAGTCTCCGCCAGTCGTTGAGCAGGTGGTAGGGCCTCTCCCGACTGTTGGAAAGACATGATGACCTCTACCAATCGTTAAGCTGGTTGTTTGGTAGTTAACTAATTGTTGTACAAGCAAGTATGATTATAGATATAGCAATTAGTTCACATTCAGACTAACATGCACACAGATGTTATGATAATACTTGAATTTTATTATTTGAATCAAAAGGTGTTGATACATAGAACTAAAAGCAAACAACATTCAAATGGTGGGACTTGCTGTTATGTAGCTGGAGGGTCTTGATCTCGGTTTAGTTTAGGGCATCGGTTACGGTAGTGATTTGGGTCTCCACATTCATAGCATTGACCATAGTTGTATTGATTAGGGTTATCAGCCTGAGCAGGATTGGTGGGTTGATTGGCATTAGGGTTTGGGGTCTCGCGACATGTGTTAACCAAATGGCCATACCTACCACAATTGGTGCACACGCGACATGCTGAAACAGTGGGATGATGTCGATTGCATGTGTTACACAATGGAAAGTTTCTTGTATAAGGCTTCTTGTTAGAGGCTTGTGTAGTGAGGTTTACATTAGGATTTCGGGTCTTACGCTTCTGGTTCTTGGTAGTTACCGCTGCCACAATACTTGTTTTCTCGCTTTTCCGAACTAAGGTTCCGTTCTTTATGTGATTTCCATCGCCATTTACATTTCCATTGTTGTTCCCATTCATTGGGATGACTTGAGCCAACAAGTTAGAAACCAGAGTTGTGATTTGTTGTGCCAATTGTTGAGAAATAATCGTAGCTAGTTGGGCATCACCTCCATTGTTAGTGTTGTGGTCGGGATTGTGGTTGCTGCTCTCTTCTTCATGATTGTCACCACTTGTTAATGCGAGTGCTGTGGCGTGGAGATATAATCTGTAAGGGACACAATGAAGTCTCAATGAGGCATGAAATGAATGAGGTAATATAAGGAATGTAATCATTTATTCATTAATTAAAACGAATAAACGAAAACGTTGACTTATCAAAGATTCTAGATTCTAATAACATATGAAGACATGCTTTAGCCTATAAGTGAACACTCATCCCGAGAATTCCCAGGTAGGCATCCGGGTCCCTCGTCTGATTGGGATATATGCGCAATGCCAGCCTAGACAGAAGACTCAGAATACAGGCGTTCACCCTTCCAGATTGCACGTGTTCGTTATTAAAACCTAGAACTTCGACGAGATCTCAAGGGGGTTCAGGTTAAACCTGAGGATTTTGTCCTTTTAGTCTAAGAGTAGATCCACTGATGGAGAGCAACCATCTTGTAGGAATGAAAGTAGGGATAAGAAGTAGGAGGGAGATAGAGAATAGCAAGTAAAAGAAGCAAGTACTTGTTAAATCCTATGGTTATAGACTAGATTATTTTTCTAATAACCTAATTCCCTATAACCATGGCTCTGATACCAATCTGTAACACCCCAACCGATGGCGGAAACATCGGGATGTCACGTAATGATGATTGTTCAGTAGCTCATGGTGAATAATAAATTCCATTAAATAATTTAAATGAATTACATACAATTGTTCTAGAATTTGTACATCAAATTGAATAAAACTATACACATATCTTCAAGCATCAAATCAAATCTTCAAGCAAATAGAACCTGAAACATGTTAAGTTGAAAATATTTTGGGTCAACAAAAGTTGGTGAGAATTACATAGGTTTTTGATAATTGAATAAAAATGATGTGCAATTCATGTGTCATGTCAATCTAGTCCATATGTGAGAACATACTAGAAATAAATCGAGTGCATAACCAACCCTGATGACTGTTATAATATGATACATACCATACGCTCATGGTCCACTTGAATATGTTATACGATAACAAACACCCACGCTACCTTTGTAGGAGGCACGTATCCGGGTGGGATTGTCAGTCCAATAGATCTATCAATGTTTACCGCCGGCTTGTACGGAGTTAATGATTATGCTAGAATGGTGCTTACTCTAATCATGCTCAAGACATAATGCAACATAGAAAACACATAGACACATTGATGATTGAATTGCATAAAATGATGTTGTAACATGTTTCACCCCAGAAATGGTGATAAGTAGAAAAAGGGGCTATGTAAAACTCATCTTGGTAAAATGTTATATCTGTTGAGAAATGTGTTGACCAAATGTATCAAGTATCACCCTAAAATGAGGTAATAAATATGTCTAAGTCTATCAAGTCTACAAATGTATAAGTTCTAGGGCTTCGAATTGGGGATAATTGCTCGTTTGATTAATATTAAAAATATTCGCCAATTGAGAGAAATTTAGTAAATAAATAACTAAAAATCTTTTTATAAATGTTAAATCTAGGATGGTCACAAGAATGTGTTTAAAGTATAAAAATAATTTTTATAAAATTATTTTCTTTAAAATAGATTATTAAATCTATTTATTACAAATTGTCAAAATCTTAACTTTAATATTTAAAAATATTAAAATTAAAGAATTATAAGTTTAAAATTTATATTTCTGTTCCAAATAATCAGAAATAATTTCTATAAAATTTTGGTGCAAAAATATTAAAAATTGGATTTATTATGATTTAATCACGATTAAAACTAACAAAAATTGATTAAAAATATTAAATAAATGGTTTTTCATAAATAAAAATCATTTCTGAAAAGCTTAATGTTATAAAAACTCAGGATAATTTTTGTGGAAATTAATAAGATCGTTTTGATATTTTTATAGATTTTTATAAATAAATTAGAATAAACATGATTTAATTATTATAAATAATAAATAAATGAATTTCAGAAAAATAAAAATTGTAGATAAAGCTTTGTCATTAGATTTGATAAATATAATTTTTTTAGAATTTATAAAATAGTTTTAATATTTAAAAATGAATTTATAAGATTATAATGTATAATATATATCTAATTGGTTTTAAAAGAAAAATACGAAAAAGAGTGGTGGCAGCCGGGTTCGAACCCGCGTCTGCTGGGTGATAAGGCCACAACACAACCACTTGGTCTGGGCCAATGTTTGTGTTGAACTCCGTATAAAATTAATTAAATACATTATGTCAAATAGAGTTTATCCCCAAATCCTAGTGCTCGAACCCTAGCTTCTGAAATTGATCAATTCACACATCAATAGCCTAATAGGGCTATTGATGTGTGATTGTCGATGAATATAACCCACACAAAAATTTAAACTCACAGTGTTGATTCGTTGATGAAAGCCCGGTCAATGACAAAAGTCAACAACGTTCAAAATGATAATATTCAGATTGATTGGAAGAGAATTGAGGATTGGGAAGAGAGTATGAGCGAGTTGTAATGATTCGTAGATGTCCAATTTATACTGGGGATCGATGGATGGGTTAATTGGAAGGTTTGACTCATGATTAAATGTCAAACGCGTATTGTTTTCAATTTGGTCAACGATAATTGGTAATAGCGTGTAATTTTAGTTGTTGATGGCCGGTAATCACGTTTCCAATGTCAACCTTGATTATCATGCGTTAATTAGTCTAATTAGTTTGGTCAAAATAGAAGAAGAAGAAAAAAAAAATTAAAACAATGTCTGCTGCTGCTGATGCACGTCGAAGGGAAGAGGGAAAAAGGGAGGGTAGTTTGTGTATTTATTTAAAAAGATCAGGAGTTAAATCAACAAACGTGTGTGGCTCGGGTGGTTAGTGTGTTTGTGTTGTTTGTGGTTGGCTCGGGTTCGATACCCGGCAGAGACAAAATCCTTATTTTTTTTAAAATGCAAGGGAAAGGGGAGTGGGCTGCTGCTGTTGGGCCTACGTGTGGACTGGGCCATGCTGATGGGCCGTTTCTGGATTGGGCTCAGGGGTTGGGTCGATGGTTTGGGTAAGACAACATAAAATCAAATTATCTAGTATATGTTATAATTATTATTATTATTATTATTATTATTATTATTATTATTATTATTATTATTATTATTATAACTTTATATATATATAGAGAGAGAGATATATGTATGAATAATTATAGTTGTGTAGGGGTTCAAAATACCACCAAAAATAATACACTTGTCGTAACGTATAATTAATAAATGCGTAATGTTACAGAATCAACTCCTTCAACATCTCATTTCCCATATAACTAATATTTTCGAACTCTTTTCTCAACTCCTCCATTCTTAACTTCCTTTTTTTCTCATTCCCATCATGACGATTCTTTAACATATCCCACAGCTTCTTTGAGGTTGTGCACAACCTGAACTGATGTAGAAGATCAATGTTAATAGCCTGGGATAGTTGTGAAAATGCCTTCTTTTCCACCGCAAACTTTTTCTTCTCATCCTCAGCTAAGCTCTCTAATGGAATCGGCTCACCAGTGTTCTCTAAAACTGGTGCTACATAACCCTTAGCAATCATTTACAAGCCTCGGTGCCTTCCATTCCCATTCCCTCCAAATGAATCTTAAACTTGGTCCTCCATTTATTATAATCCACCATCTCCATCAGCTTTGGTGGACGGCTCCCACTACCTGAAGATAAGTCATGAATTAGCGTTGAAATAGCATTGGTAGTTTGAGAGTGTACCGCAGCTGCTGCAACTCCCCAATAATCAGCCATGGGTTGTTGTGATGGTTGTGCAACTTGTTGTGGCATCGAACTAGTCATCGCCAAGTAGTTGATTGGTTGAGATGATTGACTAGTCGTCTTCTGAGCAGCTACCGACTAAGGATCCATTGTCACTTGCTGTTGTGGTGTTGTATTAGGTCTCGGTGTTGTTGGAAAGTTCCACATGTCGTCTACAAAGTATAAAACACGAAACGATTAGAAATATTTTCAAACAGTTCCTACTTTCGACCTTTTATCACAAAGCGTGGGGTCGAATGTGGAATTATGTCCAGGTTCAACCCTTTCTGAAGACTCGAAGGTAGAATATAACAAACTCTTCTCACTTTCGACCAAAGTAACCCACTTTCGACCTCGCGATGGGTCGAATGTACAACAACTGGTCGAATGAGTAACAACACACTAAAAACTTCTAGGTTCGACCGAAATAAAGTCCACGCTCGACCTAAAATCTCCTGGTTCGACCTAAAACACACACTCTCGACCGTTTCTCCCTAGGTTGACCCTTTTATTTTGAAAAATGGTTATTCTTTGAAAATCAGTTATTTCGATCCAAAATTTTCAAAATTGAAGAAATTTGATGATTTTTGCAGGTTTTGCTTTGGAATTGATTTGGAACAAGTTTAATAAAGAGAATTTTAGATTTTATCCATGAAAACTAGTTCAAATCAATCAATATTCATCAATTCAATAGTTCTTTGAAAACAAAAAAGTTTTGATCAAAATTGAGTCCAAATCAGCTCTGATATTATCAAATCGTAGTTGTTTGATCCTTATGCTCTCATACCACTTTGTATGGGAGGATCGAATTGTCAAAAACAAAGACTTTGATCAAACAAGTATATCAATTCAGGTGCGGAATCCCTGAATCGATTACGAAATGATAATAATACTAGCAAAACACACAAATGACTTTCAATGTTTCCATTTCATTGATAAACAAGTTGATAAAGCTTACAAATTGATGCTTACAATGATATAAAGTAAAATCAGACTCAAAGAAACTCTAGGGAGAAAACACACTCAAGAGAGGGAAACAAAATGACAACTATTAACTTTAAAATCTGATTCAGCCTATTTATAGAGCTGCACATTCGACCATACGTAAGGGCGAATGTGCACCTTCGACCAAAAAAACGGGCGAATCAGCACTATACACTACAAAAACATTCCTTCGACCTTGTGCTTCTCCCTTCGACCATTATCATTCACCTTCGACCATACTTAATTCCACCTTCGACCATTCGATTATGACAAAACAAGATTGTATTAGCAATTCAATAGCACTAGTCACATAATATGTATCAACATACGTTCAAGAAACCATCCGAAAAATGTTTTAGCATCTCCATATGAGCAACTTATGTCTTTGTGTGTTTCTCCATCTCTTATCAGTCCAATGTTGTGTGATTACTATGTTTCTCATATCAATTCGGACACGCAGCCAGTCTGCCACCCTAATCGATAGAGAAAGATAAACAAAGTCAACCTCCCAAAATGGAGGATACAGGTCCACTCTTCCTGCCATGTCGAGGGCAATTAAAGAATCCTACACTTTAATTTCATCATAGAAAGCAGGGGGTAACACTGTCCAATGTAGTTGTGAACGAAGATTTTTTAAAAGTGTTGATTGTCTAAGACGCATGAGTCTTACCGTCCATGCTTCAACATGCTGCAAACATAATAGTACATAAGGTTCGTGATTGGCTTAAGTAAAGTAATTTAAAATGAAAATAAATTAAGGTGAATTTTACTGATGCTGATAGCGCATTGTCAGGTGAAATACTAACGTGGCATAAAAACCTAAGTTGACGGAACGCGTTACGGACTCCGATACACGTCATGTAAAAGTACATTTTACATCAAGGATATAATGCCTATTATTATTCTCATTAATGAATTATAATGAAACAGACCACTTTGTGTAACACCCCAACCGATGGCGGAAACATCGGGATGTCACGTATTGACGATTGTTCTGTAGCTCATGGTAAATAATAAATTTCATTAATTGATTACATAAATTACATACAATTGTTCTAAAAGAATTTGTACATCAAAATGAAAAATACTAGATACACATCTTCAAGCATTAACTCTAATCTTCATGCAAGCTATATCCTGAAACATGTTAAGTTTGAAAATATTTTGGGTCAACAAAAGTTGGTGAGAATTGCATAGGTTTGAATGTTGAATAAAATTTGTACAATTCGAGTGTCATGGCAAGTCTAGTCCATATGTGAAAACAATACTACCCGGTAAATCGTGTGCATAATCAAACCTTGTGACTAGAATATTGTGGTCCATCCCATACGCATATGGTTCACTCGTTTATGTTGTGATAACAATCACCCACACTACCTATGTAGGAGGTACACGTATCCGGGTGGGGTTGTCAGTCCAATAGATCTATCATTGTGTATCGTTGGCTTGTACGGAGTTAATGATTATGCTAGAATAATTGTGCTTACCATAGTAATGTTTAAGACATAATGCAACATAGAATAACACATAGACACTTATGTTGAATTGTAAATTGATGTTGTAACATGTTTCACCCTAAAATAGTGAAATGGTAAAAGGGGCTATGTAAACTCACCTTAGGTTCTTAATGAGTTCGTGAGTTTTCTTGAGCGTGCAAACACTTAGTAATAATGCCTTGGAAAACTCAGAACTAGCTAGAGGAGATAATGATGGATGAAAACTTTAGTATGTGGGAGATGGGATAATAATGTTTTTTTTTTATTGAATGTTATAAAGAGTTGAATGGTAGGCTATTGTATTTATAGTGTAGAAATTGGAGTTGTAATTAGGGACTACTTTGACTAGGCTAAAATTTAGGAACAACTTTGACTTGACTAGAAGACCATATTTACTAACACTTTGACTTGACTAGAAGACCATATTTACTAACACTTTGACTTGACTAGGAGACCATATTTACTAACACTTTGACTTGACTTGACTAAGAGACTACGTTTGACTTTTCAGGTTTGACTAAGGGACCTTGAAAGGGTTTAAGTTTAATTGGTTTTAATTAACATCACAAAACACCAAATGGTGTAGTGGTTTGTGTGGTGTGAATAAGGTTTAGCCCGCCAGGGACTCGAGTTCGAATCCTGGCTCAGGCAAACATTTTTTTTAACGTTTTTAAATCAGAATTTTAAATAAAATCCAGTTTAATATTGATTATAAGTCATTATTTAAACAAAAAAAATAATAAAATGGATGGGAAAGATAATGTAAACATGAATCGGATGATTAAACAAGGGAGTTCTATATATATATATATATATATATATATATATAAATTGTGTGATGTTACAGTCTCCCCTACTTTTAGGAACTTCGTCTCGAAGTTTATTAAAACACAGGGTTGAGGATGATTAGGTAGAAATTAAGTCAATTGGGGTTTGGAAAATTTGGGTTAAGGCACGACATGAATTTATAGGTAATAGAATAATCTATTTTGAATAATTTGGATAAAAGGTTTGATATGTGTGAGTTTTAAGGGTTGGATTAGGTTCGTCTGAAATAGCAAGGAGAATAAGAATCTAGCAAAACACTAAACTTAAGTGTTAGGAAAGAAATGCATGAGTTGATTGACTTTAGAAAGACTAAATGAACTACCAGGTAACTAGAGTTTATAATTGATTATCTACCGAAAACCTTAGACAGAATTCCACACTACCTTAACGTACCTGTAAATTCATGATTACGTTCCGGACCGTAAACACAAATTTACCTTACATTAGGGTTTTGTGTCCTTCTATGACTCTAAACACACATGTAAGTAATGCAAAATAACCTTGTGATTGAATCGTATTCAATGTATCCAAAAATGAGTCCAACTGTTGAGCAGGAAAAAGACTTCTACTAGTCAGTGAATAAGAACCTCTACCGATTGTTGAGCAGGTGCGATAGCCTCTACCAGTCATTGAGCAGGTTGTAGGGCCTCTACCAACTGTTGAGCAGGCATGATGACCTATACCAATCGTTGAGTAGGTTATTTGGTACTCTACTAACTGTTGAGCAAGTACTTCATCCTCTATCAGTTGTTTGATTAAGTGTACCAATTATTACACACATGAATTGCAAATTGATAATATGTACATGTAAGCAATCAAGTATCAAGTATAGCATGCGAGTTGTAATAGAGTTGCCCTAGACAAGGTTAATGACTCTAGGTGTGTCTATAGCAAATAGTTTATATTCCATGACTTCTAGTATCAAATGTTCAAATATGGTAGATAATCGAATCCTCATGTATAACTAAGGATTAAGTTTGATGCAACACACAATCAAGTTTCAATAGTTTGGTTATCATAGGGATCAAGTTCATGTTCAAGAAGGTAAAGAATATGAATTTAGTTGTTGAGAGGATGATGAATAATCTCGAAGCAGAATCAAGATTGTGAGAGATAGTGAATGTAAAGATAGTTGATAAGAGTTTATTTTATAGTAAAGAGATTATGTAGCAGTGTAAATTGTGGGGCTTGAATCAAAGGTTAGAATCACGTGTATTAGAAAACATGATTGTGGTATATGCCAAATATTGTAAAAATTTCGAACTAGTTGAAAACAAGTAGGGTCCATGGGGAGTTGGAGATTAAAATTTTTTGTTCATGAGGATGGAAGGATTTAAAAATTGGTTTAGTACATAAAAAAAGTCGTTAAATAGTACAAACTAAATGAGCTTTGATTATAATATTCCCATTAGTTGGAGATTTTAAACATAACATTAGGTTTTGAAGATCAAGGTTCTATTAAGTGATTTTTAATAGATTAAAGCATTATATAGAAAATCGTTTGTTATGCTAATAAATAGACATTTGAGTATAGAAATTATGTTTGACGACATCTTTTGACAAAAACCTGTATTTTTTTTTTCCGTAGTTTATAGGTGATAAAAATTTTGAAAAATATTTAGAAATCTTTAGTGTTGTACTAGGTGATGAAAATTTTGAAAATGTTGAAAAAGCTTTTTTTTTTTTTTTTTTTGTTTTTGAACCCCTTGTCAAGATCAGGCTATGAGGTTATAGTTTTAAAATATATAATATGTTGAGAAAGGAAATAACATGATTTGGGTAGGGTGTTGAAAGTATTTAAACAAGTGGCTAAGATGGTAAGGTGAGGTGTGATTGTGAAATCCATTTATGATTATGAAGTGGGATTGATTTAGGCTGTAAAATTTTGGGATTTTAGAGCTTAGTTTTAAGGGAAGTGAGTGTAATCATTTATTCATTAATTGGAACGAATAAACGAAAACATTGACATATCAAAGCTTCTAAATTCTAATAACATAGTGAAGACATGCTTTAGCCTATAAGTGAACACTCATCCCGAGAATTCCCAGGTAGGCATCCGGGTCCCTCGTCTGATTGGGATTTATGCGCAATGTCAGTCCTAGACAGAAAACTCAGAATACAGGCGCTCACCCTTCCAGATTGCACGTGTTCGTTATTAAAATCTAGAACTTCGACGGGATCTTCAAGGCAGTTCAGGTTAAGATTTGAGAATCTTGTCCTATTAGTCTAAGGGTAGATCTAGTGATGGAGAACAATCTTTTTGTAGGGACTAAAGTAGAGATAAGAAGTAGGAGGGAGATAGAGAATAGAAACAAGTAGGGTTGCAAGTAAAAGGAGCAAGTACTGGTTAAAATCCTATGGTTATAGACTAGATTATTTTTTTTCTAATAACCTAATTCCCTATAACCATGGCTCTGATACCAATCTGTAACACCCCAACCGATGGCGGAAACATCGGGATGTCACGTATTGACGATTGTTCAGTAGCTCATGGTAAATAAGAAATTTCATTAATTGATTACATAAATTACATACAATTGTTCTAAAAGAATTTGTACATCAAAATGAAAAATACTAGATACACATCTTCAAGCATTAACTCTAATCTTCAAGCAAGTTATATCCTGAAACATGTTAAGTTTGAAAATATTTTGGGTCAACAAAAGTTGGTGAGAATTACATAGGTTTGAATGTTGAATAAAATTTGTACAATTCGAGTGTCATGGCAAGTCTAGTCCATATGTGAAAACAATACTACCCGGTAAATCGTGTGCATAATCAAACCTTGTGACTAGAATATTGTGGTCCATCCCATACGCATATGGTTCACTCGTTTATGTTGCGATAACAATCACCCACGCTACCTATGTAGGAGGTACACGTATCCGGGTGGGGTTGTCAGTCCAATAGATCTATCATTGTGTATCGTTGGCTTGTACGGAGTTAATGATTATGCTAGAATAATTGTGCTTACCATAGTAATGTTTAAGACATAATGCAACATAGAAAAACACATAGACACTTATGTTGAATTGTAAATTGATGTTGTAACATGTTTCACCCCAAAATAGTGAAATGGTAAAAGGGGATATGTAAACTCACCTTAGGTGCTTAATGAGTTCGTGAGTTTTCTTGAGCGTGCAAACACTTAGTAATAATGCCTTGGAAAACTCGGAACTAGCTAGAGGAGATAATGATGGATGAAAACTTTAGTATGTGGGAGATGGGATAATAATGTTTTTTTTTATTGAATGTTATAAAGAGTTGAATGGTAGGCTATTGTATTTATAGTGTAGAAATTAGAGTTGTAATTAGGGACTACTTTGACTAGGCTAAAATTTAGGAACAACTTTGACTTGACTAGAAGACCATATTTACTAACGCTTTGACTTGACTAGGAGACCATATTTACTAACACTTTGACTTGACTTGACTAAGAGACTACGTTTGACTTTTCAGGTTTGACTAAGGGACCTTGAAAGGGTTTAAGTTTAATTGGTTTTAATTAACATCACAAAACACCAAATGGTGTAGTGGTTTGTGTGGTGTGGTTAAGGTTTAGCCCGCCAGGGACTCGAGTTCGAATCCTGGCTCAGGCAAACATTTTTTTTTAACGTTTTTAAATCAGAATTTTTAATGAAATCCAAATTAATATTGATTATAAGTCATTATTTAAACAAAAAAATTAATAAAATGGATGGGAAAGATAATGTAAACATGAATCGGATGAATAAACGATGGAGTTCTATATATATATAAAAAAATTGTGTGATGTTACACTTTGCACAAAACGTCAAATGACTAGGGTTGCCATTTCGGGCCGCCGTATCTAATACTCAAATCCGGTTTTACGGCCACAAGTTGCACACGTTCATAGATCTCAGTTGAAATATTAACGTGGCATAGAAACCTACATTGACGGAACACGTTACGGACTCTGATACACGTCACAAAAAAGTAAAAAAAAGTACATTTTACATCAAGGTTATAATGCCTATTAATATTCTCCTTAATGAATTATAATGAAACGACCTAACTTTTCACAAAATGTAAAATGACTAGGGTCACCGTTTCGGGCCGCCGTATCTGATACTCAAATCCAGGTTTACGGCCATAGGTTGCACACGTTCGTAGACCTCAGGTGAAATACTAATGTGGCATAAAAACCTACGTTGACAGAACGCGTTACGTACTCCGATACACGTCACCAAGAAGTCAAAAAAGTACATTTTACATCAAGGTTATAATGCCTATTAATTAATTATAATGTAACACACTTAAGTAAACACACTTAGGCTGCCCACACTTAAATGGACTCTGCATCTAAGTTGTACTCTTCACGATCTTGTTGGTCACGAAAAGCTGAATTGGATTTCATCATAAACTCTCTCAAAATCCTCAAAGTCATCTTCATTGGGGACGTCGTATGTTTCTAAGGTGGGTGGGTGGTTGGCAATGGTATTGTGTTTGTGAAGTCATAGTACGGTCGGAGTTTGGTACATGCACAGTTGTATGATGGAAATGGTTTGGTTCTCCATGCATGGTTGTAGAACGGGAAGCATAGGGTTGTTGCACAATGGTATGATGGTGACAGTGAATGTGAGTTTCATGCACAATGGTATGATGGTGGTAACAGTGATGCCTAGGTTGCAATGGGGATTTTTGAAAGGAAGGGTTTGGTTCTTCACCATTGATGTTTAGATGACGATGTAGCTGTTCGTTGATTTCATCCACCTCTTGTCGTGGACTGGATCTCTTAGCTACCGGTGGGTCAGCCCAGCATACGAATCCACAACCACGGGGTTTCCTATTACAACAGTAAAATCGAGGCCCTGGATTTCTTGTTGTTCTTGAAATCCGAATAATTGTTTCCGAACCACACCTGCAATACAATATTTTTTGATGACTTATTGTGGGATGAGAATGGCAATGTGTGTGCACATTAACAACAACAATAATAATAATATTAATGAGATGCATTCATATGTATTTGTTTAAGTTATCAACAATGTAGGTTTCGCCGTTGGTAATGGCGACAAGGACATGTTTCGCCATTGCTAATGGCAAAATTGACAGGTTTCGTCGTTGTTAATGGCGAGCGTGTCAGTTTCGCCATTAGCGATGGCGAAATGCACTATTGGTTAGAATTTTTTTACTGTACTTGCAGAACTTTTTCAGCTTTGTGTAAGACTTTGGAAGGTTTCGCCGTTAGTAACGGCGATGGCATTAGAAATGAAAATTGGGAGAGAATGGCACTAGAGGTGAAAATCTTGAGAGAGGTGGCACTATTGGTGCAAAAAAAAACTCAATAGAAACAAACATCAACTTAAATTGCATTCAACCGGAAACGATGTTTACATCTCCGTTATTGTTGAAACCATTGGATAAATATGAATACCAAGGAAAGACATAGTCATTCAATCCGTCCCAAAAAATATCGAAAATTAACTAAAATTCGCCATCTAATTACTTTTAATTAATACACCCAAGATTGGTGATATGTTCAAACATGCTTTGTGTAGCTGACTCTAAGTTGTGGTCACTCAAGTTGTAACATATTAGGTAAATACCAAATCCTTCAGTTTGTGTTATCCACAAAAGAGATATCCGGCAATGAAAGAATAGCCACCACAAATAGCACCAAATCGTTTTGTGTAGAACCTTGCGGATGATAGGAGTCCTCCACCTTTAAACATACATAATTTGGTGGGAGCAGTACCACGACAACTGAACTCTAGGCAGTCTCCACTCATGAAACCAGAAAACAAATGGGTCCAAGTAACCAAAGTAGACAATATTAGTGAATATGTGATATCCTATTGACCAAAGTAGACAATATTGTCTTTAAGGTTTTTGGTTAAAATATATTTGTAGCTAGTGTTTATACACATTGAAACAGACATGAGAAAGAATACATATTAGAATATATTTAGCGACGGAAAAGTTCATATGTAGTCTCTCAATGTACAATTCGCAACTAAATGACCATCATCGTTGTGTGGTTGCTTGTTAACTACATAGGGGAATTTCTGTTTCTTTTTTTTTTTTTTTTTTTTTGGGATTAACCTGCACGTCGTTGGTATTCTGTTTCATGGCTGTACGGCACCATCAAGATGAATTAAACCACATAAATTGCTCAATTTTCATTATTGTTTGACGATGTAGTTTGACTATTAGGGAGGGGACAGACGAGAGGCCTGGGCAATGAAAGTGCATTAATATAGCTTGAATGAAATCAAAGCCGCGGAGTTAAAAGATGCAGGCACTACATATGTTGGAAAATGCAGTCCACCAACTTATTTATTAGTGTCATTAAAGTTGTATTAAACCGCACTCTCCTACACAATGTTACTCTAGTTTTACTTTTAAACTACACCAATATATTTTTGATTTTACCCGGTACTAGGATTTGAACCCTTGTCTTTTTTTTTTTGCAAATGGTAAGAATCTTTACCACCTAGCCAAAGCTAGAATAGCACCTAACACATGGTTAACCTTAAGAGAGTTTATAAAGGTTGAATAATTATATTCTATAATGTTTTTGTGTGTCTATCAACAATACATCAAGGGCTTTATATAGGCTTATATATGACTAACTCTAGCTAAGATTATGGAGTCAATGGTTGACTAAGTATAATGTACAATATAATACAATGGCTAAAATCATGAAGTCAATGGTTGACTAAGAGACTTGACTTGAATTGACTTGATTTATGTTGTTAATACGCCCCCGCAAGATGGAGGATCCGTTGGAGACTCCAATCTTGGACCGAAAATATAGGAAGGGTGCACGTGCAAGCGGTTTGGTGAGCACATCCGCTAGTTGATCCTTGGAGCTGACATGAAGAACTTTGAGTTGCCCGGAATTGACTTGTTCCCGCACAAAGTGATAGTACAGAGCGATGTGTTTCATGCGAGAATGGTAAACAGGATTTGCACATACATAAGTAGCTCCGGTGTTGTCACAGTAAAGCGATGGGGTGCTCTTAATTGGGAGCCCGAGTTCACCAAGTAAATTTTTAACCCATGAGAGTTCAGCCGCAACATTAGCAAGTGCTTTGTACTCAGCTTCGGTAGATGATCTAGAGACAGTTTTTTGTCTAGCAGATTTCCAAGAGATGATATTGGACCCAAGATATATGAGATATGCTTTAGTGGACCGTCCCCCATCATTAATACCGCCCCAATCTGAGTCCGAAAAAGCCTGCAAGTTTATGTTAGTATTGCATTTCAAGAACAACCCATGATGGACCGTTCCTTTCAAATAGCGGAGTACCCGTTTGAGAGCTTGCCAGTGTGATTATTTAGGTGGGTGCATGAATTGAGATAATTTATTGACAACAAAGGAGATGTCGGGACGTGTGAAGGCAAGATACTGCAAAGTGCCTACAAGTTGGTGGTAGGGAGTGGGATCGACTGGGGGAGTGGAGTCAAAGGAAGAAAGAGAGTCGGAAGTGCTTAAAGGAGTGAGAATCTCTTTTGCACTATCCATTTTAAAGGTGGTAAGAATATCTTGAATGTAGCGATGTTGGGAATAAAATAGACCATGAGGCGTAGGAATGACTTCGATTCCTAGAAAATGATGGCGAGGGCCTAAGTCTTTGATAGATAATTGGTTGCTTAGGGCTTGAACATAGGAATCCATAAATGGATTATGATTGCTGGTGAGGAAAATGTCATCAACGTACACAAGGAGGTAGCAAGTGATGTTGTTGAGATTGTATACAAAGAGAGAGGGGTCATAAATGCATTTTTTAAAGCCAAAACGAGTGAGAAAGTTGGTTAGTTCGATGTACCAAGCACGCGGTGCTTGCTTAAGCACATTGAGGGACTTTTTGAGTTTGCATATGTGACGTGGGAATTCTGTATTGGTGAACCCGGGAGGTTGCACCATAAAGACATCTTCGTGAAGAGTCCCATGAAGAAATGCATTATTAACGTCTAGTTGACGTAAAGACCATCCTTTTGAAAGAGTAATAGAGAAAACGGTACGAATGGTAACGGGTTTAGTAACGGGACTAAATGTTTCATGATAGTCTTTTCCATATTGTTGGTGAAACCCTTTGGCAACTAGATGGGCTTTGTACTTGTCAATCGTGCCATCGGGTTTGCGTTTGATTCGGAAGACCTATTTGCAACCAATGGGAGTTTGGGTTGTGTGAGGGACAAGTTCCCAAGTGTTGTTATGAATGAGAGCATTATACTCAAGATCCATGGCATGACGCCAATCCGGATCTTTCAAGGCATGAGTATAAGTGGATGGTTCAAGAGAAATGGGTAGAGGGTGAATGGTGGTAGAGTTGACAAAGTTGGGGTTGTAATACTTTGAGTTGGGTTTTGGTTGTTGACGAGATGGTTGAGGGTTATGTGGAGGTGAGTTAGTGGGATCATTGGATGTGTTGGATGAGTGTAGGCAAACGATTGATCAGGTGGGTTGCGGTTTGAAAGGCATGGGGACCAAAAATGTTGTGGTAAGTGGGAGTAGTGGAGTAATGCGAGGCCGGTTTCCACAACATGTCGGTGACGTCGTTCGGCAATACCATTTTGTTCCGATGTGTGAGGTGGTGTCGTGTAATGGGAGATACCTTGAGAGGCAAGATAAGGTGAAAAACCCACATATTCACCCCATTATTAGTGAACAACGCAACAATGTTGGTTTTGAAAAAAATTTCAACACAAGATTTAAATTGTGGAAAAAGAATTTTGACATCGGATTTTCGTTTGATTGGGTATAACCAAATGTATTTGGAAAAATAGTCAACAAAAATGACATAGTATTTAAATCCATCGATTGACGTTTTTACGGGACCCCATACGTCGGAGTAGAGAAGTTGTAGCGGTTGATTGACAACAAAAGAGTTCTTGCCAAAAGGTAGTTTGTGGCTTTTATTTAGGGAACATGAAGTACAATGAAAAGACTCATGTGTCACCTTATTAAAACGAAGTCCCAATCTAGAAATTAAAGACTTGAACACTTGAAGCGATGGATGTCCAAGTATGTGGTGCCACATGAGAAGAGATTTTGTTTGGGTGTTGTTGACTTGAGGAGACAATGAGATTGGTCCATAGTAGACATCATTGATGTTCACTCCCCGCATGAGGCGCGCCCCCGTGCGTAGATCCTTTACAAAAAATGATAGGGAAAAAATTCAACCGAAACACGATTAGTACGACAAACTTTGGCAACGGAAATAAGAATATTTCGAAGATTAGGGGCAATTAAAATGTTATTTAAAAGAAGTGGGCGAGAATTTGTTGGAATAGTTGTTTGAGCAATATGAGTTATAGGGAGAGTTTTACAATCACCTAGCACGATCTTACGGGTCCTCCGTATTCGGAAAGAACGGGAAATTGTTCGCTGTTGTTCGCGGTGTTGTTGGACGCACCGGTGTCCCACATCCAAGATGGGGTTGTAGCCGTTGGGTGAGGGGTGGTGTAGTTAACCACCGGGGTGTTGGTATTTTAAAGCGAGACATTGTGTTCTCGTAGGAAGCGACTAAGTTTGTACAATCTTTAGTGTTATGTCCGGGAATGTTACAATAGTAGCAATAGGTGTTATTGTTGTGAGTCGGGCAAGTGTTGGTATTGGTAGTTCGAGGTGGCCCTTGGTTTCGGGTTGTGGCGGCGGTAACGTGGGTGATTTGTTTGGCCATGGAGAATCAGCAGAATGCGGACAAAAGGTGTCTGTCAAGTAGGTTGGGATCGAAGATGACTCAAGGGAGCTTTTAGACTCTTAATACCATATAATGGTTGAATAATTGTATTCTATATTGTTTTTGTGTGTCCATCAACAATAAATCAAGGCCTTTATATAGGCTTATATATGACTACCTCTAGCTAAGATTATGGAGTTAATGGTTGACTAAGTATAATGTACAATATAATACAATGGCTAAAATCATGGAGTCAATAGTTGACTAAGAAACGTGATTTGAATTGACTTGATTTATGTTGTTAATAGTCCCTGTATAATTATGGGTTGTTAAATGACCCAAACCACTACAAAGACTAGACATACACCTAATTAACCTTGGATTCGTGTGTCTAAGTAATTGATAAATAGGTATGTTCTAGTTGCATTAAAATTAGACGTATCAACCTGTCAAGTCTTTTTAAATCATTTTAAGAAAAGGTGCAATTTAAAAGTTCAACCCATTTACATCGATTTTTCCTTGTATACATTGATCGTGTTTCGCACCATATTATACACATGATAAGTAGTAACGTGAGTGTTGATGAGTCCATTAAGTTCAACTCGTCAACCTGACACAGTTAACACCCTCTACATAGTTATCCTCGTAGTAACATGTAACTTGAGTTCTTACTGGGAAAAAAAAACTGCTTGTTCTATTATATATCCATTGTTCATGTATTTTTAATTACGTTTTAAAGATCACATGCTACTTTAAAACTGAAATTTATGTCGTCAATTATTTCCCAATCAGTACCACAAATTGATAGTAGATATTTAGTTTCTTAGCTGACAAGTCCCACATAAGCTTGTGGAATTGCATTCATGCACTTGGAACATATTTTGGACATAAATTAGGTTAAGAAAGCGATGTATCTTATTTACGTACGTTATTTGATAGCTATGGAAAAGGTCATTTGTTGAAATGTTTATCGAGTGAAACATATCTAGCAATAGATATGTCATATGGGTGTGCTATGGTAATAGAATATGAAAGGGGTGATTTTTCAAGTATAACCCCTCTAATAAAAGAAACTTTTATACTTAACCCTCTACTCATTATCACCATTCCTTGATAAACATGGATAACAATTCCTTGCTAAGCTCCACAATTCTTCACCATCTTCTAATTTGGTTGCTAATAAGAAAAAGTTCTAATGAATTAAGAAAAAAAATAGGTGTGATCACTAAATCAAAAATATTTTAATAGATTAAGTAAAAGAAATAGATTATGTCACTAGCTGAATACACTACTAGAAAAAGCACATTTCTTGACAAGCATTGCGCGTCATAAAAAGGGGTTTATGACACACAAAAGAAAGTAGTCACAGGCATGGTCATAAAATTAATATGACACGTTTTTGCGTGTCATCCTTTTTATAACACGCATTAATGACACTCTTTTATGACACGCCTTAATGACACACGTTTATGACACCCTATGCATGTCATCTTTTTTTACAAGAAAAAAAATAAAAAATCTATAAATTTCTAATTTACCCTGGATTCATATACACACACACAAACACACACTAACAAAATCATTATAACAAAACAAATTCATTTAATATATACAAAAACAATCTATTTCATAATCATAAGTCAAATATACTAACAAAATTTTAAAATTAATAAAAAAAATATCGTGTCGCTACAAAATATAGCATATAAATAAAGGATGCCCGAAACTCGACCATCTTTCGCGAATTACCCGAGTATTCGTCTTTGTCTTCCCCAACCTAAGAATGCCTGTTTTTACTGTGCGCTTTGCTTATTGAGTCCTTTCTTTTTAAGCGCTTTGGGCCTAGGCAACATGCTCATCCTTTGTGTCTTGGGTGTGCCTAGCACCTTGAAAAGAAAAAAAAAATCAAAAGAACCAACTATAATCAAGAAAACCACATACAAACTGAAAATAAAATAAGCATTGTTAAGGATTGCAAAGCGACATATGAAAGATAAAAAAGTTTCAAATGAGAAGATCAAAAGAGATAAATCAATTATTGCAATCATTTCTTATAGTTATAAACATTTCCAGTGTGAGTATAGGAGTATAGGAGTTTAAACGTAGTGAAACATAATCTAGTTGGGTTATCAAAACTTAACAGTTAAGAAAGGCTTAATCTAAGGTTAAAAAATACAACTAAAGTCTTCTAATAAAATTTTAATGGGATATTACCAAGTGCTTGTTTTGACTTTTGAAACAACTTGCCAAGCTTAGTTTAAAAAGCACATGACAATCCGATTGTGTTATGATCCCATGAATGGGTCAAAGCCAAAAATCTGATGAATAGAAGGAAAGGAGATCAGAAAAATTATATAATAATTTTCGTGATGTTATTTGTGTCAGGCATAGGCGATTGCATCTAAGAGCATTCACATCCCATCCACCACTTTTTACCTTATAATTTAACTAAAAATCATACTTTTCAAAATTTATCTCTCATTTTAAGAAACCTCTCACATCCCATCCATATTCATCTTTATCTTACAAACACTTATTTTATTATATTTCCCGTTATAATACATTCACAATAATTTGGTGTAGGGTGAATAGTAGCTTTTCATATATGAAAAGCTAGGATAACATTTTTCATAATATAAAGATGTGGTATAAATTGGTGGATGGGTTGTAATTTGCTTTTAGCAGGTTTTTTTTTAAATTTTAAAGATGGAGGAAAGGTTGGTGGGTGGGTTGTGAATGCTCTAAGTCGTGGTAACATACATATACTATTAACATTCTAATCGATTCATGTAGAAAAAAAAATTGATTACGTCAAGACTTAATTTTATGATAGATGGCACAATTAACTAGGCTCAATCAATAGAATCACTATATTCTTTAATGTTCTATATACGTACACAAATAAAAACTAGAACATTTTCACGCGAATAACTATACCTACTAAGAAGGCTCAATCAAAATGTGTACTATATTCTTCAAAGTTGACATCTATATTCCTTGTAACCTATAGAAGCAAAAATTTATTTATGAAATTTGATTGTATGTATGGTAGTGTGTGTGGGTGTATGTATTATAGGGCCGTCTCTGAAAACGTTAAAACAAATTTTGGGCCTTGGGCGAAAAAAAATTTGGGGCCAAAATTTTGTAAAGAGGAATGAATTATAAAAAAAAATAAATGAGTATAGTGCTAGTCTAGAGTTAACATGGTTTTTCTAACTCCACTAACAAGACTTTAATATATAAAACACAGATAGATATATATATATATATATATATATATATATCATAAATATAGTATTTGATATATACAGCGACAGAACCAGAAACTTTTAGCCGGAGGGTCACAATCAATTTACAGATTTACCTTCTAAATTCGTGAATGTATAAATTATGTTTACCGATTTGTGCTATGTAAATAACATAGTAACCTGATGAAGTTTAAATAAAAATACTTTAGATAAAATAACCCATAAAATTTTGTAGTGTATTTATCCACTAACTTAGAAAAAAAGAATCATAATAAAGTTTCTATCTATGATTTAAAGTATATAAGAAATGCAATGCCTTAAGTGTTTGGTCTTTTTAAATCTTAGAGCATTCACATTAGGGGAACCAAATGTATGCGAGTATGTCCATCAAATTATATGGGGTGAGTGTAAGTGATTGTGAGTGGAGGAGAGATAAATATTTGGTGGAAGCACTGTTCACCCCTATATTTGAAAAGTCACTGTTCAGTACCCCTAAAAATATTTTAATATTTTTTGAAGTGGTTGTGAGTGAGGAGAGAGAAAATATAATGATAAAAGTATGAAAAGTATTATTATTTTAAAAAGGAGAGGGAAAATTTTATGGTGAAATAAGATTTTTAGTGTAATTTGATGAAGAAATTTGGTGGAGGAGATATGAATGCTCTTACCATAGCTTATCTGTTGTACTCGTTAAAAAGTTTTATGTTGGGCTTGGTTAAATAGGACCAAAAGACAAGTTTAACCTAATTTTAAATTACTAAAAGAAAATCTTATTATCATCGTCTTCTTCATTAACTTCTTTGTAGCTGCACCCGCAATTCAAAGCTTTAATCTGCGTCATCAGAAAGTATGTCCAAGTCTGAAAACGAAATCAGATCTATACTTTTCTCTTTACATTTCATCTTATATACTGAAATTATGAGTGGTCAAACTCTTAAGACCCATCAGATTTCAGATACCCGCGTATGTTTTTGAAAAACGTTCGGACCCTCAAAAGGGTTGGGCCCTGAGCCAGTGACCACCCCGCCCACCCTCCTAACCGGCCCTAGTGTGTATATATTCAAAATTCAAGTTTTGGAGTGGATAAATCCCAAAAATAATTAGGGATACTTATTATTGCAAGTTTTAATAACCTAGAAAATGTAATGTTAGATTGTATTTATTTAAAATCTTTAGTGGGCCGGGAGTCTACCCAATAAAAAAAATAAAAAATAAAAAAGTGCATTTAGCAACACGAAATTTAAAAACCATCATTGCATATTACATCATTTTTTAGTAACATATAGCTCAAATATATAAGTATTTATCTGCCTACCCATTGTGGTGTGGTGATAAAGGTGTTGGAATTTTAAATGAGAGGTTGGGAGCCATTAAAAAAATATACGTATTTATCTGAAAGATTTATAAAACTATAATATCGTACAAAAATAATTTGGTTTTGCTTTACCTAATTTGGAGTCGTAAAATGATAAGTCGAGGGATGCGCAAAATTCTGTCAAGAAAAGAGACTTGGCGCATTTACATTTGGCCCACCAAATTCCTTCCATCAAATTACACTAAAAATCACTATTCGACCCTAAAATTTTCTCTGTCCTTATTAAATAAATAATGTTTTTTCATACTTTTATCATTATATTTTCTCTCTCCTCACTCACAACCACTTACAAAAATATTAGAATATAAATATTGATGAACAGTGTCCCCCCAAATATAGGGTGAATAGTGCTTTCATCCTTCTTTTACCCTATAATTTAACTAAAAATCATATTTTTTTTAAAGTTGTCTCTCATTTTAAAAACCCTCCCATAACCATCCACCATAATTATCTTTATCTGTGACACTCATAATTTTTTTTTTTTCAGAATTTTCTCACTCGACGCCAACTTTATTGGTTACTAACTGAATTTCGAGATGAAATTCTTTTCAATTTGGGGATGATGTAACACCTAGCATTTTCGGGTTAATATTTTAACCTAACTCTAGTTAACTTACACAATAGTTCATAGCATTGCACTTGACTAGGATTAGTTAAGTGACTCGCATGGTACACAGTTATAGGTTAATAACTGCATGGAATGGTAATTCAGGGAATTACCGGATCATAGACACGAGTATCGAACCCTGAACGTTGGTGAATCGAGGAAATAGATAATTGTGAAATAATTGTTTGATATTATTTGCAATTACGTGTTCGTGTGAAACTATGTGTAAATTATTCTGTGATAGGATAGTTCGGGTCTAAAAACATGGGGTTACGCTTTGGTATGGTCGAAAATAACAATTACATCGAAGAAAACATGCAATACGCTGAACCGGCCCGCCCGAAACGAGTCTTGTCTAAGTGAACGGTCGTTCGGGATAAGTGAATGGATGTTCGGTGGGCACAGGTCGGGGAAACCGACTTAAACTCACTATTTAAATGATCTTAAGCCCCATACTTATCATAAACTCAACCCTAATCGTCCCCTACTGCCCTCATACGAAAAATATAACCCCATACACCTACTAAGGCTCAAGAATATTATTCGGGAAGGATTAAAGTTGATTGGTGTTATTGTTTGAAGAGCTTTAGGTATAATACTTGATCCCTTGTGTTTTAATCTTCTCTTTTATGTTTTAAAACACCATAAAATAGTTTGTCCAGATCTGAAACAAGTTTATAAATATTAAAACATGAGTTTCAAAAAGATTAACATGTTAACATAGGGTTTTATGATTGTTATATGATTATGATTGCATGTTAGTGTATGTTGTTGATTGTTAAACATCTAGGGTTTATAGATGATTATATTTATGATGAGTCTTGCATGTTTTAATCATGTTAGTATATGGTAGGTCTTGTATGATGCTTATCTGATGTTTTTGATCAATAATACAAACTTAGGGTTTATTATACTTAAGAATTAATAGCATGGTTAAAATATGACAGATTGCATGTAACGACTTGTATGCTTTGTACGTGGTGTTAAAATATCTGTTTTGATTATTTCTTAATATGAGCATGTCGTACTTGGTCTTAGCTTTCTGTAATTGGTAAAATCATGTGATTTGGTTGTCGTGTGATATGTTTTAGGAATTTTGTTTGAATAAAGGTCTACACTGATTTTAGGATTAAAAAGTTAGGTCAATTTTTTAACGGCTGTAACTCAATTTTTACAAGAAGTTAGGTCATGAAATTTGGTCAGTAGATAGGTACGTGGTTAATTCAGCATTTCCAAGTAGATTTATCTTGTTTGGATGAATACACAATTTTTGGGAACTTTTCTCGTAAACTAACCTGATGCGAATATTTTCAGAACATAGCTCTAGTAATTGATTTTTTATAATTTTTCTACGTGGATTCATCATGAAACGAAAATATGGGCACGACGATTGGACTCCTAGGAATAATTAGTAAACTTTTGGGAGTCTAATTCATTATGTAAGTATTTTTAATAAAATCGTTTTCGTAGTACAAAATCTGTCCTAAAAACGCAGATTGTGTCATTTGGTATATGTTCTTATTTGGAGTCTTGTATAGGGGTGTACAAAATGTTCGCGGCTCGCAACTCGCTCAAAAAATGCTCGAAAAAAGCTCGACTCGAAAAAGCTCGTTTTGTTATCGAGCCGAGCTCGAGCTAGGGGTCTTGGCTCGTGGCTCAGCTCGATGGTTCGGCTTGGAGGCTTGGCTCGGTGGCTCGGTTCGGGGCTGGATAAACATCTTTTATATACTTAATAATACTTTGAATTAATCAATAAAATATGAAAAACAATAGAACAAAAACACAAATTATACAAATAATACTTTTAGTATGCCTTTAATTTATTAAAATATTAGAAAAATACAAAAATATACATGTATATGTGTAATTTTATTTTTATTTTTTTTGTTTTTTATTTTTTAAATATTTATAAAAAAATAACGAGCTGGCTCGAACCAGCTCGAGCTCAGCTTGAACATTTACGAGTCGATCTCGAGCTAGGCTTTTCAGCTCGACAAAAAAAATGAGTCGAGCCGAACTGGCTCGTTTTAGTTCAAGCTCGATCCTGGCTCGGCTCGGCTCGATTACACCCCTAGTCTTGTATGACTTGAGTTTGACTTGAACTTGCATGTGCACTTGTATGAGATATAAATGACGTGTATAATTGATATTAAACACAATGTTCACCAACGGGTTCGTAGGGTCTACTTGTGCATGTAATTTTATTAGGTGTCACCTAAACGTTTTCACATAAATAAACGTCTTGGACAAACGAGCTATGTGGTGTATTATGTATACACATATACTCACTTAGTGGCATATATAATACGGAGTCGGTAGCATGTCCTTATTATTTGCAGAGTTTGGATTTTAGCTTGCAACCTAAGGTGAGTTTCACTACTCTTTTCTCAAAAGCATGCGACCCAGGTTGAGACAACTTACTTAACTGAAGAAACACGGATCCTGGTTTACCGTATAGACGCTAACCCAGGTGGTGATTCTACGGTATTTTGTAAAGAGAAGTGTTTATAAAATACGTGAGGGTCTAAGGACAAGACCAAGGAGTTTAGAAGACTACCGTTTAGAAGAGCCGAGCCTCTAAAGGTTAGTGAAATAAACAAAGGGTTGAAGAAGGTACGAAGAAGTTCGTATTCATCTTGAGTGAAAGTGTATGTGATGTTAGATGCGAACAAAAGGAAAAGGAGCTCCTCCTTTTGTAGTACCTTGCCATCATACCTTCTCAGCCTATCCTCTACCCTTGATGGGGCCCGGGCCAGGTAAAGGTGTCTCCAAGAGTCCGGCCCAAGTCCTTAGGCCCATTTGGTGCAAGTGGGTTTTGATAACAAGGAGAAAGTAAAATGCTAAGGGGGGATGTTACCGTCATGACGTTTGTACACGTGGAGTCCATCGAGTGGACGCTGATGGTCGACGGACATGTGGCGCCCGCCTATTGGCAGACCGAGGGCGGTGGGTAATCATACTTTTTCTTGGACCTCAAGACAGATTGAGAAAGCCTACTGTCAGGAAGATGACTTAGCTGGGAGGCTGCCACGTCGTCGTCCTTTCTGCGTGTCAGACTGAGAGTAATCTGATTGGAGAGGAACTCTGATGGGCAGCCTGTTGCGTCAGAGATATTTTGTCTGGGGCAGGGATGTGTCCCTAGGCTGCCCCAAAAGGCATCTTCCAGTTGTGTTGGCGAAGCTTCCTTTGTCTTGCTGGGGAAGCTTTGAAACATATTGGGTCCGCTGACGTAGAACGGGCGGGTAAGACTTTGTCTGGCGTCTATTGGACGCCAGGTGTATCGCCGACGTAGAACAGGCGGGTAAGACTATGTCTGGCATCTGTTGGACGCCAGGTGTATCGCTGACATAGAACGGGCGAGTGGACGCCAGACGTTCCGCTGACGTAAAACGGGCGGATGGACGCCAGGCGATGCCGGTTCTAGTTGAGCGATGATATGGTATTTGTAATGCTTTGGTACCATATCCTTTCATTAACTTTTCTAGTCCAGGTTTAGGACAACTAGTTTACATCCCGGGTTTTGGAGAGCTTGGACTCCTTGTGTGGTTCGGGTTTTGCTAGTTTCACATCTTTTGCCCTTGATGAACTAAACTGCATACTATCACGGAAGTTATTCACTATACCGAATGAGTTGTCGGGTTATGGCAAGCGGGGAATTAGTTGATAGCGCTATTAGGTTTGACAAACCTCACACCGTACTGGGAGCCGAGAGTGAACTATGACCTTAGATTTTATCATTGTTGATAGGCAATGATGGAAGGCAAAAACTAGCTCACGGGGCGAGTGCATCGTTTAAATAGCAGTTCTGTAACGTCCAGAGTTTCTCGAATAATATAATAATAATAATTTATTCATAAAACTATTCGTTAATTCGTTAACAATATTTTCTCATTAACAAGAAATACATTCTTAATTATTAATAAATTTAAATTATTTAAATTCGCCAAATAACGCGTCGTAAGTAATAACACGCTAGTAAACCGACACTTATCTTTGTAAATTTTAAACGCGACTAAAAATATAATTATATAGTTCAAATGCTAATTTTAATTCAGACTATATTTATATAACTTATGAAATAATTATGTTATTGACAACGGGTCCAACTCATAAACGATACCCGAGCCGGTACGAGTTAGTATACGTGATGCCTTCCACTTAACCTACCCAAGACCCTACCTATTAAAACCCCACAAGTCTTCTTCTTCTTCTTCATCTTATCATCTTTCACCAAAACCCTAGCCACCATTATCCTCATCTACCCCTATATCCCTTACAATTAGGGGTGTTCAAATTCGGATAATCCGAATTTCGGATATCTGAATTTCGGATAATCCGAAATTTCGGATAGTCAATATTGGGATCCGAATCCGAATACGAAATTTCGGATATCCGAAATTCGGATAATCCGAATTTCGGATTCGGATCATCCAACGGATAATCTGAAACTTAAAAAAAATAAAATAAATAAATAAAAAATAATATAAAAAAACCATTATCCTTTATGTCGAAAATGTGAACTTGTTAAAAAAACAAAAATCGAAGTTAGATAAACGAAACATGAACAAAAAAAATGTAAAAGAAACTTGCCGTTTGGTGGACGGGAGCTGTGGAGGTCGGAGACGAGGTGGACGGGGGCTGTTATAGAGAAGAGAAGAGGGAGCGACTGCTATGGATTGGAGTAGTATGGACTTAGGGTTAGGAGGATTAGGGATTTAGGATTGTGTATTGTGTTATGTAGTTTATATAATATTATATATTTATATATATTTTTTAATATTCGGATTCGGATAATCCGATTATCCGAAAATTTTCAAAATCTGGATCCGAATCTGAATCCGAAATTTTGGATTATCCGATTTTCGGATATCCGAAATTCGGATTATCCAAAATTTCGGATAATTCGGATTCGGATTATCGGATTTTTCGGATTCGAATTCGGATTCAGATTTTTTTGAACACCCCTACTTACAATCCAAAACCCCTTTCTTTTTCTTCCTAAAGAGCAGTAGTTACAACAACATACAACCATGGCCAACAGTGGTGCAGCGGCTACCATGATGCGGCGGCGCCACCCCCCCCCTCACACCTCCTCGTATAAACAACCCACTCACCACCTAAACCGCCTACTTCCTTTCCTCCCATCCTTATATCATTGCGTGCAGACCAAATAGAGAGATAGAGGGAGAGTCGGAGCAGAGAGAGGGATAGAGACGAGGACTGGCTGGCTCGCTTCTGTGAATCGCTCGACGGCGAGCAGAAACACATCATTTTGTTTCTTTCTTTTTGGGTCCGATTGGTCAGGTCTATGGGTTCTTGGTTGCTGAGGTGGTTCCGCGGTCGGGTTTTGGTGGTGGATTGTGTATGGATTGGTGGTCCAGTAGGGTGGTGCAGATGGTTGTCAGATCTGGTTGGTTGGCCTTGATTTGCGGTGGCTTGGAGTTGGGTCCGATGGGTTATGGTGGAGGCTTCTGTCAGCTATGGCGGCTTGTCTTGGTTGCGTGTGGTGGTCTCGGGTACAGGTAATTGGGAGTGGTCATGGAGGTGGTTTTTGCTTGTAGTGGTTGAGTCTGGTTCGGTCCCGGTGATATCAACAGACAAGGATGGCCGGAAAAGAAACGCCAGAGTTCTTGTTCGTTTTCTCCAAGTCGCAGTCAAACACGAGTTGACCAGGTCAAACCTGGTCAACGATGATCAATTTGGGTCAAACATGGTCAACCGTGGTCAAAGCTGGTCAACAGTCAAGCCGGGTCAGATCAGTCAACTCGGTTCGAGGCGTGTGCGTGTCGTTTCGTTGTGAGCATGTTGGGTAGGTATAACGCGCCATGACTTTCGCTTAATTATTTCATTCTATGTTAAATCGAACATATAGATAAATTTATATAAATCATGAAAACTTAAACGAACCGAATCGACTTGTTTATGTAAAATACGCATGATAACTAATATATGGGATATTCGAATAGGCGAAGCATATGAATACTTGTACTTATACTTTTATTGTTAACACGATTATTCAAGTCTAATACTAGTCGTTTTTACCATTTCGTCTTCGGACTAATAAATAATAATTTACTCGTATGCGAGCGATGCTAATTAAATGTTGAACTACACATATACAAGAATATCGCTTATCAGAATATATAACTCTTATTTATTAATATTTCAATAATTTAAACCATTTGTCATGTATAGATAGGCTTAGTTAAAATGTACCGCGTTTTGTGAAATTGGGCAATTGATGTTTTGAGTTAAAATAGACGACTTGTGTTGCCTGGTTTCTTACAAAAACAGAGGAAACTCTGCCCAAATTTTTATAAAATATAAGAACCAAATCGGCCTTTCAACTTTATGATTATGTGTAGACGAGATTATGTTTTTACAAATAAACTCTAACTTTCAAATCTTACGCCGTCAAAAATAGAAATATTTATGTTTATTAACAAGTACATATATTTACTACCCAAGATACGAGACGAATTAATATTTGAGTCAAGCTACGTAAATATTATTTCGTTATACAAAATGTGTCTTTACCAATAACTTCAATAACTCATTTATTTCCAATAACTATACATACACATATATTTTCAAGAAAACCAAACGAAGTTACTATCGGTTCGTTAAGTCATACAAACTTTAAGACGCGCATTCATTCAATGCGAGTCTAGGTAGTTGAATAAACTATCTATACAATCAATAAATGAAACAAACTTATTTGCATTAGAATTTAAGGCATCATTTATTTGTAATAGGATACAAGAGTGCAATTTATCCAAGTTCAGATTTGTTGCTACTTGCTAGTACTTGCACAGTGAATTTTAGGTGAGTTTACGTAACCATGTTTATGCAATTCTTTATACTTGCAACATTATACTTAAGCAATTCTACATACATGTCTAGTTGTAAACTTTAATGCCTCATGACTTAGACAACTACTGTTAGATTTAAACTTCAACATACATAATCATTAGCTATGGCCAAGCCGGTGATACTCAATAATAGATCTATTGGATTGACAATCCCACCTAGATTCGTTGACCATATTTTATGGGGAGCGCGGGTGATTGTTATTGTTCCAACGTGATATTAAGGTGAACCGTGGATGACGGGATGGACCTAAACTTGTCGGAGGTTTGATTATGTGCATACTATACTTCATGTTTATTCATGTAGACTTAAATTTACGATAGACATATGAATTGCTAAACTTTTATTATCCTTAAACTTAATTGCTTGACATGGCTTATGTATTCTCACCAACTTCTAGTTGACCCCCCCCCCCCTATTTTTTCCAAACTCAACAGGAAATACTGATGCTTGAAGTCTAGAGCTAGCATGAGGAGATATTTGAAGTTTTAAGCTTTGTTTGATTATTTAATGTTGACTTTAATGTAATTCAATTTTGTAATGAAATAAAGGACTATTTAAACATATGTATTACCATGAGCTACTGAACAATCATTCATTCGTGACGCCTCGATGTTTCCGCCATCGGTTGGGGTGTTACAGATTGGTATCAGAGCCATGGTTATAGGGAATTAGGTTATTAGAAAAATAATCTAGTCTATAACCTTAGGACTTTAACCAGTATTTGCTTCAATTACTTGTAGCTCTACCTTATCATTATCTTTATCCCTATCCTCATCCTTATTCTTAGCCTAACTTGGTCTTGCCTACTCTCTTTCACTTACTTGCTACAATCCTAACGTACTTCTAGATTATTAAGGCAAATTCGTTGGGCTTAGACTTGATCTGTTTTGATAAGCCAACATTTTCGTTTATTCGGGGTTAGATATTTACAATCTTTGTGTTTCATTTTCATTTATACCCCCTCACTCCCGTATAAAATCTAAGTTTTAAATCTCAAAATTTTTACAATTCAAATATATTTTCTTCTTATATAATTCCCTCATTAGCTTAAATTTCATGAATCATTTCTGGGTTTCACAATTCTAATTCATTTTACAAACTTATAATATTACCCATAAGTCTAATTATTTTTAACATCTAACCAAAAATCATATGTTTCCCTTTACATCATACATAAATCAATTATCTTTGATGTTTCTGGCCAGTTTTATTTTAAACTCCCCCCCTACATTTTTATTTATGTGTATATATATATGTATATTTTGAAGATACCATCAACCATAAAATTTCATCACATTCGAGATTTTAAAATCCTTGTTTAAACTGTAACCTTATAATCTGTGTATAGGAGATACTGTAGCACCAAAGCTAAATAGTACTGAATTTTGTCAAACTTTCATCACTTGGGAATTTCACAAACTATAACAAATAAATATAATTTTTTTTTAAAAAAAGAGTCTTTTATTTCCACAAACTTATTTGCTAAATTTCAAATTTTTATTGAACAATTTATTGGCGTAACAAATGATTTACGATAAAAATGTTTTAATCTATTAAGAATGACTTCTTTTATGTATAACTCAAAGCCTATTATACAAAACGTCTGAACAAATCCCTGATTTTTGAAATCCGACATCGTTTTTAAAACCTATGACTCATCGACATATTTTGATCTAAATCAATTTAGTTGTACTATTTAATGACTTTTGCTTTACATACAAAACCAAATTTTGAAAATAAAATCTTTCCATCCACAGGAACAAAATTTACTCTACAATTTTTCCATTGACACCCACTTATTTTAAACTTGTTCGAACCATTACAAATTTTTGGCAATTACCACAATCATGTTTCCTCTTACGCTTGTATCTAACTATTTATTCAAACCCCACGATTATTCTGCATGATCACCTTAATACTTGCGTCTTTTTGAAACCCTATAAATTAAACCCTTTATCAACCATCTACACATTCACCATTTTTCACAACCTTGATGTTACTTTGAGTTTTCATCATCTCTCAAAATCCAAATTCACATCCTTTACCTCCTCGAACATGAACTTGATCTCCACGATAACCACACTATTGAAAACTTAATTGTTCGTTGCATCAGACTTGAATATTAGCTATACATGAGGTTTTGATTATCTACCTAAACAATTGATTATTCATGATACATGAAAGCATGGAATATAAACTATTTGCTATAAACACACCTAGAGTCATTTACCTTGTCTAGGGCAACTCGGTTACAACTCGCATGCTATACTCGATACTTGATGCATTTACAAACTTGCTTACATGTATGTATTACCAATTTGCAACTTAGGTGATAAACCAAAAACAATTGTTACACTTAATCAAAACAACCGATAGAGGATGACGTACTTGCTCAATAGTTAGTTGAGTACCAAATAACCTACTCAACGATTGGTAGAGGTCATCATGCTTTTTCAGCAATCGGGAGAGGCCCTACAACCTGCTCAACGACTGGTGGAGACTGTCGAACCTGCTCAACAATCGATAGAGGTTCTTACTCACTGACTGGTAGAAGTCTTTTTTCCTGCTCAACAGTTGGACTCATTTTTGGATACATTGTATACGATTCAATCACAAGGTTATTTTGCATTACTTACATGTGTGTTTAGAGTCATAGAAGGACACAAAACCCTAATGTAAGGTAAATTGGTGATTGCGGTCCGGAACGTAATCATGAATTTACAGGTACGTTAAGGTGGTGTGAAATTCTATTAGGGCTTGGTAAGAAACCCAGTACGTTTTCGAAGTATCAGAGGTGCGGTGGGTTAGCTGCGATACACCCTAAATATAAGCACTAACGATACATCGGAAATGACGTTGGGGGTCGAGCTAAAAACAAACCCTAGTTATTTGATAGTTCATTTAGCCCATCCATAGTCTATTATCTCATGCAACTTAAGTTTGATGTTTATTCCCCCTCGTTATTTTAGACTATCGTAATCCAACCCTCATAACTCATACGTAACACTTTATCCTAGTATCCATAAAACTTCTGCCGTACTTTAAACTAAATGATAGACGTCCAAGCATTTACTTAAACCATGTGTTTTTAATAACTTCGGGACGAAGTTTCCTAAAGTAGGGGAGACTGTAACGTCCAGAGTTTCTCGAATAATATAATAATAATAATTTATTCATAAAACTATTCGTTAATTCGTTAACAATATTTTCTCATTAACAAGAAATACATTCTTAATTATTAATAAATTTAAATTATTTAAGGATGAAAGTAGGGATATGAAGTAGGAGGGAGATAGAGAATAGCAAATAAAAGAAGCAAGTACTGGTTAAATCCTATGGTTATAGACTAGATTATTTTTCTAATAACCTAATTCCCTATAACCATGGCTCTGATACCAATCTGTAACACCCCAACCGATGGCGGAAACATCGGGATGTCACGTATTGATGATTGTTCAGTAGCTCATGGTAAATAATAAATTTCAATAAATGATTTAAATAAATTACATACAATTGTTCTAAGAATTTTGTACTTCAAAATGAAAAATACTAGCTACGCATCTTCAAGCAATAACTCTAATCTTCAAGCAAGTTATAACCTGAAACATGTTAAGTTTGAAAATATTTTGGGTCAACAAAAGTTGGTGAGAATTACATAGGTTTTGATAATCGAATAAAATTGTTGTGCAATTCATGTGTCATGACAAATATAGTCCATATGTGAAAACATACTAGAAGTAAATCGAGTGCATAATTAACCCTTGTGACTGTTGTATTGTGGTACATCCCATACGCTCATGGTTCACTCGTTTATATTGCAGTAACAAACACCCACGCTACCTTTGTAGGAGGCACGTATCCGGGTGGGATTGTCAGTCCAATAGATCTATCAATGTATACCGTCGGCTGATCAATGTTAATGATTATGCTAGAATTGTGCTTACTCTAGTCATGTTCAAGACATAATGCAACATAGAAAAACACATAGACACATTGATGATTGAATTGCATAAATGATGTTGTAACATGTTTCACCCCAATAATGGTGATAAATAGAAAAGGACCTATGTAAAACTCACCTTGATTGTGATGATGAACTTGAAAAAAAATCAACGAGAATCAATGAATTACGCTTGAACCTATATTTTTATTATAAAAAAATTTATGAGAAATAAATAGACTCTATGATTTTTTGACCTGTCGATTGTCCGGCGATGGAGACCTTTACTACTCTTGACTTACTACTTTTACAATATACTTTCGGTTCAACAATGTGTAATACATTACATGATAAAATCTTTAGCTACTTGATTAAATGATTTCTAACTCATTTCTAAAATCTCATATGTAATAATTTAAGAAGTAGTATGATTTAGTATTAAATTTTTTTATATACAGTAGATATGCATAGCCTAAACAACAGCAACAAAAAATACAAATGGAAAATTATGTTTTTTTTTTTATGCATTATGTTTCCATCGGTAGTTTTTATTGTTATTATTATTTTACAAACGTAGCAAATCTCGCACTTTTACTAATTCTAACTTACTATAGTGACCACTACCTCAATATAGCCAGCTCTCATGGCCTTGCGTAACACTAAATTTTTATACATGCAAATGTTGTTCAAACCAATAATGCCCATATGTGTATTTGTTTTCTCAAAATTAGCCTTTTTGTTATTAACATCCAGTGACGAAAAGTTTTAGTTTCTTTTAGGAGGTACTAAGACTAATTATTTGATGATAAAGACACCATCTAAATGGGTGTAAATTTGGTTAAATCCTAAAGGAAAGCAACAGCACATGCTCTGTTCTGAACATGATATAATGTATACATTGAATTAGCTATTGTATTTTTTTTTTTAGCTTCAGTAACACATTCGTTTTAAATTTCAATTGCAGCAACCAAAAAAAATAATTATTATAATAATAGCAACACGTACACGAATGAACAAATTTCATCATAATTAGCATGTTTATCTCCATATAATTAAACCAGGTTTTTGGTCGCCGGAACAAATCGATTCACAAGCCCATATTCAACCGGGTTACTATATACAGGCCCGAACAAAGGAATGGGCAGTTACCTCACTAATCGGAGAAAGATGATAATGGTGACGGTGCTTAGCGCGCGAGTGACGGATCCGGGAAGGCAATTACTAGGACTTGATTACGGGGCTGTTTGCAGTGGTGTCCAGAATCGATAATAACAAACAAGGGGGGGGGGCGAGATCGGTTGCTAAGTGTCCTTCTTCATGGTTTTGATCTGCCAAAAGTTGGCGGGGGTAACAAAGACGCAGGGAGAAAGGGTGTGTTATAATGTTTGAATTGATATTGCATATTATTCACAAAATACAAGCATATAAATAGAGACTATACAACAATGGAAGGAGAGTAATACATGGAGGAAATGGCTAAACTAAATACAGAAAGAATATGGCTGTAAATGCATAAGCTAAGATGATGGAAGTTAATGAGAGGAGTTGACTTTAGGCTTGACTTTAGGCATATGATTAGATATTCCTTATATTTGTTTGGTGGTGGTATATCGAAACATGGAATGATCAAAATGACTATGGTATATAACTAATCGATGATTGGTTCGTTCGAATGTGATAAGCCTTTGAAATTTGAAATTAAGTTGAACTGAAATTTGGGATGTGCTTGTATTGGAGGGTTTAGTGCCGTTTGAATCGCTAAGAATGAGTCAATTTATAAGATCAATTGGTTAACTAACAAAATTCTAAGATTCTAGTAAATTTGCTTTCATATTGCTCGGAATTATATATTTTTTTTTATTATAATTTAAAACCAACCAATAAGGAAATCATATATGACAATTAGAAGTTATTAACTTTGACTTGTCCAAAATTCGTGGGAATGATAAGTGATTAGTATAATGTTGTAAAATAAGTGTGGAAATGAAATAAACGTGGATTTTATAATATATTTATATATATATATATATATATATATATATATATATATAGTAAAATTACATAATGTTACAGTCTCCCCTACTTTTGGGAACTTCGTCCCGATGTTAAAGAAAGACACCAAGTATACAATTGGTCGACTACCGAAAACCTTGATAAAATTCCTCACTACCTTAATGTACCTGTAAATTCATGATTACGTTCCGGACCGTAATTACCAATTTACCTTACATTAAGGTTTTGCGTCCTTTTATGACTTCTACCGATTGTTGAGCAGGTTCGTTAGTCTCCACCAGTCGTTGAGCAGGTTGTAGGGCCTCTCTCGACTGTTGGAAAGACATGATGACCTCTACCAATCGTTGAGTTGATTGTTTGGTAGTCAACTAATTGTTGTACAAGTAAGCAAGTATGATTATAGATATAGCAATTAGTTCACATTCAAACAAGCATGCACACAGATGTTATGATAATACTTGAATTTATTACTTGAATCAAAAGTGTCAAAACATAGTATAGATATCATTCAAATGGTGAGGTTTAAGTAGCTGGAGGGTCTCAAGCGGGGTTATTTGGAGCATCAAGAGCGTTTGTAGCAGGGATTCGACAAGCATCTGCAAGATGCCCATACCTTTGACAATTGGTGCACTGTCGGCAGGGTACTTGAGTTGGGTGGTGATACTGGCAGGTGTCACACTTGGGTAGCTTCCCATTGTATTGTTTCTTGTTGGGTGGGGCAGTGGTATCTATTGCAAAATTCCTGACCTTGTTCTTTCCGTTGATTGAGGCCTCAGTTTTGATTTCAACGGCAGGTTGGGGAGTATCCTTTTTCTTTTCCCCTTTACGAGTCAGGGTTCTTGCCTTCACATGGTTATCTGTTAGGGTGGCAGCCAAACGCTTTGCTTCCTCCAACGTAGCAGGGTTCCTTCCCCACACCGTGTCTTGAATCTGCATCGGTAAGCCACCAATGTATTTTTCGATCGCAATGGGCAAAGGGGTGACTTTGTGGGGTAGCAGTAAGCTAAGTTCGTGAAAACGTGTGTTGTAAGCAAGGTTTTCCCCACTGTCTTGAGCAAGATCATGAAATTCATCTTCCAGCTTCTTAATTTCATTACGAGGACAGAACTCTGCCTTCATAATGTCTTTAGCTTGATCCCAAGTTAAGGCTAGTGCAGCTTCAGTTCCGCGAGTGCGTTTTTCTTCATTCCACCAAGTGAGTGCTCGTTTGTGAAGAACACTCATGGCATAACGGACTTTAAAGTTGTCGGGGCATTCACTGTTAATGAAGGTATTCTCAATACCCTCAAACCATTGTAGGAGTCCTGTAGCTCCTTCTTCTCCACTGAATTTTGGGGGATTGCAAGAATTAAAGTGTTTAAGGGTACAGGCTGGAAGACCATTCCCATTCCCGTTGTGGTTTCCATTTCCATTCCTGTTGCCATTGCTGTTCCCGTTGTCGTTCAACTGGATGACTTGAGCTAGTAAGTTGGGAACCAGAGTTGCGATTTGTTGCGCCATTTGTTGAGAAATGATTGCAGCCAGTTGAGCATCGACACCATTATTGTTGTTGTTGTTGTTGTTGTGGTTAGTGTCATGGTTGTGGTTGTGATTGCTACTTCCTTCATCATGATTGTCACCACTGTTAAGACGAGCGCTGCGACGTGGAGGCATGATCTGTAAGAGACATAATGAATGAGGTTAAACAAGGAATGTAGTCATTTATTCATTAATTAAAACGAATAAACGAAATCGTTGACTTATCAAAGATTCTAAATTCTAATAACATGTGAAGACGTGCTTTAGCCTATAAGTGAACACTCATCCCGAGAATTCCCAGGTAGGCATCCGAGTCCCTCGTCTGATTGGGATATATGCGCAATGCCAGCCTAGACAGAAGACTCAGAATACAGGCGTTCACCCTTCCAGATTGCACGTGTTCGTTATTAAAATCTAGAACTTCGACGAGATCTCAAGGGGGGTTCAGGTTAAACCTGAGGATTTTGTCCTATTAGTCTAAGAGTAGACCCAGTGATGAAAGCAACCTTCTTGTAAGGATGAAAGTAGGGATATGAAGTAGGAGGGAGATAGAGAATAGCAAATAAAAGAAGCAAGTACTGGTTAAATCCTATGGTTATAGACTAGATTATTTTTCTAATAACCTAATTCCCTATAACCATGGCTCTGATACCAATCTGTAACACCCCAACCGATGGCGGAAACATCGGGATGTCACGTATTGATGATTGTTCAGTAGCTCATGGTAAATAATAAATTTCAATAAATGATTTAAATAAATTACATACAATTGTTCTAAGAATTTTGTACTTCAAAATGAAAAATACTAGCTACGCATCTTCAAGCAGTAACTCTAATCTTCAAGCAAGCTATAACCTGAAACATGTTAAGTTTGAAAATATTTTGGGTCAACAAAAGTTGGTGAGAATTACATAGGTTTTGATAATCGAATAAAATTGTTGTGCAATTCATGTGTCATGGCAAATCTAGTCCATATGTGAAAACATACTAGAAGTAAATCGAGTGCATAATCAACCCTTGTGACTGTTGTATTGTGGTACATCCCATACGCTCATGGTTCACTCGTTTATATTGCAGTAACAAACACCCACACTACCTTTGTAGGAGGCACGTATCCGGGTGGGATTGTCAGTCCAATAGATCTATCAATGTATACCGTCGGCTGATCAATGTTAATGATTATGCTAGAATTGTGCTTACCCTAGACATGTTCAAGACATAATGCAACATAGAAAAACACATAGACACATTGATGATTGAATTGCACAAATGATGTTGTAACATGTTTCACCCCAAAAATGGTGATAAATAGAAAAGGGGCTATGTAAAACTCACCTTGATTGTGATGATGAACTTGAAAAAAAATCAACGAGAATCAATGAATTACGCTTGAACCTATATTTTTATTATAAAAAAATTTATAAGAAATAAATAGACTCTATGATTTTTTGACCTGTCGATTGTCCGGCGATGGAGACCTTTACTACTCTTGACTTACTACTTTTACAATATACTTTCGGTTCAACAATGTGTAATACATTACATGATAAAATCTTTAGCTACTTGATTAAATGATTTCTAACTCATTTCTAAAATCTCATATGTAATAATTTAAGAAGTAGTATGATTTAGTATTAAATTTTTTTATATACAGTAGATATGCATAGCCTAAACAACAGCAACAAAAAATACAAATGGAAAATTATGTTTTTTTTTATACAATATGTTTCCATCGGTAGTTTTTATTGTTATTATTATTTTACAAACGTAGCAAATCTCGCACTTTTAACAATTCTAACTTACTATAGTGACCACTACCTCAATATAGCCAGCTCTCATGGCCTTGCGTAACACTAAATTTTTATAAATGCAAATGTTGTTCAAACCAATAATGCCCATATGTGTATTTGTTTTCTCAAAATTAGCCTTTTTGTTATTAACATCCAGTGACGAAAAGTTTTAGTTTCTTTTAGGAGGTACTGAGACTAATTATTTGATGATAAAGACACCATCTAAATGGGTGTAAATTTGGTTAAATCCTAAAGGAAAGCAACAGCACATGCTCTGTTCTGAACATGATATAATGTATACATTGAATTAGCTATTGTATTTTTTTTTTAGCTTCAGTAACACATTCGCTTTAAATTTCAATTGCAGCAACCAAAAAAAATAATTATTATAATAATAGCAACACGTACACGAATGAACAAATTTCATCATAATTAGCATGTTTATCTCCATATAATTAAACCAGGTTTTTGGTCGCCGGAACAAATCGATTCACAAGCCCATATTCAACCGGGTTACTATACACTGGCCCGAACAAAGGAATGGGCAGTTACCTCACTAATCGGAGAAAGATGATAACGGTGACGGTGCTTAGCGCGCGAGTGACGGATCCGAGAAGGCAATTACTAGGACTTGATTACGGGGCTGTTTGCAGTGGTGTCCAGAATCGATAATAACAAACAAGGGGGGGCGAGATCGGTTGCTAAGTGTCCTTCTTCATGGTTTTGATCTGCCAAAAGTTGGCGGGGGTAACAAAGACGCAGGGAGAAAGGGTGTGTTATAATGTTTGAATTGATATTGCATATTATTCCCAAAATACAAGCATATAAATAGAGACTATACAACAATGGAAGGAGAGTAATACATGGAGGAAATGGCTAAACTAAATACAGAAAGAATATGGCTGTAAATGCATAAGCTAAGATGATGGAAGTTAATGAGAGGAGTTGACTTTAGGCTTGACTTTAGGCATATGATTAGATATTCCTTATATGTGTTTGGTGGTGGTATATCGAAACATGGAATGATCAAAATGACTATGGTATATAACTAATCGATGATTGGTTCGTTCGAATGTGATAAGCCTTTGAAATTTGAAATTAAGTTGAACTGAAATTTGGGATGTGCTCGTATTGGAGGGTTTAGTGCCGTTTGAATCGCTAAGAATGAGTCAATTTATAAGATCAATTGGTTAACTAACAAAATTCTAAGATTCTAGTAAATTTGCTTTCATATTGCTCGGAATTATATATTTTTTTTATTATAATTTAAAACAAACCAATAAGGAAATCATATATGACAATTAGAAGTTATTAACTTTGACATGTCCAAAATTCGTGGGAATGATAAGTGATTAGTATAATGTTGTAAAATAAGTGTGGAAATGAAATAAACGTGGATTTTATAATATATTTATATATATATAGTAAAATTACATAATGTTACACTGGCGATACTCAATAATAGATCTATTGGATTGACAATCTCACCTAGATTCGTTGACCATCTTTTATGGGGAGCGCGGGTGATTGTTATCGTTCCAACGTGATATTAAGGTGAACCGTGGATGACGGGATGGACCTAAACTTGTCGGAGGTTTGATTATGTGCATACTATACTTCATGTTTATTCATGTAGACTTAAATTTACGATAGACATATGAATTGCTAAACTTTTATTATCCTTAAACTTAATTGCTTGACATGGCTTATGTATTCTCACCAACTTCTAGTTGACCCCCCTATTTTTCCAAACTCAACAGGAAATACTGATGCTTGAAGTCTAGAGCTAGCATGAGGAGATATTTGAAGTTTTAAGCTTTGTTTGATTATTTGATGTAGACTTTAATGTAATTCAATTTTGTAATGAAATAAAGGACTATTTAAACATATGTATTACCATGAGCTACTGAACAATCATTCATTCGTGACGCCTCGATGTTTCCGCCATCGGTTGGGGTGTTACAAGTTCGGTCCTTTCATTGTTTAGTTATCATGAATGGGTTAGCTACCCTTGACATACACTAAACTAGTGGTTATTGATTATTGTTTTTGGGTTCGGGAAACCTAACTGTTGTTCTTGGGTTAGGAAACCTACTCTTTTACTTACCTACTTTGTGAACTCACCAACTTTATATTGAAACACGATAGCATGCTTTTGCAGGTCTCTATGTTCGGAGCACGATAGGACATGAATCATTGTGTCATGGGTTATGAACATTATTGAACTTATACTTTGCTTTACATTCAATGGTTTTATTTTGGGCGCGTTGTTTTGCGCATGAACTAAACGATTATGTTTGATTTACGCTTTTGAAACTTATCTAAACTTTTTGGTTAAACGTTAAAACTATATTTTTGAAAACGAGTTAAATGGTTTGGGCATTTAGAGTCGTTCATATGACTTATGGCTATGGGGATCCTGATATGTCACGCTACTCGCGGTATAAACTCCGCCGTAGAATTTGATGGTGTGACATTATCTTACTTACATATATATATATATATATATATATTTTAATATATTCCTCATTTTATACATTGACAATAATTTGATGTGGTGAATATAATAGTTTTTCATATATATGAAAGCTACAATAACAATTTTTCAAACTATATATGGGGTAGAAAATGGTGGATAGGATGAATGTGTTTTTAGTAGATTTTTTTTTTTATTTTAAAGATAAAGAGATGTTTGATGGGGATAGGAGATTCACATCCATTCAATAAAATCCTCTTCTATCTTCAAATTGTAAAAAGACTTACTTAAAACTAACTACACCTTATCCACCATTTCTTTACCCCACCCCTATATTTTGAAAAATAACTATACTTGCTTTTCATTTTTAAAAAGCTACTATTCATCTTTCACCAATTATTATGAGTGTATTAAAACGAGAAATATAACAAAATAAATGTTTGTGAGTAAGATGAAGGTAAAACTAGTGGATAGGATGTAGGAGGTTTTTCAAAATGTGAGATAAATTTTAAAAAGTGTGATTTTTAGTTAAATTATAGGGTAAAAATGATGGAAGGGATGTGAATGCTCTTAAAGCACTCATATCTAGGGGTGTGAATTTCTGACACGACCCGAATCTAACACAAAATTAGCGAGTTTCGGCTTAGTTTAAATGGGTTCGGGTTAGGTTCAGGTCAACCCGGGCAGGTTGACGGGTTGACCCGTTTAACATATTTATACTATATATTGTTTTTTTTACAATATCTTTTATGTTATAATTAAATTGGTTAGTATTTTATGCTAAACTAATAACTTAAAATATAAATTAGTATTAGATTTTATAAATAAAACATAAATGTTCTATATATGTTTGTATTTTTTGTAGTAAAATTTTAATTTTAATTAGTTTACGAAAAAATAAACAAAAAAATACAGGTTGAACGGGTCGGGTTTAGGTCAACCCGAGAATATCAAGGTCGGCTTCGGGTTCATATATATGTCACAATTTTCGGATTCAGATCGAGTTCGGGTTCATGTAAAATTTTCGGATTCAGGTCAGGTTGGACCTGCCAACCCATGAACCCGACCCATTAAGCACCCCTACTCATATCCCACCCACCATATCATGTGAGTGAGTTTTTCATATTCTATAAAGTAGAGTTGAGGGGGTTGTGAGTAGAGGAGGGAGAAAAATGTTATTGTTCATCTGTATTGAGAAGCTACAATACACTCACTAAATTTTTTTAATATTTTTTGAAAATGATTGTGAGTGAAAGAGAGAGAAAAGATATGATAAAAGGTATAAAAATATTATTTAATTAAAACTACGAGAAAAAATATAATGGTTTTTAGTATTATTTGGTGGATGGAAATAGGGGATGGGATGTGACTACTCGTAGAGCTTGATAGGCGAGAGTTTATTCGTGACAACTTCAACATGATCTCATAATTCCCCCAAAGGCTGACCGGTGTGTGGCGTTGAGGTTGAGCTAAGGTGGCTCAATGGAACCCCATGTTGATGTGGCGCTGAGATGGAGCTGAAGTGGCTCAATTAAGCCTTAACGTCTCCATTCATACCACATAGCCTAATTGGATATCACATAAACAGGGCCGTTGCTGAGAACCCTTAAAAAATTTTGGGCCCCGAGCGACAAAGAAGATTGGGCCCAAGATTTTGGTAAATGGAGATTGAATTAAGAAAAAAATAAGATCTTGGTGATAGAGAAAAGACTTGAACTTGAACTTGAAACCTTTATATTATATTAAGATGGTTTTCCTAACTTCACTAACATGATTATATAGGGCCAGGTTCCTGTACAAAGACAATATTTCATGTGAAGGATTAAGAATTGATATGAAGACACCATTTTTTGAACTTAGACATAATATTTTGGATTGTTTTGTCTAAAAGAACATCAAACATAACAATTAAAAACCCAAAGCAATGTATTCTAAGCTTAAAAGTTAAAACATCATGCTAAGAAAGTTAAGCAGTGTGTTTTAAGTGTTAAACAGTGTGTTTTAACTATGTTTGCATTACATGCCTATAATACATTACACTTTGTTTCAAATTGTTCTGTTTGATATTTTTCTAGCCAAAAAAATCTAATACATCATTTCTAAATCCAAAACATGATTCATAAATGTGATTTATGAATCCTTCTCACACTTCTCACAAAATATGGCCATTATACATGAATATATAATTTTTTATTAAATTTCGGGACCATTGGGAAACCGGGCCCTGAGCCGTAGCCCACCACGACCCCTTTTAGGGTTGGGCTTGCACATTATCAATATAACGAAATCCACATCAAGTCCAGGCTACGAAAATTGTGGAATACCATATTAGTGCTATAGATGATGGGTCTTGCCTAGTCTTCACAAAACGCACCTCTCATGTTTGATAGATCATTCCAAATACCAAACTAAAACCACACAATCAAGATGTTTCTTTCTAATTTATGACTCTACAACAGTAAGGAAACATTTATTGGTTAACAATTTCAACAATACTTATAAACCCATTGAATGTATTTTCACCATAAGGTCATGAGATACTCAAAAAATCAAGTCTAAGAGCTACCTTATGGCCTATTGCACTCTAGATGATCAATATAATCCACATGCATAAATTCTTTTTCAGAATTCTCTTGGTTTCAGCTTGAATGGGAGTTTGTGAAGTGAAAGAGGTAGGAGATGGAGTTGGGTTGATCTCCTGATCAAGTTTTGATAGGAGTTTTGCCCATTCTTCCAATAATACATCTACTTCTATTCTTTTAACAATATTAGCCCCTCTAGTTTTAATCAACTACATAATTGTTTTGCTAGCATATAACTTTTATAAATTATAACCATCAACTAAGCTATCTCTACTAACAATACTATCGAAATTAGATACATAAAGTCGCAAGATTTCCATTTTATGAGCTAGGTAAATAGTATTAGTTAGCGTCACACCATTTCATGCAAATAGTTTTATCAAATTTTAATTATGATTTTTGGGAGTTACACAATGTGTAATGTAAACATCGTACATGTTAGGATCTGAGTTTGATTGTTTTGATTATGTTTAACTAAATATGATAAAAGTGAAACGAATATAGAATGAAAGTGCAGCGGAATAATAAACTGTTAATCAAAACAAGAGAGTAAATGTTTTCAGATCGAATGCTTTCATTTATCTAAAAGATTACAATCGTACAAATACTTCCCCTCAGCCTGATCACACAGTGTTTGTCTGAGAGAATGTTTGTGTGTGTGATGCAATAGAACAGTACAAGCACTGTTACAATTTATAGACAGACTCAAACCACTGATGACCTAAGCTGACGTCACCTAAGACAGTGACCTCTAACAGAATAACAAACATAAAACATCTGCCTATTACAAACTACTGTTACATTGAAAGCACTGATAGTAAACAGCTGTTGTAGGAAAACTCTGATGGTCTTGTATCCTCTGCTGGAGCCTAAGTGCTGTTGACTCCAGCAGTGCTTTAGTCTTCAGTACTTGAATCAGCAGTTGTTCTTCATCAGACCTTTGGTCAGCAGTTGTTCTTCATCAGTTGTTTAATCAGCAATCCTTTGTATCAGCAGTTGTCATAGCAGTTGTTTGGATAGAACAGTTGTTAGAGTCAGCAGTCTTTTGGGAGAAGTAAATTGTAAAGACTGTTTATTGAAAGGATCAACTGTTAGCATATTTTGGCTTTCCAATCATCTGTTCTTCTCCAGGTCAGCAGACCCAACAATCTCCCCCTAGAACAGATGATGCCAAAACTCAGCTTTATTTATTGATCTTTATTCCTCATCAGACTTTCTCTGATTTGACCTTTGAATTGTAGTTCAAAGTTCAGAGCAAACAAGTCTTCTTCATCTCTTTCAAGTTCCAGATTAAGCAATGTTTGGTGATCTTCTGCACATAGACTGTAAGCATCATCCATGCTAATCTTCTGAACCCTTCCATCTGACCTGAGCAGTGTCAATTCATGGTTGTCTTTGTTGACTTTCCATTTTAGAATTTTTGAGTCAGTGGATTTGCTGAGTTGAATTTTTATTCTGGATAAGTTGGGTGATGGAGGTCTTCCAATGAGTTCTCTGAGTTTCTCTGTTGTAGGATCAGAGAAAAAATGTACTTGATTGAAGAGCCCTTCCTTGATGAATGTATCAGCAAACTTCCTTTGATCTTCTTCTGACATTTCCTTCTGTTTCTTGAACTGTCTTCTTGCAGCAGTTGATAGATCAGAGGTGTCAAGTAAGCTGTCCAAGGTAAAAGTCTGTTGGGGTCTCTTCATTATTGGCTCATTAGTGTAAACAGGTTTTCTTGGTAGGCTGGGATCCTTCTTTTTGTTTTCTTCCAGACTCTTGTATGTCTCAACCAGCCTTAGCTCAGACCATCTAGAGACAGACCTCATTTCCCCATAGTTGGCAGCTACTATCTCTTGCCTCATCCTTTTAAACTTCAAGGCTCTGACTAGGTCTCTGCCTTTGCCAAAATTAGGAGTAGAGACTTTAGCCTTAGGGTCTTTGGCCATTTCTTCAATTCTGAGAAGTTCTTCTCTTAATGCATGTGTGGTCCAACCATTGAACTGCTTCTTGGTTGCTTTGTAAGGCTTGGTTGCCATGATCTGTTCCAGAAGAGATTCCCTTACCTCCTTTTCCAAGTCACCACTGAGAGGCATGGAGGACATGGAGTTGCTCAGGGTCTTAGCAAAGTCTTCAATCCTTCTGAGTTTGCTAAGCTCTGCTGAATGGATGCCCTGAGCAGTCCTGTCATCCTTCCCTTTGCATTTCTCCCTAATGATGGCATCCACCTGTTCACCCTTGTATTTCAGATAAGTATCAATGTTGAGGGGAACAGGGAAGTTTGGGAGAGATGGGAAGGATCTGTCTGATGGCTGTTCAGTATTGTAGAAGGATTGTAATTCCCCCTTGAGTAGATCAAGTTCAAGGGGATACTGAACAACCAATGGTGTAATGGTTGGTGGTGGTCTATGGGATCTGAATTTGGATGTGTGTGGTGAGAATGATGTGATTGGAATAGCTGTGATAGGAGGAGTGGATTGTGCAGTTGAGGTGGTGTTTGGTGATGTGTGTATGTTTTCATCATGTACAACAAAGGTTGATTTTCTCTTCTATGTGTACATGATTTTAGGGGATGGTGATTTGGTAGCAGTGGTTGGATTAACATCTGTTGGCCTTTTAGTAGGTCCAGCAGATGTTTGGGATTTGGCTGGTGATGTAGGTTTGGTGGTTGTATGTTCAGGTGTGTATGTTGGTTTGGGTACAGTGGTTTGGGAAGTAGTGTTTTGGGTGGTTTCAGTGTTTTGGGTGGCAGTGGTTTTAGTAGCAGTGGTTTTGTCAACAGAGGTGTTTAACTTGGATGGTGGTTTTCTGACATGCTTAGCAGGCCTTTTCATCCTTTTAGAGGATCCCACATCTTCAGTTTCCTGCTGTTGTTTCTTCTTGAGTTCTAATAGTGACTCTGCTTTAACTTCCAAGGTGTCAGCTCTTTTCTGTTTTTCTTGAGCAGCCTTTTCAGCTTCTATGTTTGCAGAGTCATCTACTGCTTTGTTCTTGTCAGTGGTTTGTTGTGGTCCTGTTGGTGTTGCTTGTTGTTGTTGTTGTGGAGCTGTTTTAGTAGACTCTGGTTTGTTGGCAGACTTGGCTTGGCCCTTTTGAGAAGGAGGACAACCAAAGGGATCCAGCTTTGGTAGCCTATCTCTGCCACTCTCCCCCTTTTAGGCATCATCAGCCGTGAAAGCATCATCATTTTCATCCCTGAGAATGGTGGTAGGGGCAGAGCCAGTAGTCTTCAGCAGGTGGTCCTTGATGGCTTTAATATCTGCATGGGTATCTTTGTACCTTGCATCCACCATGTTTCTGACCTCAGCCATATATGTCTCATGTGTCTGATCAGCCAGTTTTTTGTGAGCTATGATGATGGGGGAAACGGATTTCCATAGCTCACTGGCTATATCAGCAATTGATGGTTGACTCTTGGAAAGGTCTGCAATGGAGGCCAGTATAAGCTTGACATCAGATTTGATGTCAGCTACAGAGGTTTCAATTGTAGAGACTCTGTCCGTCAATTCTTGGTATTTTGACCCATCTCCTAAGTTAATAGGATCATCTGAGTCCCTACCAGTGGTAGTTCTACCTGATTCAGTCCTAATAGGTGAATCAGATGCCCCTTTTTCTTGGTACTGGGGACTTCCAACTGTTTTTGGAGACACTATAGTGGCTTCAACAGTTGTTGCCTTCAAGGGAGTCTTAGCAATGTAATCACTGTCCTATGTGAGACAGTGGTCTCTACATCAGTAGTGGCTGCTCCATTTGAAAACTCACCTAGAGTTGCATTGAACTCAGGTGGTGTAACCTCCTCTTCTATTTGTTGGATAGCAGATTGAATGTTCTCAGGACCAGTCACTTGTGGGAGTATGCTCTCAGTGATAGGTGGAAGAGAGGAACTGGGATCTTCCTGAGATTTGTCAATTGCCTCAAACAGAGGTTGCATGGTTTGTGGGACATGATGTGATGGTGAGGGTGGAGGAGTAACAAGAGAATTAGCCCTGGGAGAGGGGCTTGTGAACATTTGGCCAAGTGACTCAAATGTATCATGATGTGTGTCCCCTTGGCTTACAACATGATCCTTTTGGGAGGATTCATGAGGAGTTTGGTCAGGTGGAGGTATGTCCAACTGTTGTGAAGAAGTAACAACAGTGGTTTCAGGTTGCTTTTGTGGTGCAACAGAGGTGTCTTCTGGTACCTCATCATCCAGAAGCCTCATTTGTGGTTGAGTGGTGGTTTTTGTGGATGGATGTTTCTTTTTGGAAGTGGCTGGTGTGGGCTTCACAGCACTGGTTGTGGTGCCATGATCACCAGGAGCAGTGGGCTCAACAACAGAGGTTTTGACAACAGTTGTTGTCTTTGTCTCTTTGTTTATGTTTTAGAAACTTTTGACACTTTAGACACTTTTTCTTGGGTGCTTCCACCCAGCATTCTAGTGAAAGTTTCATCAGTTAAGCTTTTCATTTGCATTGCCTCACCCTTTTTGAAAACTTTTTCTGGTAAGACTTTTTGTAAGATTACACTAAGAATTCTTGGGTAGATAAGAAAAGCATTGTTAGACCCAGACTTGATTGCTTTCACATTTGATACTAAGTCCATGAACAATCCCTGGGAAAGATTGAAGTCAGAGTTTGACAACATGGCATAACCCAGATATTGCATCCTTAATGGGATTTCATTAAAGGATGTGGACTTAGCAGAGACACAAAGAAGAAGGGTATGGAAGAAAAATTTCATGACTGGAGGGAAAAACTTTTTGAAAAGAGTTGATCCAGTCATCTGACCATCATACCCTCTTTCTTGGAACTCAGTGTGAAGCTCTGTTTTAGTGAAGGAGTCCTTACCTGCCAGGTCATTCAGTGAGAAGGTTGTGGATATGGTTTCAGGGGTAATGACGATACTGGGTTCTCCAATTTTGGAAATAATGGAAGTAGGCTTTTTGTCTTGGAGTAAAAACTTAGCATTCAACCAGAATTCTTGGAGAGTATCGAGATAAATGGGGGCGTCAGCGGTTAAGATGGGTAAGTACTTGGAGTTTAGAAGAATGTCGATGGTGGAATGGAATGAAACGTTGTCATCTGTTTTAACCAGATAGGGGAGACAATTGTGGGTGGCTTTGGCTTGAAGATCCATTGTAATGGATTTCGAAGGTGAAGATGAATGAAAATTTGATTGAGGGTTTGAGAATGAAGAAGGCGGTTTTCAGTATTTTGAATACAATGAGACAGTGTAACATCTGTTGTGGTAAAACAGGGTTTTTATAGGCTCAAGGAAACCGCTGATGTGGCCAAACCTCTGCTTATAAGAGCAGACGTGGCAATCATCTGATGGATGAAACATCTGGTGGAGAACAGCTGTTTTTGGCAAACAACTGATACAAACAGCTGATGGAACCAACTGTTTTTTTTTTTTTTTTTGTATAGATATAGTATAAATATATAAGAAAACAGTTGTTTTATCTGAACAGATATTCTGAAACAGATTTTGCAACTAACAGTTGTTTTATCTGATCAGATGTTTTGAAACAGATTTTTCAACCAACAGTGGATATGAATGAAACAGTGGTTGTTTTATCTGATCAGATGTTATAAACAGATTTTTCAACCAAACAGCTATTTGAATAAATTTTGATTTTCTGAAACATTTTATTATGATTTATTAAAAAAAATTTTATTTGTTTAATCCATGTTTAACATACCAATTCTGGAGATCAGATTTGTAAAGGTAGATGTGTCTAAAGCTTTTGTTAACACATCTGCCAACTGATCCTCTGTTGGAACATGGTGCAGAGAAATCAAACCTTTTTCATAGCTGTCTCTGACAAAATGATGTCTTATGTCAATGTGTTTGGTAGTGGAATGAGAGACTGGATTCTTGATGATATTTTCAGCAGCTTAACTGTCCAACATGAGTGGAGTCTGTAGTGCAGTTATCCCAAAATCCAGTAGTTGATTTTGAAGCCACATGAGTTGGGCTGTACAGCTTGCAGCAGCAATGTATTCAGCTTCAGCTGTTGAAGTTGAAACTGCTGCCTGCTTTTTGCTTTGCCAGGAGACTAAGGCATTCCCTAGAAATTGGCACCCTCCTGATGTGGATTTTCTTGTGGTGTGACAGCCAGCAAAGTCACTATCTGAATAACCTGAAAGCTCAATGTTTCCATTAGCAGGATACCAGATACCAAGTGTGGGAGCACCTTTGAGGTATTTGAATATCCTTTTCACAGCAATAAGGTTTGACTTTCTGGGTGAAGCCTGGGATCTTGCACAGACACAGGTAGCAAACATAATGTCTGGCCTAGATGCAGTTAAGTACAGTAAAGACCCAATCATGCATCTATAATGTGTTTGATCAACCAGTTCATCCTTGTCATCAATAGTGAGCAGCTTGACTTTACTCATGGGTGTGCTACATGGCTTACAATCATTCATCTCAAATCTGGTTAATAAATTCTTTACATATTTGTTTTGGTGAATGAATGTGCCATTTTGCAGTTGTTTCACTTGAAGACCAAGGAAACACTGAAGCTCACCCATGGCACTCATCTCAAACTCTGCTGTCATGAGTTTTCTGAACTTTTCACACATTTGGTTACATGTGGATCCAAAAATGATGTCATCCACATATATTTGAACAATCATTAAGTGTTTCCCTTTCCATTTAAGAAATAAAGTTTTGTCTATTTTACCTCTTGTGAAGCCAATGGATAAGAGAAATGTGGAAAGAGTTTCATACCAGGCCCTTGGTGCTTGTTTGAGTCCATACAAAGCTTTGTTGAGCTTGTAGACATAGTCAGGATGGAATGTGTCTTCAAAACCAGGTGGCTGACATACATAGACCTCCTCCTGAATTTTGCCATAAAGGAAAGCACATTTGATGTCCATCTGATACACCTTTATGTTGTGGTTGACAGCAAAGACTAAAAAGAGTCTGATGGCTTCTAGTCTTGCTACAGGAGCAAAAGTCTCATCATAATCTATTCCTTCTTCTTGTCTGAAGCCTTGAACCACAAGCCTGGCTTTATTCTTGACAACAATACCCCTTTCATCAGTTTTGTTTTTGAAGACCCACTTTGTTCCTATAGGACAAACATCCTTAGGAAGTGGTACAAGCTCCCATACTTGTTGTCTTTTAAATTGAAGGAGTTCTTCTTGCATGGCTTCTACCCAACTGTTGTCTTTTAGTGCCTCTTGGTACTTGACAGGTTGTGTGAGGGATAAGAAACCTGCAAAAAGACAGATATTGGAGGATTGGCTTCTTGTGAGCACACCCTCTCTGATGTTGCCAATGATCTGGTCTGGTGGATGAGCTCTTAAGTAAATAAGATCTCCCTGATATGGAACAATGGCATTTTGAGGTGATGGACAGAGGTTTGGTGACTCTGTTGGTGTAACATCTGTTGGTACTTCTGTAGTGCCTTCAGATGTTGGAATGGTAATGGAGGAATGGGTCCAAGTGGTGTGAAACTTAACTGACTTTTGTCAACAGATGATTGACTTTTGTCAACAGATGATAGGTCAGTGGTTGTGAGGGGTGAAGCAGTGGTTTGAGGATAAGACTGGCCAACAGTGGTTGACACAGCTGTGGCAGAGTTTTGACAATTGTTTTGAACAGCTGCTTCCTCTGAGGCAGAATAGATTTTGTAGTGACTGGGGATCACAACATCTGTTCTGTAATCTTGTTGTGGAGACTATGGAATACCTGCATTGTTAGTTTTAACAGTGATATCTTCAAATTTGAATTTATCTAAATCAAATAGTTCAGCAGGGTTTGCAGGGATTTTAAGAGATGAAAGTTCATTGAACTTTACATTCAGAGTTTCTTCTATTGTCTTGGTCCTTGTGTTAAACACTTTATAGGCCTTAGCAGTAGAAGAATATCCCAGAAAATAACCACAGTCTACTTTGGTTGCAAATTTTGAAATGGAATCTTTGAGATTTAAAATGAAACATGGGCAGCCAAAGATTTTGAAAAATGAAATTAATGGTTTGATTTTGAACAAAATTTCATAAGCAGTTTTTTGATGTCTGGGGTTGATCAAAACTCTGTTTTGAACATAGCAAGCAGTGTTTACAGCTTCTGCCCAAAAGGACAGTGGCAAACCAGAATCTGCTAGCATGGTTCTTGCAGCTTCTATAAGAGTTCTATTTTTCCTCTCAACCACCCCATTTTGTTTCGGTGTTCTTGGGATGTTGTACTGCCTCACAATCCCTTTTGACACACAGAAGTCATCCAACTCCTTATTCTTAAACTCTGTTCCATTGTCACTCCTGAAGACTTTTACTGGCAAGTCATATTGTTTTTCAACTTTGATGACAAAGTCCTTCAATATACCTGCAGTCTCATCCTTAGAATGTAAAAAGTAAGTCCATGTAAACCTAGAAAAATCATCAACTATGACAAGACAAAATCTCTTTCTTCTTAGACTCATGATTTTAACAGGGCCAAACAAGTCTATGTGCAACAATTGTAGACACTGACTGGTTTTGGACTCATCAATGGATTTGTAAGAGCTTTTATGTTGTTTCCCTTTTAAACAAGAAACACAATGCTCATCACATTTAAATTCTTTTGATGGTAAACCTCTGACAAGGCTTTGTTTGGAGAGTGTGTTAATAGTGTTAAGGTTGGGGTGACCCAATCTCCTATGCCACAATTCTGTCTCCTTAGTGGAGGTAGCAGAAAACAAACAGACATTTGCCATAGGATTGTCCTTTAACATATCAACAACATACACATTGCCACTTCTATGAGCAACAAGTTGTGCTTTGCTCTCTGCAATGATGGTATCAATCTTTTTCACCACTTCTGGCCCAATAATCTTACAAGTTTTCTTTGTGAAAAATGAGCCATAACCTTTGTCACTCATTTGTGAAACACTCAGAAGATTAAACTTGAGATTATCAATAAGATTGACATTTTCAAACTTGAGTTTACCAGCTTGTACAGTCCCTGAACCCAACACCTTACCTTTTGAATCATTACCAAAGGATATATCACCCCCTCCATGAGCCAAGAAGTCCAGAAGAAGGGCTCTACATCCTGTCATGTGCCTGGAGCCTCCACTATCTACATACCAAAGACTATCTAAACAAGCAGAAGCTCCCTGCACATCAGTAATGAATTAGTTTTGGTGAGTGTCCAAAGCCAGGTTGGCTTTGGATGGGTCCTCAGACCTTTCAGACTCAAGCTTTGGAAGGTGATCAGTGGTTTGGACCAATTTCTGAATTAAGTTCAACAACTGCTGCTGACCATTTGCCAGTGCTTGAATGTCAACACTTGGTGCAGCAGTTGTTTGATCACTTCTTGACAGATGATAATACCCATATGGATTTCTGTTCACTCTTGGTTTAGAGGGTCTTTTTGGCTCCTCATAAACATGTGGCAGACTGTGACATGGTGGTTGACCATAACCTGTTGGGTATTTGCTTGTGGGTGGAGCATCTGTTACTTGGACATCTCTAGAAGCAGATGTTTCAAGCCTTTTAGTAACAGGTGTTTGGACAGGGGTGAAAGTCTGTTTGGGCTTTCCTTTTGAAGTACTAACCACAGGGTTTGCAAGAGTTTTAGCTTTGTATTCTTGTATTTTTACATCAAAATTTTTGAGATACAAACACTCGTTGGTCTTGTGATTCTTTTTCCCACATATTGAACATGTGGCTTTGGAATCACATTCACTTGTTCCTTTGTTAATGTCATATGCTTTTAGAAGAAAACAGTTTTTAGTGACATGATTCTTCTTTTCACAGAAATCACAGAACAAGTTGACAGTCTTTTCTTTCTTCTTCCCCTTTTCAGCCTTCTTTTCAGCAGATGTTTGAGCATCTGCTGGAAGATTTTTCAGGGGAATGACTTTTGCCAGGGGAATAACTTTTGCCTGAGGAGCTGTCTTCCCATCAGGTGTTTTAAAATCAACAGGTTTAAAATTCTCAAGAGTATCACACTCATCAGACCAGGTAGGTTTAAACTCATACTTTTCAAGTTCAGTAAAAGATGAGGAACCTTCTGGTTTTTCAAGAACAATTTTCTTACCATTTGGTTCAGTGATTTTAATCTCTTGACCCTGCAGGTTTGTTGGTACTACCTCAACAGACTTTTGACTCTTTTTGTCAGTGTTTTCAAAAGCTGGAGCAGTGGTTTCAAAACCAAAACCAAACTTCACATGACTTTTGGTTTGTTTGTTGAGTAGCATCTCAAAACCTCTACATGATTCCACCCATTTCTCACATTCAACTTGGGTGGACTCAAGCTCACTTTTACAACTTTGATATTTTGCTATCATAGTTTGGAGCTGGTCTTTGGTTATGGTTGCTTCATGTTTTAAACTGCTTATTTCAGACTCTTTTACAGATAAACTTGTTTTTAAATCTTTTGAAAGTTTTTCAAATTTAACTTCATCATCCAAAATTTTCTTTCTAAGGTTTTCATTCACCTCTTTAATGTTAGCAAATGCAATTACACATTTATCAGAACACAACTCTTTAAGAATTTGAGGAGATACCTTAGCAGCAGCCATCAATTCACAATCACACTTGCACTCACAGTCATCAGATACACCCCAGGGATCTGAGAGATTCACAACTCTTCTTCAGGTTTTTCACCTGTAACAACTTCATCAACAACATCATCAGTCACAACATCAGATTCAGTCACCACCTCCTCAGATTCAACCTCATCAACCATAGCCATGAAACAAAAGTTTTCTGGTTCATTTTCAGCTTTGGCAACTAATGCAAAATTTTCATCTGTTAACTCATCTGGTAGACTGCTCCAATCAACAAAGCCTTGTGTAAAGAAGCTCTGTTGACTGGTCTCTGCAGGAGCAGAGGATGAAGCAACAGTCGTTTGCATAGGTGCTTGAGCAACAGGTGTTTGCACATAGTGGATCTGAGGAACAGTGGTTTGGACATACTGGACAGGAACAGTGTTTAAGGACTGTGCAAAATGAGCAGTGTTTTGCACATTTGGTCCAGGGGCATTATAGGAATTCTGATAAGTGTTGGTCTGTGGTCTTTGATTTGGATAGGTGATCATAGGTGTACCATGTTGACCCCTACATTCCCTAGCAAAATGACCAAGTCTATGACATTTGTAACACTTTATCTTTGATTTATCCAACCCAACCTTAGATCTGCCAGTTAACCCTGGAAACCTTCTCCCAGTTTTCTTGTAAAAATTGTTAGTTCTTACACTGAGAAGGGCCAATTGGTGCATAATGTCCATTTCTTCCAAATCATCAGGGTCAAAGTATTTCAGGTCATCATACTCAAAGGATATATTGTCAGATGCCTAGATATCACCACCACTTGCTATGAAAGCATAGTTTGGTGAATAAGAATCAGAGTTAAAACCTGAGTTAAAACCTGAAGTTATGTCAATGAAATGATCATAACTCTGATCCTTAGTGTTTCCAGGCACCTCATCATGACCCAAAAGTGCTGTATTCCCAAATACATAGTCATCAGACACTTTTCTAGAGTCCTGGAGCTTCTTTTTCTGGTTAAGCTCTCTCTCATAGGTCAAGAGCTTACCATGAAGCTGGGTCAGTGATAGGTCTTTAAATCCAATTGAGTTTCTCATCACAATAGCAATAGTGTCCCATTTGTCTAGTAGTGATCTTAAAAACCTATGGTTCAAGGTTGAATGAGGGTAAGTAAGACCAACCAATTTTAGTTCACTAATTAAACAATTAAACCTCTCAAACTGTTGAGTTAATGACTCTCCTTTGACATGACTGAATGTTTCATATTGTTGGTTTAGTATTTCACGATTGTTTTCAATAACCTCCTCAGTCTCACCAAACTGTTCTTTCAGTGCATCCCACAACTCCTTTGCACTGTTACAGTGTAACAACCCAGCATATATATCATTGGGTAGAGCCATGGCCACAATACTGAAGGCCTTAGCATCTAACTCAATTTTCTGAAAATCCTGGTCGGAGTAGTTTTCTAGTTTCTTTGGCTCAAGCACCTTGGGATCTTCAGTACTCGGCACAGTCGGAACATGTGGTCCGAAGATAACCGACTTCCAACACCCAGTGTTTTGTTGAGCTAGAACATGGCTCATCCGACGTTGCCAGATATTGTATTCAGATCTGACAAGCATCGGTGGCTTGTTGTTCGTGCCAGTGTTATGTGGATCGTGATTGATTGAAGCCATTCTCTGATTTTTCAAAAAACAAAGTCTGTTTAAAAACGGTTGAAACGAAATTAAACTATTACTCTGTTTTCAATCCAACAGACAAACGATATCAATAATTGTGAGCTGATTATTAAATTGATTTGTTAGATCGAATTTAATTGACCATGCTCTGATACCAATTGTTAGGATCTGAGTTTGATTGTTTTGATTATGTTTAACTAAATATGATAAAAGTGAAACGAATATAGAATGAAAGTGCAGCGGAATAATAAACTGTTAATCAAAACAAGAGAGTAAATGTTTTCAGATCGAATGCTTTCATTTATCTAAAAGATTACAATCGTACAAATACTCCCCCTCAGCCTGATCACACAGTGTTTGTCTGAGAGAATGTTTGTGTGTGTGATGCAATAGAACAGTACAAGCACTGTTCTTTTTATAGACAGACTCAAACCACTGATGACCTAAGCTGACGTCACCTAAGACAGTGACCTCTAACAGAATAACAAACATAAAACATCTGCCTATTACAAACTACTGTTACATTGAAAGCACTGATAGTAAACAGCTGTTGTAGGAAAACTCTGATGGTCTTGTATCCTCTGCTGGAGCCTAAGTGCTGTTGACTCCAGCAGTGCTTTAGTCTTCAGTACTTGAATCAGCAGTTGTTCTTTATCAGACCTTTGGTTAGCAGTTGTTCTTCATCAGTTGTTTAATCAGCAGTCATTTGTATCAGCAGTTGTCATAGCAGTTGTTTGGATAGAACAGTTGTTAGAGTCAGCAGTCTTTTGGAAGAAGTAAATTGTAAAGATTGTTTATTGAAAGGATCAACTGTTAGCATATTTTGGCTTTACAATCATCTGTTCTTCTCCAGGTCAACAGACCCAACAGTACACAATAGGCAATAAAGACCTTTGTGGATGTAACTTTACTATATCACTAAATAATATTTAGCACACAACTCTATGTGGGTTGAAGACATTACCAATCATGCAACATTACAAGCATCATTGAATCATCATCTCATTGCTGCACCACCTGCAATTCCATAACAAAAAAAAAAATGTTTTCTCCTCAATTCATACCAAATATTAACCCACAAGAATAATACTCGCGTAAAAACTTAAAATAATCACTTTTAGAAATTTAATTTACAAAGTTAAAAAAACAAAACAAAATAAAAGTAATGAAAAAAAACTAACTTTAACTGTTTCGAGTGGATAAGAAAATGATGAGGATATGATTTCCTCTCATGACAAAGAAGAACGGTGGATTAAACGATTGGTGGAAGAAATAGTGGATAGGTCACTGGTGAACAATCTAGACCAACGAATACACATAAGACATAAAGAGACGGCGTGAGCGGCAAAAATAAACAAATCGGCCACGATCGCCACCATCAGACGTCGACCACAATCCATAACAACTGTTGTTACCAGAAACTTTGCTATTGTGGTAGCGTGGCTGTAATGACCCAACGGTCACTACACGTCTCTCTCCTATCTCCTATGTTCATCCCTCTCTCTTCTATTTCTCTGTCATCTAAGGAAAAAAGGTATCATAAGTGCGGTAACAGCATGAAACACAAACACATGGATGGAAGTCGAAGGTGTGTTTATACATAGAACAGGACGCTCAAATGGCTATGATTTAAAACACGTGGACGTCACAGATTTAAATATGTTTACGTTAGTAAATAAATAAATAAAAACATCATGTACCCGGAATCGAACCCGGGTGGAATAAACACAAACAAACAACCCCACCAGCTGGGCTGAAAAGAAGTTCGTTTAAATAACAGACCAGGATATCTAAATACCTTAATAGCCGAGCACTGTTCATGAAACTTTAAACTAACTAGTTGTATAATATCACGCGCGTTGCGCGTTTTACAATTGACATTTAGATAGGTGTTAATCAATCAATGAATTATACAATTGAGATTCCATTTTGGTTGTAAACGTTAAAAAAAATAAAGAAATTTACACATAAGGTAACTCATGAAATTTGTAACGAAATTACATAAGATTATGTCATTTATATTAATAGTATATAATATAATAATTTTTTTAATAAAATAATATGAATAAAATAATAGTATATAATATATTAATTAGGGATGAGCATACAAAGTCGAATACCGATCCCGTACCGAACCGATACCGAACCAAGTGGTTTCGGGATCGGTATCGGTACCCATATTTATGAATTTTCGGTTTTGGTATTATCGGTATCGGCACGGAATCGGTATGGTATCGATATTTTAAGGTAAAATACCGATACCATACCGGTATCATACCGAACCATGGTTTCGGTATTATCGGTATCGGTATTTTACCATACCAGTACCGTACCGTACCGATACCAAATGGTTCGATATCGGTATTGTCGAAATCGGTATAATATATTAATAGTATATAATATAATAAAGTTTTGAAATAAAATAATAATATAAATAAAATAATAATATTTTACTATTCATTTGCAAACTACTATTCAAAATAGTTTGCAAATTAATATATAGTAATATATACAATATGATAATAATAATATATGATGTAATTAATTTTATTTTATAATACGTAAGGAGTCATTTTAACATGGATAGCTAGAAGTTTACCTCCAAGGCTGGTCCTATTCAGGCGATCCCCTATGAAGAGTTTTCGTCCTAGCACACCGTGTCTAGTAGTTCCGCACGTCCTCGGTCAAAGTTGGAAAGTTTTTTTTTTTTTTTTGAGTAAATTTCTATTTGAGTCTCTGAGTTTTCTTGATTTTAACTAATTGAGTCCAACATTTTCATTTTTAACATTCTGAGTGCTTGTGTTTTATTTTTGTTATGGTTTGAGTCCAATTTTCTAACGTCGTTAACCAAGTCAGTTAACTATAAGGGTATCTCAGTCATTTTACACATAGGTACAACTCTGTAATGCATAAGGTATAACGTACAAGTCTTTAATGCATAAATAAAATATAATATATAATAATAATAATAATAATAATAATAATAATAATAATAATAATAATAATAATAATAATAATAAAGGTCTCTCTCTCTCACACTCTTTCTTGTCCACCCCTCCACCACACCATAAACCACCACCACCACCACACCACAACCACCTCCACCGCATCCCCACCTCACCACCACTATCCACCACCACTGCCCTTCCTTCAACCATCCACCACCTTACCACCGCATCCCCACTCAAAAACCCTAGCCACTCTATCTCTCTAACAAGACCCATCACTCTCTCTCTCTCTCTCTCTCTCTCTCTCTCTAAACCTCTCTCCCTCCCTCACCCCTCTTTAACAGCGGCCGACGGTGACCAGACACACCCATCACCGATAACCACCATCCACCACCTCACCACCGCATCCCCACTCAAAAACCCTGGTCCTCTGTATTCTCTGTAACTAACACAGACACACACACTTCTATGGCAGCCAAGAAACCAAGGTAACCGGTAAGGTGACCAGACACACCCATCACCGATAACCACCATCGGACCATCTTGTTCCTCTGTTTCTGTGGTGAATCGTCGAACCCCCAACTGGCCACCTCTACCTGCAACCCACCACAACAACCTCCACCTGCCCCTTCGGCTTATCTTGTGTTACCCGACTCGTCATCAAGCAAAGATTCCAATCGGGCCAGATTCAAGTGCAAGGTTAACCCAATCCTTTGCTTCCTATTGATTTTTGTTTGAAGTGATAGGACTAGAGAGAGAAAGAGACCGATTGATGCTTTTGAAGATTTTATTAGGATTAAAGCTATTCAACAGCAACAGCAGAGGATTGCAGCCATGAATGTTCCACCTTTTCCTTTCAATAGGTGACCGATAGGGGGAGAAAGAAAGAAAATCGAGCAGAGAGAGATAGAAAGAGAGAGAAGTGAGAGAGAGACAGAAATAGAGAGAAGTGAGAGAGAGAGAAGTGTGCAGATGTGATTTTATTTATTTTTTAATAAAAGAGTAAATAAAGTAAAATATTTATTAATTATTTATTTTTAATGGTAGGGGTATTTTGGTCATTTCATAAATATTAATAGAAAAAATCTAACAGAGTTAGAAAATTGGACTCAAACCATAACAAAAATAAAACACAAGCACTCAGAATGTTAAAAATGAAAATGTTGGACTCAAGTAGTTAAAATCAAGAAAACTTAGGGACTCAAAAAGGAATTTACTCTTTTTTTTTTAACTTGGTTTTACAATTGTAATGATTTTAACAACTAACAAGCTAACCTTTTTTAGACCCAGGAGTAAGGATGCCAACCCACTAGCGTCGAGCATTTTGAGAGGGTCGTTAAGCAAGAAGCCACGAGGTGTAGTCGATGTGTCTGCCACTGATGTGCCAGCATTTACACATATTTACCATGCATAATTAGTCTTATAATAAATGTTACTAAATGTTACATAATCGTTCCTATTTGTGTGTGTCGGGAAAACGGAGCTCCAACCCGAAAAGAAACAATTCTAGAGCAAAACCAGCACAAAACGGATATTCCTGAACACACAACACCAAATGCATGTCCTAAGTATGTGTAGAGACTCCCCCGGGACAAAATAGATGACAAAAGCAACTTTGGATCGACCATGCACATTTATACGAGGGCCGGCACACTAGAAGACAAAGCAGCTAGCTTGAGATAGAAGAAAACATCAGCATTGTCTAGTGCACGGTCGTGCACACCTATGTGCACGTCCGTGCAACCCCCAAAGTACAGAAAAAAAATTGGTTCCCCGCAGCAATAAAACGTACCTGGAATAGATGCCCGGACGTGCACCCTTAGTGCACGGCCGTGTGACTCCTGAAATTTTGCCTATATATAGCAACTTTAATGCAGTCGAACCTGTGCCTCTCTTGTGCCATTTTCCACCATCTTGGGGACCTGTAGGGAGGCCTTAGGGTCGACCAAACCCTATCCAACGATAGGAGCTTTCCTATCTTGGGCTTACGATCTAGAAATGGTGTACGTCGTAGTAGTTTACATGCAATAAAGTCGAGGGTCGTAAGAAACACATTATATGCATAGCATTAAGGTGCTTAGAAGCTTGTCTATGAGCGACAAGCTTTCATTTTCTTATGTTGTTATCATTAGATGGTTGTATCCATCCAATATTCTCTAAACTCTTCGATTCTTAAGACATTTAATATTGTTAGTAGTTTATTTTTAGTTACTTGACATGTTTTTTCTTATTATCTAATTCTTTGTTTGTTTATGTTTTGTGACAGGTTCAATTAGTGGTTAACTTAACAATCCTAAAAACAACCAAAACTTAACTTATCTAAAAACTATCATAAGGTTCGTACCGCTTCTGATAGTCCCAATCTAGATCCAAGGTGAGCATTCCGGTAGTGAGACGGATCACTCGGACTTCAGATATCCAAAACGGATTCCAAACAAAAACTTTTGAAGTGGGCCAGATCTGGGTGACAAGTTTATGGTATTGCACCAAATATGTGAGTGGTTTTCTTGATAAAGGTTGGATTCCCTACGGGTGCACTAGTGGTCTTCAGGCTACACACCCCTAAGATTATGTTCCACCTTTGTCAAGGTTATCATCCACAAAGACTAGGGGTTAAGGGTTGCAATTGTTAAGTCGTTAAATATCACTAAACCAAAGTTATATTTAATTGATCAATAAATATTTAAGTTGTCAATAGTATTTATGGAGTAGTGTCTTTAACAATCAAGTTTAGGAAGTGGCTTGGAGTTGTTTAAAGACATGAAATATGAATACTATATAAAGATAAACATAACAAGAATATTTTAATAACTTTCATTAGTACAAAGTCGTTTACTATTAGAGGATTTCATTCACCAATTAATCATTCGGTACGGAAAGTGAGAGTTAAGAGAGGGTAATTAAAGGGATCCTAGTTGGAGTTCTCCTCTATTTAAATTTAAAGATTTAAATTAGAAAACTCAATGCTTAAACGAGTGGTTTTGTGTGGGTTAAGATCGAAGAAACTTGACAACCAGGAGAACAGGCTTACGATGGTCATCAACGGTCAACTAATGGTGACGGTGGGTGCTCAGGTCTGTGTAGGGTGAATGGGGGTGGTGTTCGGGTGAGGCTCGTGCAAGGTGGTGGTGGTGGCCAAAAATGCACAAAGATGTTACCAGAGATTTAAAGAATGACGTACCAGCATTCCTAAAAAAAAAAAAAAAAAAACAAAGAATTACCGAGTCTTATATGGTGTTGCGAGAGTTTAGTTGTTAGGTAAGTTGATTGGTCTAAAAAGAGGTGCACACTAACACCAACACCACCACTGCCATTGGTGCCAAATGCCAGTTGATATCTCTAGAGAAGAAACTTCGACAAATTGGAGACCACAAAACATGTGTGCGTGTAAATTAATATTGATGGAAAAAATTGAATATATTTATTCAATGAACGGAGTTATGTCCAAGGAACTAATTGAGAAAAATTAGCTAACCGCAAGGAGTAAAAAGTCCATTTTTAGTTTTTAGACTATTGGACAAAAAAAAAAGTTAAAATGACCAAACCTTCACGAGCAAAAAAGAAGTTAACTCCATTTTCTTATTGTGCATGCATATTTTGAATGTTATTACGCATTTTCATTGTAATGGACACTGTTCGATTTTAGTGTATTTTTTTATTGTTTGCAAACTATACTTTCGTTTAAAGGAAGTTAAAAATATTTTCTTCGATAAAAACTACGAAATCACCGATAAAAAAACCATGGGTGTGAATCCTTGGTCACACTTTCGTTAGTAATACTGGTCCTGTGAACTAACGGTAAATCTTGATGGTAATTTGTTTACACACGACATGTTTTCTGTGGGACTACCGCAGTTCCACTTTCATCTAGGGACTTGTTACGGATACGTCACTGAAATCCTTCTATCTGGTTTTATGAATTAGTATTGATTTCGATTTTATTGCATGACCAACTAATACAATATCAAAAGCCCGATTATTATCTGAATTACAATCACATATTACCCACCGAACCCTATACGAGTGTAACTATGGTAAATAAAATCTCTAACGACACACAACTATTAACTTCAATGTTCAAGTCATCACATGTCACTAATCCTTTTACAACACATCAAACGCTCTAACTGTAAAATCTACAACCAAATAAATTAAAACCTTAACCTTGTTGTGTTGTGAATTCTTTCTTACCTTCATGAATTTTCAAATACATTCATCCAATTATCCACTTCATTATGCATGCGCTTTAGTTTAAAAGATTGTTCCAGATTTCAGTAAAAGCTCTTATAATAATTGGATGATAATATGGCGAATTCAGTTGCAAAAAACAGTTAAGAAGCTCGCGAAGATCATCTTCCCCATATATCTCCTTCTCCATAATCATTTGCAACATGGATTCCTTAAAATCAACATACGGATCACTAGAATCCTTCTCTACAGCCATGCTATCGCTTGCAAGCCACCCGAACCCTTGTACTGACCGTAAGGTCCTTGTTTGGGTTGTTTCGGATATGTTTGGTGATAATGTGGCTGTGGTGGCGGTTGGGGTGGTGTTCATTGAGGTGGATGATGAGACTAAGGACTCGTGGTGATGGTTGTGGTTGCGGCGGCTGTGGTTGTGTGTGTCGGGATAGTAGCGGTTGTGGCGGTGTTTGATCGGTTTAGGGTTGAAGATTTTAGAGAGGTTTAGCTTCCGGCAGCTGCTGCCGCAGCCGAGGCTGACGGCGGTGGATTTGATGGAGAGTTTTTTGTTGATGGTTGGCATTGTTTATTTGGAACAAGTTTGATGAACAATGTAACTATGGGTTTTTATTCACATTTAAGGGTAGAGAAGGCTTCTGTAACGTTTAATGTCATGTCAGTCCAATCGATATATGATCTGTCACTAATAATCGACGTAAACAGTTATTGCAAAAAGTTAATATATGTTCTGTTTTTTTTTTAACGGCAAATTTTCTTCTCCTTGTGGGATTTGAACCCATGACCTTCCCTTTAGGTGTTCCTAGGGGCTTTGCTTCTACCATTGGGCCACCAACCCCAATGGCAATATATATGTTCTGTTACTAGCGAAAGTTCGTACGAAAGGGCTTTTGCTTACGCTCTATGGTATGGAACGGAGCCCCTGTGGACAGAGGCATTTTTGGGAGGTTCGAGCAGGCCAACCGGACAGGGTCCATAAATTTTAAGGCATAATTTTTTTAAGAAAATTCCTATATATATGTATATATATATATATTTTTATATAACTCATTTAACACTTAAACTTAGGCCTAAGGGGCCTATTTTTTAACGGTTCGAATAGGGTACGTAAATTTTCAGACATTTTCAGGGACGGCCCTGCCTGTGGAATTCATTAGGTCACAACACCGTCACGTAGACAAGGCCTTCATTCAATAACACTCATACAATGAATAATCTCCGTTAATTAGAAAACGAACAAATATGTGGATCCCACCAGATTCCTTGTTTACCATCTTTATTATGTTAGCATTCATTCAATGCCCCATCCCCTCTAGAGGCCCAAACTGTGGCGACGCTGGAGTCAGAGAACACCAAAACTTTACTTGATTAACCCTCCAGCGCGCAGGAGAAAGGCCAAAAGGCTATGCGCAGGGTGATGACCTAAGGTGTCTCTAGGGTAAGTTAATTTTAACGTTTCTTTACCTTCCCTTTATTAGAAGAAAAATTTTCTAACACTTGATCTTCTTTTTCAGATCTTCAAGCGGTTCTGGAGCGAGCCTAAGCTCGGGGACCAGGTTGCCGCCATTGCTGCTGTTGGGTACGCGGATGGGTTTGATTCTGGCTACCATCATGCGGTGGATCAAAGAAACATTGATGCAGCGGAGCAATACGGAAAACCTCTTTAGACGGAGTATGAAGATGAGCTCGCTAAGTTCTAGCAAATTCAGTTTTCCATCTTGAAGACAGTTGAAGAGTGCAACAACTACACAGATCCAGAAGCCGCCCCGATTTCTGTATCGAAGAATCTGACCGTCTGGGTGCGGAGGTGGCTAAAAAGGCACAGCAAGAGAAGGCACAACGCTTGGAGGCGGAGCATCTTGCGGCGAGTGGGGTGGGGACATCAGGCACCCATCACGACGATGATGAACAGTTGATAGACTTTGATGGGTCTGATTAGATAGCGCCCCAATTTGTATATATATATATATATATATATTTTGAATTTCTATGTAAATATTAAGGCCTTTAGCTCCTTCTTCAATGAAATGAAACTTTGTCCTTATCTTGTTTTGTGCACAACCTTCTTCCTAATAAGTTTAATACTTGTTGGAATGTTGTCTTTAAGTTAGACTTTTTTGTGATAAGTACGTAATCTGGCGCTAGGCGCTTAGAGACCTTGCTCCTTGAAGACTAATGCGCTGAGTAGCCCTTCCTTGTACAAAGAAATTTAAATAAAACAAGTACAAAGTTGTGTGGGGTTCCAAGATCGCGGGATAGGCGTGCCATTTAGCTTTTCAAGTGCATAGGCGCCATTTCCCAAGAGTTCTTGAATCTTGTATGGTCCTTCCTAGTTATGTGATATCCGTCACCTTTTACTTTTACTTTTGTACAACTTTAATCCTTAATGTTTGCTTATTTGACATTTCTAGCTCTGGTAATTTTGGAGTTTTTATTAAATAATAAAACTCCATTACTTCTTTTTCATTTATCTATTATTTTCGTGTTTTTTTATATACACCTAAATATACATGTTATAAAGTCAAGACCCTGTGTTCTTTTTTTTTTTCATTTTATTTTATAATAATAATAAAATATATTTTTATAAATTTAAAAATATAATAAAAAACAAATTTAGTAATGATAATAATAATAAGATGGTTGATGTAGTTTTTATGAAACTTTAACTCCTAATAATCATCTATTATCCATTTAACCCATTACCCGTAACCCAAACTAAACCCCATCCAAACCCACTTGAGAGGCCCAACATTTCAGCCCAATTCGAAGCCCATTTCACCTCTTCTTCCCCTTCCTTCCTGATCGAACAGCCCCAAATCAGGTGCGGTTTGACCCGTTTAAAGACCCACAACAATTACCAAGCTTAAACGCGTCTATTTTTTTTTTTGAATTCAAACATCATTATTGAGCGCCCTAATCTATTCTACCTTCCATACTTACGATTTACTTGATTAAGATGTGTATTGTCTGTCAATTGACGAATTAAAAGCGACATTATTAACCTTCCAAAAACTCACCTTCTGAAATCGCATATATAGGCCATAGAATTTCGATTAAACTCTCACCCTGTATTAGAAACGTGCGACTAAGAAAACCTCTCTAAAACCTCTCACCCTCGTGCTCTCAATCTTCCCATTTTTGAGCTCCTTGTTCGTGACTTTGTGCTCAGAATTCATCATCTATTGGTACACCATAATCTTTGATTTTACATGCATATGAATTGGCTTTTAACTAAGAATAAAAGCCCTATAGCATCGTTAATTAACTGTAACGAATCATGCTTCAATTAAGCCGATTTGTGGATTAGGGTTTATAAGTTTATTTGGGGATTTATGTTGTTTCAGGCTGTGTTTATATGCATTCTGAATCTAAAAAAATTAACAAACAGACACCAAGACCAACTGGTCTGAGCGTGAAAACACCCTATTCAGGTCTCAAGTTAGAGCCCGACAGTGGTTGTGTTTTTTTGGTGTTCTTTTTTCAGCTTTTCTTTTCTTTTCTTTTTTTCATTTTCTTTATATATATATATATATATATATATCTTATAGAAATGTAATTAATTATTAAAAAAAGCAAACGTAGTCCAAAATTTTTATAAAATTTTTCATAGCATCACAAAACTCTAAAGTTTATATTTGTAATTTTATTTTTCCGAAAAAATATTATTTATTATTTTTAATGTATTTATTTTGTTTAAAACATAATTAATTCATACAAAATTAATTTTTAATCATTTTAATAGCAAAATTTTTTTGGACTTATTTCTAACCATATAAATCTTTTTCCTAATTTTATTTTCTGTAAAAATATTATTTTTACCCATTTTTACAATTTAAGTAGATTTAATTGATTAAAATCAATTAAATTATGTTTTAATTAAAAATAAGATGGAACATAATTTATAAAAAAATTTCCCACTTATAACATATGTAAACCACTATTCAAAAAATGAAAATAATGTTTTTGCACTTTATTTATATTTATTTCCTAAGTATTTCATTATTAATAGTAATAACTCAATTTAAATTACTAGAATAACAAAATTTTCACAATTTTTCTTTTTGGCAATTAAACTCAAAGGAGACAATTGTATTTCACAACTGAAATGAAATCACCAAGTTAGGAGTGACATCCATACCTTGGTGATTAGTTTCACTCCTCACATTATCTTGAAATATATCTTTAAGATAGGAGTGGTATCCATACCTCATGGAATTATTCCTTCAAAAGAAACTTCATCACTAAGCTAGGAGTGATATCCTTATCTTAGTGATTAGTTTCACTCCACCGTATATTTTGTGTTTTTTGAAATAAATAGTTGAGTGTAACACCCCAATCAATGCAGGAAACATCGAGGTGTCACGTAGTGACAATTGTTCAATAGCTCATGGACTAGAAATGTAAATATTGATGCATTGAATTGAATAGTTTATTACATTAACAGAAATTACAAGATACAAAATTCTAAAATGGCAACTAAAGCTGAAATACAATAAATCTCAAATCTAAGTCTAATTTCCAAAAACTTAGAAATGATCTCATAAGAACCTGAAACATGTACAAAAATAATTTGGTCAATACAAAAATGTATTGGTGAGCATACCCTGTTTGAATACATATAATAGAAAAGTGTTTCGCAATTATGTGCTATGATATTTGTATTATGTAAAAGGGTCAAAATCAAGCCTCACATCGTTCAATAATCGTTCACACATCGTTCAAGAAAACCATAACAATGACCAAGGAATATAATTCGTAGTACTACTCATAGTTAGGTGCGGCCCAAAGGTTAATGACTTTGACAAATCGTTCATACAATTCACACAAAACATATCAATGAGCACATTGCTTTGTAAATAATACACATAAGTTTAGTAATAATTGTACATGAGTCACCCCAAAATAGTAAAACAGTAAAAAAAGAAAAGATATACTCACAATTTCGCTAAGTATAAACTCCACGAAAGTTCGTCGTAAAGGATTTAGAATTCCGAAGAACTCAACCTATATATGATAGAATACTAATGAGAAAAATAACTTAAAAGTCTAAGGCAACCAAAATTTAAGGCATTAGGGTTTACTAGACTTGTGTAGGGAAGATGAAGTTTTTAATAGTAACTTGAACAATAGTTTTAGAAATAAATATATCACGATTTAGAATTAAATTAGTGACTAATACACTTTTGTCTCCCACACTTAGAAACATTTTCTAGTTTATAGAAAAATATCCATAAAATAGATTTAATGATTTATATTTAATTAAACAATTTATTATATCTAATTTAAATATAAATAGGATAAATACACAAGATATGATCCAAAAATGATATTTTTATGAAAAATAATTATTTTCTAATGTGAAATACTGAAAATAATATTTCCATAATTTCTTTCAATTTATTTGTGTAAGACTCGATTTTTTTAAAACAAGTAGATAATATATAAACACCCATTATATATACATACCCATAACGTCTTGTCCAATGACATACCAACAACCTTGGCGACACTAGTTACATTTACAAAAGACAATGTCTAAGTTGGCTACCATGTGAATCTTTGACCCATATTCAAAACCATGTACACAAAACATTGACAACTTGTTTAAAAGACTCATAGATCCTAATACTACCATGGTACCCAACCCAAAAGAACTTGAGCGTGCATAATTCGACCTCCCTTGAGACTTGATCTTCACTCGTGAGCTTTACCTATTAACAATTCAAACAAAGCAAACATTTAGTATGCTAAAACAATATCACCATCTTGTCCAAGGAAACCAAACAATCCATGGAATCATGATAAATCCTTACTTCTACCCTTTGACCCGTTAAGGGTATTCCTACCATTTTGACCCGTTAAGGGTACTTCCACCATATTGACCCGTTAAGGGTGCTTCTACCGTATTGACCCGTTAAGGGTGCTTCTACCATTTTAAACCATTCTACCAATTTACACCCTTGTGTAGCCACAAAGGTACTTCATACTACTTTCATTCCATCAAATTCAACCACAACAATGCATACATAACAATTATGACTAATATGTTCATTAAACTAAATAGTTGGTAGTAACCAACTTACCTTTGTCGTGTGCACCGTGCTCCTTTTGACCACTTGAGCCCTCTACCTTCACACCTACATAGTGAAGGAAATCCATACTTTAGTTTTCATACTTTACCCATTACCATTCTTGGTTCAAGGTGGATAAACTAACATGATCTCATAGTTACAACCTCTACCATCATATTTATCATTCATTTCTCATAATTTCACCTATTCTAAAGTGCTAGGAATTTTATCATACATTTGGTGTGCATTTCTATATATTCAAGTTATCATACCATCCCATGATGCAAAATCTCCCCTTCTACACTAACATTTACAATCTACCTTTATAATTAACAACAATACATAATCAATTGAGTTTCCTTGGTGTTGAGGTCTTGTTTGACTTTAAAAAGCAACAGGAACCTTCATTCCAACACCCACTTAACAATTCTCAATTCAGCCCTAACATACCCAATTTAACATGCAATCTCATCAATTTTACACTATCACACATACAAATCATGCTTTCCTAAGCCACAAGAGTAATTATCATAATAAAATCATGAAATCCCACCAAACTACTTCCAAACTCTACCAAAATTAATCATACAACTTACCAATGAGATTAGCACCACAAGAGGGTTAATAATTCAAGAACATGCAGGGGATTAGAGGTGATTTCTACTTCTAATTTTCAGCTATGGATGGATGAGGTGAAGACCCCCTTTTATCGCCACCTTCTTCCTCTCTCTCTGCATTTTTTCTTTTTTTTTTTTTCCAAATGCCCCATTTTCCCTTCTAACCCCTTAACTAATTTACTAGTTCTATTCTTCTCATAGCCAACCCCTCAAGATTAGTATTGTTTCATATTTAACCCCTCCCTTTTATCAACTAGGCTATCACCAATTTACCCAAGTACCTAACTTGGTAAATTTTATGTTTGTTAAATGTACAACTATCAATGCACTACTTACAACTAGGGGTACTTACCTATACATACACATATATTCACGCATACATACATTCTCATACTTACATACATATACACACATATATATATTTATTATTTTTCACCATACTATTATTACATTAACATTTTTGGGGTGTTACAGTTTGTACTTAAAACATATTTAATGAGTTTAAATAGTGTTTTAATGATAAAAAATAGTAAAAATAAAAAAAATAATCATTTTTCTGAGAAATTTCATTTTATTTCAGTTTATTATCCATAAAAATAAATTTCCAGAAAATTTGAGGTTAAAATCACTAAAAATGAATTTTTTATCAATTAATTATGCTTAAAAAAAATTAATTCAAGAAAAATAGGAAAATAATGTATTTTTCAGAAAATAAAAGTAGGATAATTTTCTTTAGGGTGTCAATATGTTTCCCCTATATTTTCATAATTTTTGGAGTAAAAATGAATTTTCTAGGAATATTATAAAGTTTTAGATAATATATATATCTACTATCTACTATAATATATAAATAAAACTAATTTTGGGACACGTGTCAGATGCTTAGTACATCTAAATACTTTTTCCTGCCCATTCTCAGTAACTGAATTAGCCAATAAACTAGGAGCTTTGACCAACAAATTGTGACCAAGTTAACATGAGGCTAAAACCTAATTATTGTTACATCCTTCCTCATACGCTTCCAAGTTTCTCTCCATCGCATTTTCTCCTGTTATGCTCTCTTTTGGTTCCTTAATCGCTGGGTGTTCACTTTCTCATTGATTTCTTCATATCTTCAAAGGTTTAGGTTTGCTTTCGATTCCGGTTCAAGCCTTAAGCATGTTGATAATCATCAGATCATTGTTGTTTCTGCAATTCTGGTAAAACCCTATCTTTTTCATTGTTTTTTTTATTTCTTCTTCGTTATCCCCATAGTTCGACATTCATCTGATTTGAATAGGTGGTGAAAACGCAAAAAGGAATGGGTGGGTAAATTTTGGTCCACACCTACGGCTCATGATTACAAAACAAAATATATAATTAAAAGTTTGCCCATAAATTCGTAAGAATCCAAAGCTATTTATCCATTTTTGTATACCTGAATCTATTTTGTATCACTATTGATAAACATGTGAGGCTAATTTTTCTTTATGTTTTTTTGTAGCTAATTTTTCTATTTTGTTATTTAGTAATCATAATTAAATCTACTATTCTGTTCCTCATTATCAAACCCCTAATATCATTTTTTATTTGTTTTTAGTAGTTTATCCCAAAGTGTGTGAACTGTTATATGAGTGATCACAAATAGGAGCTCCCATGTTGTCGCTAAACCGGACTATGCTCTAACTATTTGTATGGTTGTTCCTGTCAAATTATGGAAGATATGGAATTACGAACTGCAATATAAAATATTGAAGATTAAACATATAAGTTGAAGATATTATTTGAAAGTATGGAATTACGAACGTCATATATAACTCAGATCATATCTTCAACTTAGTGTTTGGAGTTTACTGGTGATATGGATGACTCTGCATTCTGTCTTCCTAATTGGTTTGAGGTGTTGGTAGCATGCTACTTATCCTGATCTGAATTATTTGACGTCATTCTTTGGTGTTTATGATGGCCTTGGACATAAGAGTATTAACCTACATACATATGTATATGTACTTTAGTGTTTCCTTATTTAATCATCATTACTGCTTAAACACTATTATAATATTTTATTGTATCATTCTTTAAGAACTTTATGAATGTTATTTTAGCGTTAGTTGAGTCATCACCCAATTTCACCTTTTGTCATTGAATTATTTCAGGCTTTGGTAGTGTAAGAGACGAGGTTGGTGTTTACAAGATTGTTCTCTTCACTTTTCGAAAACAACTAAGCTAGGATCTTTGTTCTTGGTCTTAACAATGCTGGCAAAACGAGAATTCATTGTACAATTCCATCTTTTCATTGTGTTTAATCTTTTATAGAAGTTAACTTATTTATTGATTGTTGATCGATGTTCATATTGGCTTCGGACATGTGAAGTTGTCTCCACTATTCCAAGTTGGTTATCTTTCTTCGTCTCTGTTAACCAACTTTGTAATTTGAATGCCATTTGGTTTGAAGATATGTGAAATAGTTGACTAATCTTATTCAAAATTGGGATCCAACATCCCCAATTTTCCATTACAGGTCATTTGAAAGTTTTGCAAGTTGAAAGTTCCGTTAACAAGCAGAAGGTTTGTTTTTTGTTGACAATAGCATAAAGTATTGCAAAAACATACTATGATTGTTGTAATTTTAGAGAATATTTTTGAAATACAAATGTTTTTTTTTTCAATTGTAGTGGTAACAAACCAAAATAAACAAAAAAAAATATTTAGAAGTTTTGGTATAATTTTGTTGTACAACCCGTCCAATAGACGGGTATAAAACTAGTATATATATATATATATATATATATATATATATAATTATTGATAAAATAGAACAAATAAAAGGAAAAGGGAGCAAAAAGAAGGAACAAAAAAACGTGAGCAGTGGGGATCGAACCCGAGCTACTTGTGTACCCACAAACACACACAACCACTAGACCACCACACCACTTTGTAATAAAACTAAACAAAAAAATACTTAAACAATTATTACACTTCATCTTCTTCCACAAACCATAAACCCTAACCCTAGATTTCTACAACCCTCAATTCGTAAGGATTAGACCCCGAATTCATAGGGCTTTCAAAGAACATGTTTAAAGAAATGAAATGGCATAAAAACATAGACTCACAATGTGTAACTCATTCGGAAATAAAGCTTCAAACTCGCGCCTATTATCTACGAATTGGAGCCTTCTTGCACGTTTTTACTTGGGTTTTCTTAGTGGGTTTTGAAGGGAATGAGCACAAGATTCTAACCCTACGTTTAATTCATATAGTGGTCTTGTAAGAAGGCGTTTCTTCGATCTTCTTTAATTCTGATTGGTTTCATAAAGTTTTCAGTTTCAATAGCGCAAATAAACGTGACTTATGACTGTTTTGATGAAGGAATTTGAAGGATTCAAGAGAAGAAACGTAAACCCACATTTAATTCATGTTATAACGCCCCAAAACACACCCAAAATGACTCGCCAGAGACGAGTTCCGGCCGCCGGAAAAGCGGCCGAAGGTCTAGCCACCAATCTGATTTCATTTTTTTAAACTTTGACATAATGGCAATTTTGGTCCCTAAGTTAGTTTGTTAGTTTTAACCACTTGATTTCCTAGATAACTTAACCAAAGTTAAGTATTTTTAACCAAAACTTTTAAAAACTCTAAAACTACATATTATTATTTTTAACCTTTTAGAAACTTTACATAATATCTTAAAGTTTTAACCTCTTTTTCATCATAAAACTTGACGTTTTCCAACATCCCTCGACAAAATTATTTGGAGTTTTATGATAAAACGTATATAACAACAATTTAACGAATAATGCAACATAAGTTTTATTTGTAATTTCAAAAGATCGTAATACGAGGACTGAAATGAAATTACGATAAAGTTAGAAAATGCGCAAATGTTACAGTCTCCCCTACTTTAGAAAATTTCGTCTTGAAATTTCTTTAAAGTGGAGGTTTCTATGAAACAAAAAGCGTTGTAAAGGTCAACTAGATTTTTAAAGATAATTTCATCATTTATGATTTGACCAAATTTAAAATAGTGGTTTAATATCTAAAGTAAAAGTTTCAAAATCTTTGATAGTTGTTGAGAGTTTAAATGAGAAAAGTTTTGGGAATGTGTAACCGATGAGGGCAGAAGTACTAATGAAGCAGTCTCCCCTACTTTAGAAAAGTTTCTGACTAAATGTTATTAAGGTCATGCAACAGGATTTCGACTAACAGAAAGTGTAAGTGTATACAAAGTTTAAGGTTTTCTGTAGAGGTGGTCAACAAGAAAGGCTCCATCATAACGAATTGAAGCTTATGTAAAATGTTCTTATCGAAAATGATAGCCGTTAGTCAATGATCTAATGAAGAGGTAGCAATGGGTAGGTTCTTGGTCAGACTCCTAGTCCGTTCCCGCAGTATCGTTTATGTTTATGTATAGGGTGTACCGCAGCTGACCCACCACACTCCCGATACTTTGGACCCATACTGATTGTCTACCAACAGCCTAAATAGAATTACACACCACCCTCATGTACATGTAAACCCATGATTGCGTTCCGGACCGAAATCATCGATTTACCTTAAACTAGGGTGCTATGCTTTTCCATAACGCTAACATAAATAATACCAAAAACAAATGCGTGCAACCCATATGTAATAGCTACTGTAATGAAATAATGTTCAATTATGACATAGTTAGAGGTCCTTCCCTTCCGGGTTTTCCCTTTAACCGTAATGAGGATAACATGTAAGTATAAGACATGGTTAGAGGTTCTTCCCTTTCAGGTTCACCCTTAACCGGTAACTTCTGTTCACATCGTTGGCTCTAAACACTCATATTGATAAACTCTGAAGTTTACACCGTTCCCCTCGGATTAAAGAAATACTCTAATCCGAGTCGTACGTGGGCACTGGCTTAGATCTCATACGAGTTATCAACTAGTATGTTCATTGGCCATGATGAAGAACAAAACAATGTAAAGTATAACAGGATTTTGCTCAAAACAGGAAAGAAAATATGCATACAAAATATGTGTTCATGTAAGTATATAAGTATAGCATAAAATTTCGATTGAAAGAAAAATCTCGCACAGTTTGCACAAAATGAAAGTAAACGAGTTAAATGAATGCTCAAAACCAGTGTTGTAAGAGTACCTACTAATAACTAGTGCGAGAGTAGTTGCGAATAACGCGTGAGAATAACCACCAATAAAAGAATAATACAAGAGTAATAAGATAATGTATGAACGTAACTATAAATAGAATGGTGTTAGAATAAAATAATGAAATTTACTATAAATGAAAGTGCACGGTACAGGTGTTTAGCCTACTGTCATGCGGGTTACCGAAGAATGTTTTAGGTTCAAAACATGTTAACTTGAAAAGATTTCGTAAGTACCCATTTTCATGTGTTTACGAGAAGTTGAGTTGAAAATTGTTATAAAACATATTATTAGTTGCAAGTTTCTCTCGAAAACATATATTGGATACATCATATGAAAACAAAAGGTTTACATTTGATTTGTAAAATATGCACTACAAGTTTATAAAATGCAAAATGAAACCATTTCATGAAGTATGTGTAAATCTAATGTGTTTTAAAAGACCAAGATTTAAAATGACGTGAATGATAAAAATCAACGTATGTAATACGAATAGAGTACCAATATTTAAGAAAGTTCATAATTTATCATTTGAGTCTTCAAATGATAACAAAACATAAATATCAACATCATAAAACATTGAGATTGTATCCATATGAAGCTTTGACTAACTAAAGTAATTGAAATGTTATTAGTGACTTGTGGGGGCGTACTTTAGCCTATAAGTGAATGCTCATCCCGAGAGTTCCCAGGTCGGCATACGGGTCCCTCGTCTGATTGGGATTTATGCGAAATGCCAGGCCTAGACAGAAAACTCAGGATACAGGCGCCCACCCTTCCAGATTGCTCGTGCCCCATCACTAGTGAATTCCAAAACTTTAGCGAAATTAAAAATGAGATGCAGAAATAGATCCTTGAGATATGGATTTCACTCCTAACTCAAAGATGTATTTTAAATTCAAAAACTACGGTGGAATGAAACCAGTCACTAAGTTAAGGATATCACTCCCAGCTTAGTGGTTAAGTTTCTTTTTGGAGGAAATACTCTTTGAGGTGTGGATGTCACTCCTATCCCAAAGATATATTCCAAAGATGTATAACATATAGAGGAATGAAACTAATCACCAAGGTATGGATGTCACTCCTAACTTGGTGATATCGTTTCGTTTGTAAAATACGAGCGCATTTTCTACTAAGCAAAATACCGAAAGAACAACGATAAAGTATCATAAGAATAAAGAGGAATATACACGAGAGGACTCGTGAATGTAGGCTTAGTTATAGCTAAAAGGAATATTAATAACCTAATTCCCTATAACCATGGCTCTGATACCAATCTGTAACACCCCAACCGATGGCGGAAACATCGAGGTGTCACGTAGTGACGATTGTTCAATAGCTCATGGCCTAGAAATGTAAATATTGATACATTGAATTGAATAGTTTATTACATTAACAGAAATTACAAGATACAAAATTCTAAAGTGGCAACTAAAGCCGAAATACAATAAATCTCAAATCTAAGTCTAATTTCCAAAAGCTTAGAAATGATCTCATAAGAACATGAAACATGTACAAAAATAATTTGGTCAATACAAAAATGTATTGGTGAGCATACCCTGTTTGAATACATATAATAGAAAAGTGTTTCGCAATTATGTGCTATGATATTTGTATTATGTAAAAGGGTCAAAATCAAGCCTCACATCGTTCAATAATCGTTCACACATCGTTCAAGAAAACCATAACAATGACCAAGGAATATAATTCGTAGTACTACTCATTGTTAGGTGCGGCCCAAAGGTTAATGACTTTGACAAATCGTTCATACAATTCACACAAAACATATCAATGAGCACATTGCTTTGTAAATAATACACATAAGTTTAGTAATAATTATACATGAGTCACCCCAAAATAGTAAAATAGTAAAAAAAGGAAAGATATACTCACAGTTTCGCTAAGTATAAACTCCACGAAAGTTCGTCGTAAAGGATTTCGAATCACTAAAAATAAATCTCCAGAAAATTTTAGGTTAAAATCACTAAAAATGAATTTTTTTTATCAATTAATTATGCTTAAAACAATTTAATTCAAGAAAAATAGGAAAATAATGTATTTTCCAGAAAATAAAAATAGGATAATTTTCTTTAGGGTGTCAAGATATTTCCCGTAAATTTTCATAATTTTGGAGTAAAAATGAATTTTCTAGGAATATTATAACGTTTTAGCTAATATATGTATATATATATATATATATATATATATATTTAATTATTGATAAAATAGAATAGATAAAAGGAAAAGGGAGCAAAAAGAAAAAGAAGGAACAAAAAAACGTGGGCAGTGGGGTCGAACCCGAGCCACTTGTGTACCCACACACACAACCACTGGACCACCACACTACTTTGTAATAAAACTCAACAAAAAAATACTTAAACAATTATTACACTTCATCTTCTTCCCCAAACCATAAACCCTAACCCTAGATTTCTACAACCCTCAATTCATAAGGATTAGACCCCGAATTCATAGGGCTTTCAAAGAACATGTTTAAAGAAATGAAATGGCATAAAAACATAGACTCACAATGTGTAAGTCATTCGGAAATAAAGCTTCAAACTCGTGCCTATTATCTACGAATTGGAGCCTTCTTGCAAGTTTTTACTTGGGTTTTCTTAGTGGTTTTTGAAGGGAATGAGCACAAGATTCTAACGCTACGTTTAATTTATATAGTGGTCTTGTAACAAGCCGTTTCTTCGAGCTTCTTTAATTCCGATCGGTTTCATAAAGTTATCAGTTTCAATAGCGCAAATAAACGCGACTTATGACCATTTTGATGAAGGAATTTGAAGGATTCAATAGAAGAAATGTAAACCCACATTTAATTCATGTTAAAACGCCCCAAAACACACCCAAAATGACTCGTCGGAGACGAGTTCCGGCCGCCGCAAAAGCGGTCGGCGGTCTGGCCACCAATCTGATTTCATTTTTTTTTTAAACTTTGACAAAATGGCAATTTTGGCCCCTCAGGTAGTTTGTTAGTTTTAACCACTTGATTTCCTAGAAAACTTAACCAAAGTTAAGTATTTTTAACCAAAACCTTTAAAACTCTAAAACTATATATTATTATTTTTTTTCACCTTTTAGAAACTTTACATAATATCTTAAAGTTTTAACCTCTTTTTCATCGTAAAACTTAACGTTTTTCAACATCCCTCGACAAAATTATTTGGATTTTTAAATCCCACCAAAGTTTTAAATCCCACCAAAGTTTTTGGGATCTATAGTGACGGGACACATGCAATCTGAAAGGGTGAGCGCCTGTATCTTGAGATTTCTGTCTAGGCCTGGCATTTCGCATAAATCCCAATCAGACGAGGGGCCCGTATGCCTACCTGAGAACTCTTGGGAGGAGCATTCACTTATAGGATAAAGCATGCTCCCACAAGTCACTAGAAATCCCAATAACTTTGGGTAGTCAAAAGTTTCTTAATGGAACAATCCCAACATATCATTTTATTGAATTATTATTTATGTCTCATTTATAGTTTACATTCTCGATTTCAGCACATGTTAACTTGTATCATTGATTATTCTTATGCATTTCTCTTATCTAATGTTCTCCCTTGAGTTATCATCATCATTACTCTAGCAATTTTACATTATATCGTACGCTACCTGTCTAATTTTTCCTTACATTCCTTGTCTTCTTTTGTAGATGTTTGGTCATCAACTTCGTGCAAACACCTCCAAGCATAGTGCTAACCGACGTTCTGATCGACGCGTCGCAACCCTACTAAATGATCACCTAGCTTCCCTTCCCCCAACCATCATCAACGCCATCAACCCGAACTGTAACTTGAACAGTAACTCAAATGGTTACTCGAACGGGAACGAAGGCAGTAGTGGTGGGAGTAATGTGAGCAAGTGTACTTTCAAACACTTCAATTCGTGTAACCCAACCAAATTCTTTGGTACGGTGTCACACCCTCAAATTCAACTTGCGGGGTTTTATCGCGAGGCGCGTGACATACCAGGATCCAAGTCAACGGTCACAATAAACGACAACTATATGATATGAAAATAACGTAGAAATAACCAACCACGCAGTTATAAGTATCAAAGTAAAAACAGACAACAACAGCGAAAGCTTTAATGTATACAAAACCATAGTTCAAAAGTACGAATGCAAACCATACATGGTTTACTTATGAATGCAAGACTAGATGCAGTGCGACTCCAGTGCGCCTAAGACTCTCTGCTATCTTAGCGACCTGAGAAAACATGCAAAGTTAGTCAACACATACAGTGCCGGTGAGTCACAGAGATAAAGTTTGCAAAAGTTTGTAATAATAGTAATCCAGGCCCAACAATCCTTACATCTATACCTGATGCTAGCTAGACATCGTTACATGATACTATAGTGTCGTGAACCACTGCTGAACATTAGAATGCATCAATACCCGTCACCGGTTCATCACCCGGTGCCGTAAGTTGTAGGACAAATATGCACCCACCACCGACCTCCAGTCGGCTCAGGTGGGGCTTGCCAGGTCCAATAGATCTATTCACACTTTCCCCGCTATGTATCCACATATTAATGGTTCACTAAGTTTGAGAGGACTTTACCGATGAATACAAGTCACTAAGTATCCGTGTGATATAATGTAATATGTTGGTCTAAAGTTTGAAAGTTCGTACAGCATGTTTCTCCCCCAAAAGTATGAAAACAGTAAAGAATGGGGCTGTGACACTCACCTTAGTTTGCTTCCTTAAGCAAAGAAACAGTCTTGATATGTCACACCACGACAATGGCGGAAACACGTGGCGCGACGGTTCAAAGCATAAAGTCAAGGTTATTGCTAAACACAAGTAATTTAAGAGAATGGGTCATTTATTATGACGTCAAATCTTGTTCAAATATTACACAAAAGTAAATTGTTTTTAAGACAATCATAGAGGTTTCTCAAATATATCCCAAATGCCTTGGGAAATAAAAGTGAAACCCCGCAAAAGTTTGACGCCGCATTTGAGGATTCCTCGACCCAGCTTGCCCGGTTCTCCTTCATCTAATTACCTGAAAGATATGTTTAAAAGTTTCATCAATATAAAATATATTGGTGAGTTCACAGGTTTTTAGTTTCCAAAACTTGAATACTTGGGAAATACCATGTTATGACAATATATAGGAGTTGCAAATTCCTATAACTCTACTTGAGACTATAATCAAACCAAGACGTATAAAATAAATATGCCCCGCTCCAAGTCGTTACTCGGTTTCCCACGACTTAAGTTCAGAATATATGCACCCCAGGCATAACCTAATGCATAATCGACGCTATCGATTAGGGGTGGGCCTTGTCAGGCACCAATAGTACTATCCAAATATTCCACCGGTTTTATTTCCCTGAACAAATGATTATAGAGGCGAGGACTCAACCCCGAGTGGCGGTCACACCTCAAGTAATAAATCCGTCAAACATTTTCCCTAACATATCTTTCCCCCGGAAAACGTAAAAATAGTTTAAAATGGGGCCGTGAAACTCACCTGGAACTCTGTCTGGCTTACTAGGCGGATAGCAAAGATGGTCTCGCACCTACAAACGTCCTAGACGTATAAGTCACTATTCCTATAGTGCATGTGCCTTGGCAAGTTGTACACCCAACTCCCGACCACAAGTTATTCCAAATCCCGTTTAATTAAGCGCGTATCCTAGGTTTCGTTGGCGTTACATTACCCTTTGTGTTACAAGTTATATATTACTCTTGTTAATATTTCCTTAACTTGTATCTTATTATCATCGACTCGACGTCACTTAACATATAATTATTTTCCCATTTAAATAATTATACTTAAGATCGCATCGCTCGATATAATATATATTTCAACACTCGACCCGACTCACTTTGCCGCACATTTGTTTTCCCATTTAAACAAATATACTAAGATCTTGTCGTTCGATTGTATATTCTTAACGCCCGATTCAACTCACCATACCGTATATTTATTTTCCCATTCAAATAAATATACTAGGATCTCGTTGGTACGGCATACACATATATATATCTTTGTCTTCTCGTCGCGGCTTTCCTTCCCACATATCTACTTTCCCATTAAGTAGATATACTAGAATTTTGCCGAGACGAGCGTACATATATATAAATGTGTAATTTTTCTTGTTAAGTATATACGTTTGTTTAACGTCTTATTTGTTTATGTCATGTGTTTCTCCCACGAATAATTCCTTTAACACTTAGGAAAGTGTTCGTTAGTTTTCACCCATAATGTATATATATTTTACTTCTTAAAATATATATTTTTCTTATCTTGCCGCAATGGCATTTTTCTCAAGATTTGTCCGTGTACGGTTCGTTAACGCGTCTTAGTTCGATATCTTAACTCGATTAGTTAATTTTTCCCAAGTTTTTCCCAACATGTGTTTTATAGAAATATTATCCATATTTCTTCCTTTTTTTCACATGTTACTTGGATGGTTTAAAATACTTATGTATTTTAACCCAACTTGTTAACTTAACTACAAAAATGTTTCCAACACTTTTATATTCCCATTTATATAAAAGTATTCATTTTTGTATAAGTTTCTCAAGTTTGTTTAATATTTTTATAAAATCTCTATTTTATAACAATCCTCATGTTAATATAATCCATATTTTTATAACTTTCAAAAATATACTTTTATACAAAAATACCCAAGTATATCTACTAGTATTTACCAAAATCATCCTTAGAAATTTATTACTTACATTTTTGACACCAAACTTTCCATACTTGCATTTTCGGACTAATAGTTTCTAAAATATCCATTTTAGTCCTCTAACTTTCAAAGTTACAAGATTAGTCCCTTAACTTTCAAAAGTTGCATTTTTCCACTCTAACTTCCAAAGTTAACATTTTTCACTCAAAATAGTAGACTTTGAAGATTCAACTTTTTATTGGTAAGTTATTTTTGTATCAAAACACTTTTGTTAGTCTTATATTCCATATGTAAGACTACTTGTATGTATGTTTTATGTATTTCTTCGACATAACCAAATTTCATTCACCTAAGTGTGTAAACTTTAATTTTTCAACTTCTTCATTTATGAACTTCTAGCATGTTCCACCATATATTATACCATGTATGATCATTCTAAGATGATTAACACTACTTTTTAACATATTCAAGTTTATCCCACAAATCTTACCCAAATCATCATCCTACTTAGTTTAAGTGTAAACTTTATATATTTTCAAGATCATTACTTCATCATCATCAAATCCATGACTTACTTACATATCTTTAATCATCCATTTTACACATGTAAAACCTATTAAAGATTATGTTCAAACCACCTTTTAAACCCTTCATGTACAACTTGCTTCTAAGCACACATACATGAATAATAATAATAAAAAACAAGGTTAAGAAGCTTACTACTAGCACAAGGCTAGGGAAGACAAAATCTTTGATTTTGAGAGGGGTTTAGTGTGTTCTTCCTTAATGGTTAAGCTCCAAGCTTGAAACACACAATAGGGGTTTGGATGATGGATTGTTTTGAGTGATTTGGAGATGTAAAAACTTGAAAGAAGAATGTGTATGGATGGGGGAAAACTTACGGCCAAAGGACAAGGAGAAGAGGAGTTGTTTTGCTTTGATATCCAATCTCTAACACATGTTATTTATAACCTTATCACATGTAATCTCCCATGGATTTTGTGATTATTACCAAAGATTCAAGAGATTTATGGAGTACAAAAATGATCTTGGATGGATGTGGAAATAGTGGTGGCCGTGGATGTATGTATGTATGATTAGGAGTTTTGCTTGCAAATCTTACTAAGCCTTATGATCTTCCATAATCTTTATACAAGACCCTTCTTATGCATGTGCACACTAGTGTAATGATGGTTTAAATTGTGTCTTCGATTCTTGTGGCCATGGGCCGAAAATCATCCAAGGGGGGGGGGGGGACAAGGAGGTGGTTACTTTTGTACTAATGTTTTTCTTACATCTTTTGTCTTATACATATGCATGCTTTACCTAGATCTTTAGATTATAATTATAAACACAAAGCATGGATATAATTTTGGCCATGTAGGCCGGCCCTTTGATGGGTTTAAGTGGGGTCCACAACTTCAAATATTTACCCAATATTTGTTATGTTTAATCCCTCGTCGTTCGGGTGTCGTTAGGGTATTTTTCGGGTTTTAATCACGCGTTATTCGGACATTAAAAATACCTTTAATAACCCTTAAATATAGTCTAATTTAAGCGTTGATTGGTTATTTAGGCCTTTGCCGGGTGAAATTATGAGTTATACGCGTATCGGGTGCGGTACGCGCATTTTATTCGTTACCGGGAGATTTGTACAAGACGTTTTCACTTATGGTTTTGGAGTTCCAAAACTCATTATTTTTCATGAAAATACCCTTTATTTTATATCCTGGGTGTCCGGGATCCTTTTCGTTTATTTAATTATTGCCGGGTAATTGCCAACGTCCATACCGGATAGCTTATTCGCACATGATCCAATCATGTTTTACCATTAAACGTATGCATTCCTATGCACTATTTGGAAATTGCTATCTCCTAAGGCCTTGATAATTAAATCACACATAATTGCATTTAATTACGTTAATCATATATTAATTAATCTGTACGGAATTACCTTATTTTTGCCGGTTGTTACATTCTCCCCCCGTTAAGAGAATTCCGTCCCGGAATTCACTTCGAGTTCTCCGGTACAGGTGTCTTCTCGAATAGGGCGGGGTATTTTTGCTTCATCCGGTCCAGCCTTTCCCACGTGAACTCCGGTCCACGCTTGGCATTCCAGCGCACTTTGACCAATCTGATCTTGCTGCGCCTTAGTTTTTGGACCTTCCAATCAGTTACCTCGATTGGTTCTTCAACAAAATGTAACTTGTCGTCAATCTGGATTTCGTCTGCTGGAATGATGAGAGTTTCATCGGATAGGCACTTTTTCAAGTTTGACACATGAAACGTGTCGTGTATTCCACTAAGCTCTTGAGGCAACTTGAGCTTGTATGCCACTGTGCCTACCCTGGACAAGACTTCGAACGGTCCAATATATCGTGGGTTCAGCTTTCCGCGCTTTCCAAAGCGGGCGACACCTTTCCAAGGTGACACTTTCAGTAGGACCCTGTCTCCGACTTGAAACTCTAAAGGCTTTCGCCTCATATCAGCATAGCTTTTCTGGCGGTCCCGGGCCGCTTTGAGGCGTTCCTTTATCAAAAAGACCTTATCCGTGGTCTCTTGAACAATTTCGGGCCCGGTGAGTTGTTTTTCTCCAACTTCCGCCCAACATAATGGCGATCGGCACTTGCGTCCATATAGAGCTTCAAACGGTGCGGCTTGAATGCTCGTATGGTAACTGTTGTTATAAGAAAATTCTACCAATGGCAAGTGCGTATCCCAATTACCTCCGAAATCAATCGCGCATGCCCGTAACATATCTTCCAATGTCTGGATGGTTCGTTCACTTTCACCATCCGTTTGGGGGTGATATGCGGTGCTCATGTCGAGGCGAGTACCGAGGGCTTCATTTAAACTTTCCCAAAATCTGGGAGTGAAACGACTATCCCGATCGGAGATGATAGAAACGGGTACACCGTGTTTAGATACCATTTCCTTAATGTATAAACGGGTTAGTTTCTCCAACCTGTCCGTTTCGCGAATCGGAAGGAAGTGTGCAGATTTTGTCAATCGATCCACGATTACCCAGATCATGTCATGGCCGCTTGTCGTCTTGGGTAGCTTGGTAATGAAATCCATGGTAATTCGTTCCCATTTCCATTCCGGTATTTCCGGTTGCTGGAGCAAACCGGAAGGTTTCTGGTGCTCAGCCTTGACCTTTGCGCAAGTCAAACATCGCGCAACATAGGCTGCTATATCCCTTTTGAAATTCGACCACCAATAAAGTTCCTTCAAATCGTGGAACATCTTGTCTGCACCCGGGTGAACCGAATATCTAGAACTGTGAGCTTCGGCCAATACTAGCTCACGCAATCCACCATATACTGGGACCCAAATTCTATTCATGAAATACAGTGTCTGGTCCGCTTCTGGTTCTAGCGAATCAACCATCTTTCGCAATCTTTCACCTTTGACATTCTCGGGTTTAAGGGCGTTAACTTGAGCTTCACGAATTCGTTCAGTCAGGTTCGTGTGGATAGTCAGACCCAAAGCTCGAACACGCAATGGCTTAACCCGTTCCTTGCGACTCAAGGTGTCTGCTACGACGTTCGCCTTACCGGGATGGTACTTTATCTCACAATCGTAATCGTTTAATAATTCGACCCATCGCCGTTGTCGCATGTTTAAATCCTTCTGATCAAAGATGTGTTGCAAACTCTTATGATCAGTGAAAATTGTGCACTTGGTTCCGTACAAATAGTGCCTCCATATCTTGAGAGCGAACACCACTGCACCTAATTCCAAATCGTGTGTAGTGTAGTTCTTCTCATGGATTTTCAGTTGCCTGGAAGCGTATGCTATTACTTTTTCTCGCTGCATCAATACACAACCCAAACCTTGATGCGAGGCATCACAGTAAACCACAAAGTCTTCCGGACCATCTGGAAGTGATAGTATCGGAGCGCCACATAACTTGTCTTTTAATAATTGGAATGCTGCCTCTTGCTTTTCCGTCCACTCGAATTTCTTATCCTTTTGGGTTAGCATGGTTAAAGCCTGTGCTATCTTTGAAAAGTTCTCGATGAACCTTCTGTAATAACCCGCAAGGCCAAGGAATTGTCGTACTTCGGTAGGAGTTCGCGGGGCTTCCCAATTTTTAATTGCCTCGATCTTGGCGGGATCGACGTGTATGCCCTTCTCGTTTATCACGTGGCCTAAAAAGTGAACTTCCCGAATCCAAAAGTCACACTTTGAGAATTTTGCGTAGAGCTTCTCTTTGCGTAATACTTCAAGAATAACCGAAGGTGATTCTCGTGGTCCTCTTTTGTGCGTGAATAGATCAAAATATCGTCAATGAAGACTATGACGAATTTGTCCAGGTATGGCTTACACACGCGGTTCATTAGGTCCATGAAAACCGCTGGTGCGTTGGTTAAGCCGAACGGCATTACCAAAAATTCATAGTGTCCATACCGGGTTCTGAAGGCCGTTTTTGGTACATCTTCTTCCTGTATACGCAACTGGTGATAGCCTGACCTCAAATCGATCTTGGAGTAATAGCTGGAACCTTGGAGCTGATCAAACAAATCGTCGATCCTGGGGAGAGGATAGCGATTCTTGATGGTTAGCTTGTTCAGCTCTCGATAGTCGATGCACATGCGAAATGTGCCATCCTTCTTCTTCACAAATAAGACGGGAGCTCCCCAAGGTGAGAAACTCGGTCTTATAAAACCTTTGTCCAACAATTCTTGTAGTTGGCTGGACAGTTCCTGCATCTCTGATGGAGCTAGGCGGTATGGCGATCGTGCCACAGGAGCAGCTCCGGGAACGAGGTCGATGCGGAACTCGACTTGTCGAGGTGGCGGCAACCCCGGCAAATCTTCTGGAAATACATCCGGAAAATCTCTAGCTACTGGAATGTCTTCCAACTTTCGCTCGTCGGCTTTCTTGTCCACTACGTGTGCCAAGAATGCGACAAGCCCTTTTCTTAGACACTTACGAGCCTTCATGCTTGAAATAATTCTTAGCGGCGTCCCGTGTCTTTCCCCTTGAATTGAGAGAGTTTCACCGCTTGTGAGGGGAACTTGAATAACCTTATCGTTGCAAATCACGACGGCATGATGCGCGGACAACCAGTCCATGCCGACAACGATATCGAAACTTCCCAATACGACCGGCAAGAGGTCAATCCCAAACTCGTGCCCACAGAGTTCTAATTTACAGTCTTTTGCTACTTCTCTCGTTTCAATAGTTTTACCATTAGCCAGTTCTATAGAGTAGGGTGTATCTAGTTTACTAGTTCTTAGTCCAAGTAGTCTTTTAAACTCAATGGATACGAAGCTAAAGTCAGCACCGGTATCAAATAATACAGAGGCATAATGACCATTAAGAGGAAACGTACCAGTGACCACGTTGGGGTCTTGCCGTGCATCACCAGCTCCAATCACAAATGCCCGCCCGCGGGCCTGGTTGTTGATCTTGGGGCAATCCTTCTTCCAATGATCTAGCGACCCGCATGCAAAGCATGGTCTAGCCCCTCCATTTTTCGGTGCTCCAGAACGGCATTCTTCAGTCTTGTGCCCTGTGTGGTGGCACTTTCCACAAGTCAACCCATTATTTCTTCCCTGATTTCCCTGTTTGTTACCATTACCACGTCCCGTGGCGACATATCCCTTTCCCTTCTTGTTTGTGCTACCCGACGCTCTGTCCCTTTTTCCTTCATCCCGCTTCCTTTTCCCAAACCTTGGCTTGTTACCCTGGTCGTTCGACACAACAGCTGAGTTTGACCCCTGATTCTTGGCTTCTACACTGCTCGCCTCAGAAATTTTCAATCCTGAAACTTGTCGGATCAGTGTACCCATGCGTATAGCATCTTCGGTGAGGCTTAGCGCAAGATCAATGGCTGCGCGCATGGTCGTAGGTTTAGAAGCAGTGACCATGCTGCGTATTTGCGGTGCTAAGCCGAACAAATAACGCTCAATCTTGTTGTTCTCAGGGGTGACCAACCGCGGCACTAATTTGGCAAGATCATGGAATCGAGACGTGTACCCAGTAACGTCCGCTCCCATCATAGTGAGGTTCCAGAATTCCGTCTCCAGTTTCTGTACCTCGCTCGCCGGGCGGTACTCAGCAATCATGAGTTCCTTCAGTTCTGTCCATGACAGGGAGTAAGCAGTGTCATCACCCAATGACTGCACTTGACCATTCCACCACGTCAGTGCTTGGTCCAAGAACAAGTTGGTGGCGTACATAACTGACTGACGTGGGGTACACCCACTGATACGAATAACTGCCTCGGTCTTTTCAAACCACTTGACCAGGCCAACTGATCCTTCCGTGCCGTTGAAATTGAGCGGCTTGCAGTCTAGGAAGGCTTTGAAGGTGCAGCCACGCTCTCGCGAGGCCGTTTCTGCATCAATAAAGTTGTATGTTATTTATGGGATAGGAGTTTCAGGATATTCTCCCATCGCTTTTTCAATTATTTTCAACTTCTTACCAGTGGGGGAGGTTTCTTGTCGGTCACTCCCAGTCAAATCACGTGATCGTTCGGAGCGAGCAGCTTCGTGCTCCGCGATCGCGCGGGCTATGCGTTCAGAAATCATGGTATCAAGTTCGGCTGGTGTTGCGGGCAGTCCGTCTGCACCGCTGTTGCTTCTAGTGGCCGGTGCCATTTCTCTTCAATAATAATTATCAAAGGTTAATTTGGCAAACATTTATACAATATAAAGCATAAATAACAAACCAGAATATGAACACCATAATCAACACCATGTCATCGCACAACATACCAACACATCATACAGAAGTAAATAGTAATCAACACAACATCACCACACAAATACACAAACCACAACATATGGAGTAAGCAATAATAATCATAGGCAACAACATATTTAACCATAATAATAAGATTTTTCATTAATTTCAATAATACTAGTACAATGCTTGTTCATGATAACAAAATGGAGAATACATTTCCCATACAATACATTGTTTTTGAAATAAATAAAACATCATATCATGTGCCGTAATACCCGTACGGCTAGGCAAAATGCAGACGAGTGTCATAACCCGTGCTGTACTACCATACTGCTGCTACTATGTACATAAGCTGGTGATTCTTCCGTGCATCCCTGATGCATCCTCACTGTGGCGGTGGTGGCGGATACTGGTACCGCGGTGCATGCGTACTGATCGTCATGATCCGCTCATACAAGAACTGTCGATGCGCAAAGTGCGCATCCCCTGTAATACCACACTGAGCGTCCAGGCTCAGTAACTCCTCTGCATAATGCGCCAAAGCATCCCGTGCATCTATCATCCTCGTCCACATCAGACGGGTCTGCTGCTCTACCTGTGTTACGGTGCGCTGCACCGTGTCAGCGAGAGTCTGAAAGTCCCGCTCTAAGGTGATGGCAGTGGACCATGCTGGTCCAGACAAGGGTGTCATCCTAGGTGGCTGGGATGGTCCGGGTATATCTGGGTGTGCGGATGGGAATGGCCCAAAGGGGGCTGGTATCGGTATGTGTGGTAGTAACGGGGTAAAACCTGGTGGTCTGAGGGTAAGGTGGGGTGGCATCATGTAAGGATCCCCTGCACCTAGAGGATACGGTGCAGGTGTCATGCTGGGAAGGGTGGGGATCGGTAAAGTCATGGCTACTGGGGGTGGTGGCATAGGCTCGGCTAATGGGGCTACTAGAGGCTCCGAAACAGTGGCCCACTCTGGAGTGGATACCACAACAGTGGGGGTAGGAGGGCTCGCGGTGGCAAAGGCTGCCATGCCTGCCCTGCGTAGCTCAGAGCTATCGGCGGGGCTACCCTCGAGTACATGTGCTGCTATGGCTGGCCCCTCCTGAGGTGCGGGCTCAAGTGGTGCTGGTGGGGCTTCGGGGTCAGCAGGTGCGTCCTCTATCATTGGAGCCACTGGCTCCTCCTGAACAGCTGGGATCTCGGGTACCAGCATGTGCTCAACCGAAGCTACGGACTCGTCGTCAGAGTCATCAGATATCCACCCGTTCCTCCCACGGGAGATCGGCATGAGTCTCATGCCTGGAGGAATGTGGATGTGTGGTACAGGTGCTGGCTCATGCTCCACGTGAGCCTGTCTGTCAAACGGAGACTCTACTGTCTCCGACTGGGCTGGGATCGGCCGGGACGGTCTGGCACAGCCCTCAGGGAAGTCCCTGATAGGTCGGATGGGGCGTGGGGCTAACGGTGCGGCCGGTACAATAGGTAGCGGCGCGTCGACCACGGCGGGTGCCCAGTCAGGATCCTCGCTAGGATCTGTCTCGTCCGAATCGTCATCTGAACCTCCCGCGACGTTCATCTCCACGTCGTCGTCTTCCGCATCAAGTACAACCAGCTCGACTGGCTCAGGCGGTGGTGCGGGGATGATCTGAATGCTGCTATCGTAACTGGGCGCTATGCTACCAGCGTCCGACATCCTGGCAAAAGAACCGTACATGTATATATATGGATTAATTTAAATTAGATAGTTAAGGCGTACATTAACAGTATCCTTTCTAACCTCTAATACTACGTTAATGCATAACGATACCCCTGGCTAGCTTGGTCGGAATCTCCTCATGCCCAATGCTTTCTTGAAAAATTACTTTATTGCATTTTAGCAACTATAGATATTTTCCTTTTGAAAACTTTATCTTTTTGAACCAAATCCGGTTATAGTCTAGTTTTTAAAGAAAATACTCTAGTTCGCTATAACCTTGGCTCTGATACCACCTTCTGTCACACCACGACAATGGCGGAAACACGTGGCGCGACGGTTCAAAGCATAAAGTCAAGGTTATTGCTAAACACAAGTAATTTAAGAGAATGGGTCATTTATTATGACGTCAAATCTTGTTCAAATATTACACAAAAGTAAATTGTTTTTAAGACAATCATAGAGGTTTCTCAAATATATCCCAAATGCCTTGGGAAATAAAAGTGAAACCCCGCAAAAGTTTGACGCCGCATTGGAGGATTCCTCGACCCAGCTTGCCCGGTTCTCCTTCATCTAATTACCTGAAAGATATGTTTAAAAGTTTCGTCAATACAAAATATATTGGTGAGTTCACAGGTTTTTAGTTTCCAAAACTTGAATACTTGGGAAATACCATGTTATGACAATATATAGGAGTTGCAAATTCCTATAACTCTACTTGAGACTATAATCAAACCAAGACGTATAAAATAAATATGCCCCGCTCCAAGTCGTTACTCGGTTTCCCACGACTTAAGTTCAGAATATATGCACCCCAGGCATAACCTAATGCATAATCGACGCTATCGATTAGGGGTGGGCCTTGTCAGGCACCAATAGTACTATCCAAATATTCCACCGGTTTCATTTCCCTGAACAAATGATTATAGAGGCGAGGACTCAACCCCGAGTGGCGGTCACACCTCAAGTAATAAATCCGTCAAACATTTTCCCTAACATATCTTTCCCCCGGAAAACGTAAAAATAGTTTAAAATGGGGCCGTGAAACTCACCTGGAACTCTGTCTGGCTTACTAGGCGGATAGCAAAGATGGTCTCGCACCTACAAACGTCCTAGACGTATAAGTCACTATTCCTATAGTGCATGTGCCTTGGCAAGTTGTACACCCAACTCCCGACCACAAGTTATTCCAAATCCCGTTTAATTAAGCGCGTATCCTAGGTTTCGTTGGCGTTACATTACCCTTTGTGTTACAAGTTATATATTACTCTTGTTAATATTTCCTTAACTTGTATCTTATTATCATCGACTCGACGTCACTTAACATATAATTATTTTCCCATTTAAATAATTATACTTAAGATCGCATCGCTCGATATAATATATATTTCAACACTCGACCCGACTCACTTTTCCGCACATTTGTTTTCCCATTTAAACAAATATACTAAGATCTTGTCGTTCGATTGTATATTCTTAACGCCCGATTCAACTCACCATACCGTATATTTATTTTCCCATTCAAATAAATATACTAGGATCTCGTTGGTACGGCATACACATATATATATCTTTGTCTTCTCGTCGCGGCTTTCCTTCCCACATATCTACTTTCCCATTAAGTAGATATACTAGAATTTTGCCGAGACGAGCGTACATATATATAAATGTGTAATTTTTCTTGTTAAGTATATACGTTTGTTTAACGTCTTATTTGTTTATGTCATGTGTTTCTCCCACGAATAATTCCTTTAACACTTAGGAAAGTGTTCGTTAGTTTTCACCCATAATGTATATATATTTTACTTCTTAAAATATATATTTTTCTTATCTTGCCGCAATGGCATTTTTCTCATGATTTGTCCGTGTACGGTTCGTTAACGCGTCTTAGTTCGATATCTTAACTCGATTAGTTAATTTTTCCCAAGTTTTTCCCAACATGTGTTTTATTGAAATATTATCCATATTTCTTCCTTTTTTTCACATGTTACTTGGATGGTTTAAAATACTTATGTATTTTAACCCAACTTGTTAACTTAACTACAAAAATGTTTCCAACACTTTTATATTCCCATTTATATAAAAGTATTCATTTTTGTATAAGTTTCTCAAGTTTGTTTAATATTTTTATAAAATCTCTATTTTATAACAATCCTCATGTTAATATAATCCATATTTTTATAACTTTCAAAAATATACTTTTATACAAAAATACCCAAGTATATCTACTAGTATTTACCAAAATCATCCTTAGAAATTTATTACTTACATTTTTGACACCAAACTTTCCATACTTGCATTTTCGGACTAATAGTTTCTAAAATATCCATTTTAGTCCTCTAACTTTCAAAGTTACAAGATTAGTCCCTTAACTTTCAAAAGTTGCATTTTTCCACTCTAACTTCCAAAGTTAACATTTTTCACTCAAAATAGTAGACTTTGAAGATTCAACTTTTTATTGGTAAGTTATTTTTGTATCAAAACACTTTTGTTAGTCTTATATTCCATATGTAAGACTACTTGTATGTATGTTTTATGTATTTCTTCGACATAACCAAATTTCATTCACCTAAGTGTGTAAACTTTAATTTTTCAACTTCTTCATTTATGAACTTCTAGCATGTTCCACCATATATTATACCATGTATGATCATTCTAAGATGATTAACACTACTTTTTAACATATTCAAGTTTATCCCACAAATCTTACCCAAATCATCATCCTACTTAGTTTAAGTGTAAACTTTATATATTTTCAAGATCATTACTTCATCATCATCAAATCCATGACTTACTTACATATCTTTAATCATCCATTTTACACATGTAAAACCTATTAAAGATTATGTTCAAACCACCTTTTAAACCCTTCATGTACAACTTGCTTCTAAGCACACATACATGAATAATAATAATAATCAAAAACAAGGTTAAGAAGCTTACTACTAGCACAAGGCTAGGGAAGACAAAACCTTTGATTTTGAGAGGGGTTTAGTGTGTTCTTCCTTAATGGTTAAGCTCCAAGCTTGAAACACACAATAGGGGTTTGGATGATGGATTGTTTTGAGTGATTTGGAGATGTAAAAACTTGAAAGAAGAATGTGTATGGATGGGGGAAAACTTACGGCCAAAGGACAAGGAGAAGAGGAGTTGTTTTGCTTTGATATCCAATCTCTAACACATGTTATTTATAACCTTATCACATGTAATCTCCCATGGATTTTGTGATTATTACCAAAGATTCAAGAGATTTATGGAGTACAAAAATGATCTTGGATGGATGTGGAAATAGTGGTGGCCGTGGATGTATGTATGTATGATTAGGAGTTTTGCTTGCAAATCTTACTAAGCCTTATGATCTTCCATAATCTTTATACAAGACCCTTCTTATGCATGTGCACACTAGTGTAATGATGGTTTAAATTGTGTCTTCGATTCTTGTGGCCATGGGCCGAAAATCATCCAAGGGGGGGGGGGGGGGGGGGGGGGGGGGGGACAAGGAGGTGGTTACTTTTGTACTAATGTTTTTCTTACATCTTTTGTCTTATACATATGCATGCTTTACCTAGATCTTTAGATTATAATTATAAACACAAAGCATGGATATAATTTTGGCCATGTAGGCCGGCCCTTTGATGGGTTTAAGTGGGGTCCACAACTTCAAATATTTACCCAATATTTGTTATGTTTAATCCCTCGTCGTTCGGGTGTCGTTCGGGTATTTTTCGGGTTTTAATCACGCGTTATTCGGACATTAAAAATACCTTTAATAACCCTTAAATATAGTCTAATTTAAGCGTTGATTGGTTATTTAGGCCTTTGCCGGGTGAAATTATGAGTTATACGCGTATCGGGTGCGGTACGCGCATTTTATTCGTTACCGGGAGATTTGTACAAGACGTTTTCACTTATGGTTTTGGAGTTCCAAAACTCATTATTTTTCATGAAAATACCCTTTATTTTATATCCTGGGTGTCCGGGATCCTTTTCGTTTATTTAATTATTGCCGGGTAATTGCCAACGTCCATACCGGATAGCTTATTCGCACATGATCCAATCATGTTTTACCATTAAACGTATGCATTCCTATGCACTATTTGGAAATTGCTATCTCCTAAGGCCTTGATAATTAAATCACACATAATTGCATTTAATTACGTTAATCATATATTAATTAATCTGTACGGAATTACCTTATTTTTGCCGGTTGTTACATGATAGTCCCAAATACCGGTGATCTATCATAAAAGTTTGCATAAGTGTTTTGACTAATAACCCTTAGGTTAACTATTCCCCGATTGTCCAGATCATAACTAAGTATGTTTCAAAACGTGTTTGACTATTAAACTGACACACCAAACCGACTCGACATCCCGTTGGTGACCCATTACACAAAATAATCAAGTACACATAGATTACACATGAGGTTCAAGCATAAAATACTTAGTTTGCATCAAAAATCGCACATACGGAGTTGTAAGGTCGAATCATCACAAAATTGGAGTTGGTTCGACCCAATTGGAGTTCATTCGACCCATACACAAGTTCATACAACCTAACACGTGTTCATTCGACCTTAAGACATGTTAATTCGACCCTAACACGTGTTAATTTGACATAAATCATGTTCGTTCGACCAAATTAAAGTTCATTCGACCTGTTTAAGTTTTGGTTCGACCTCCAGAGTCTTCATTCGACCCAGTCTGCAGCAAACATCCTAAAACGCATCAAGTCTATGACGGATAGGTACAAATATAGCGGCTCCTTCAGTAGAGGCATAGTTAGATTTGGGAGGTTCATGAGACACCGCTTCATCTCTTGGAAAGCCTTTTCTGCCTTGGGCGTCCAACGAAAGTTGCTTTTTTTCAAGCAATTCTTCAAGGTATCCACGATTGGAAATGACCTTAAAGCATCACCCTCCCGTTGTTTTGTTGACCATGACTGGGTTTGAGACCCAAGTCTAGTACCTAATGAGGCGTAGGATGCCTACGTTGAGTAGCTCTGAGAATTGTTCATTCATGGCCTTTGTTTTCTCCGGCCCCATACTGCGCTTTTTCTGTATGACTGGCTCTACCGATCGGTACGTGTTTAGGTTGTGTTTCGCGACATCGTGCGAAATGCCTATCTTATCCGATGGTTTCATGGCGAAGACGTCAATGTTCTTGATGAGAAGTTGCTTTAAGTGCGTGCAGATGAAGTTAGAGATTGCATGGGAGATGACCATTGTTTGGTGCGGAAATTTAGGGTTAAGAAGCCAGTTTTCCGGCTCCGGGCGGTCTTCTGCTTTGGTCATTTTTGGGGGCTTTGAAGTGTCGGTTGCATGACAGTCCTTGTTTCCCATTGTAAATGCGATGCCGGTGTGGGTGGGGAAACTGATCATTTGATGCGGTGTTGAGGCATTGGCATTGAAGCACACCAATCCTTCCTGACCGAGTAGAATGTCATGATGTGACGTCGCATGTAAAACCATGAAATCGCACACAGCTGTGCGTTCATGTTTACCATCGTTCAAAGTGACCGAGAACAAAATCATGCCCCACGGCATGATAACTTCATGAATAAAGCCCGATATTGATTCATTCACTGGAACAAGGCGGGCTTTGTCTTCCTCGTCTAGTTGCTGAAAACACTGATCATACATTATATCAGTGTTGCTGCAGCCGTCCAAGAACATGTATCTATTTCGATAATGTCAAAAAACAACTGTGATTAAGAGCGGCGCTGTTGATGATGGGCCGCCGCGGACTTTTGGTAGAAGGATATTAGCCTCCTTCCAGGCGTCATTGTTTTCTAGGCGGGAACACTTGCCATGTTTTTTTTTTTATTTTTCGCATTCCCCTTTTCATAATTCAGTGGTGGCGTGGGGGGCGTTGGACCATGTGGGTTTCGAGGTTGTGGATCTGCTTCCGCGCACTCGTCCCAGTTGTTATCGTTGTGGTGGCCTCCCACCCATATGAACATTTTTCACTAACTGGCCCAGCTGGCCAGTCTTAAGGGGGGCTTCTATTTCCTTCTTCAGACTTTAGCAGTTGTCCGTAAGATGGCCATAATCATTGTGGTAATCACAAAATTTTGTGGTATCCACATTCTTTCGCTTTCCAAGGGCTCTGGGCTCCTTGAATGTTATTTGCTCAGTCTTGAGCACTTGTGAAGGTATTTTAGTTAGCGAGGTCCAGTTAGTGTTCTTTTTGGAGTGCCCCCGCTGTTCCACGATTTCTTGTTGCTAAGCATTTTGTGGGCGTCATTTGAAGACAAGTATTTTCCCTCGTCTGTTGACCCATGAATGTGCGACAAAACGGATTACTTCCATTTGTTTTTATTGGAGTTGTGGTTTTGCTGGAAGGCGCGTGCGTGTTTGAATGAGCGCTCAGAGGATGCATAAAGTTTTGCTTCCTCAACTATTTTATCCCAAGATTCTGGGATACTATCTTTGCCCGTGAGGGATTTCATAAGTTCCTCACTACGGACTACTTGTATGAAGCCCGCGCACGTGAGTTCTTCGCCTCTGCCAATTTGTAGCGCTTCCTTGTTGTAGCGCACGATGTAGTCCTCGATGGACTCGTTGTCAGAATGTTGGCACAATTGAACATGCGCCTTGTCCTTCTTATGCTTATGCAAGTGGGAAAAATGGTTGGAGAACTTCTTGATGAGATCATCGACGTCCATAATGCTCCTCACGGGGAGGTTATCAAACCATACTCTGACGGCTCCGGTGAGCGTCTTAGCAAATAAATGCACCAGACTTGAATCGGCCAGAGAACAGTGCTACCTGCACATTCAAAATCGTGATGATGGTCAGGTGGGTTGCGCAGGCCATCATACTTCCGAATGCTGCTGGGAGTTTAGCTTGTTTTCTGATGCGGGTTGTGGCAATCCACTCACAAAACCTTGAGTTTGCGGCGAACGACTTCGTCCTGTAAGGCTTGTTCAGGTCGTCATCCGCGTTATAATGTGTCTCACACGTGCCCAAGGTGGACCGAGAGAGACGCTGATTAACTGGCTCGCGATAGTCCGGGTCACTAGGGGACTAGTAACCATCTGATTGCCTGGTCGGGTGTTTTCTTGCCCCGGCCCCCACTACGACCCTCAAACCGGTCATCCTCTTTTTCTTTCCCCTTTTGGCTGTGTCTTCCTGAAAGGGAGTCAAGGTTTAACATTTTTCCAGAAGTTTTTTTGTTTTGCAAGCATCCGCTGATACCTAGCGGTGTTTTTTGCTTACTGTCTAAAAAGCCACTCATTTGGATCGACATCCGAACTGGTTTCGTCCTTAGAGTCAGATTGGTGTACATCCCGGGTGGGCTTGTGAGCCCGCGTCGTAGTTCGTTTAGTTATTGTTTCAGGCGTTCCTATGTTTCCGATCAGTGGACGAGGGACCACAATGGAGGCGGTGAACACAGGAAGCTAAGAGGCGGGATCTGCCATGGGTGGGCTAAGAGATGTGTTTTTTTTTAAATGAGGTTTTCAGCTGTTACGGATGGCGCCAATGAAGAAAAAACAAGTATAAACGAGTATAGTGCTTACCTCACAAGAGGTATGTGGGGTGATAACTCGTGTTTGCTACATGATATAATCCTTTGCTCTACACCGTGGCTGGATCCAAGACTTGTAAACAATAATCCGTGGGTCGTGTGAAAGGAGGTGACCACCTAGAATCTTAAGAAACTCGTGACCGCCGACAAAAAAATGATGGTTTGGCCTGGTGAATAGGTGTGTATTCTTGAGAGAGTGAATCCTTAGCAAAGGATGTGTAAGCTCCTTTATATAGAGGTTACACGGGCCGGTTACCATTTCCCCATAACCACGACGATGGGCTTGGGCCCAGGTTATGGGCTTACCGTTCTTTCGGCCCATTTAGGTAGTAATGGACTAGGAAAATTAGTATTGAACTAAATGTAATAAATGCAAGAGAGAGAAAAAGGTGCACCTCTCTGCCATTGGTCCACGTGGCGCGTTATTAGTCGCTGCAAGCGGATATTTCTCTGTCTGCGTCAGACTGTGTCAGGCGGCGTCAGTCTGCTAGCCTGCTCCTTCTAGAAGATCGTATGATGTGACGCCTGTCACCAGGGGGAATAGTGCAGCATGTGGGGATAAAGGGGGTGCACCTTCCCTACTGGTGCGCATACTTGGCGGGCCAACCCCGACACGCGTCAGTCTGTGATTGGTCCGCGGAGAACCATCGCTGAGTTGGGTGACAGGTCCTGCGTTGGTGGATTGCACTCCACGTGTGGCTTTGTAGGTCTTGGGCTCCGCGGAGGTCTGTTGTCTTCACATACTGAATGGCTTGTGCTCCACGGAGGTCTTGTGATAATGATGTTGTGGGGTAGGGTCCGTCTCCGCGCTAGGAATTGGACAGCTATACTTTGGACTTTCGAAAATTTCTCTCATTATTTATACCAGACTTTTCAAAGTCATATAAAATGTTGATTTATTTTGTTGCAATCTATACATTTCTATTATTCAATAAAGAGTAACCATTCCTATAAATTCTTTTCTTCAACTTATATAATTGTTACTTTTATCCGATTCATACACAATGTCAGTTTTGAATCTCTTTGACCCCGTCAAAAACCCAATCCCAATTTCTTGATCCATTTAATATAGGTTAAATCATGACACGTTTATTTTAAATTAAATTACTGAACATTATGATACATGAATTTCAGTTTCGATCCATTGCACATCTTTCTTATACGTTTCAATCAACTTATTAGTCAGTAATTATAGTTAATTATGTAAACCGTACGTTTTATAATCCCTAATCACTCGATACATTTCAATCCATGAATTACACTATAAATTGAAATCAAATTCACAATCAGAAACCTGAGTCGATCGAGTCTGTGTAACCAGTTACAAATAACGTTGATGTTTGAGCGTCGTATGATCCACATATTGTCCTTAAATTCGACGGTTCCAAATGAATCCATAATTGACATGTAAGTTCATTTTTTATGCTTCCTAATCATTTTTGTTATTGGATTAAAAGCCCTGTGGTTTTTGATGTTAAATCTGCAGTAATCGGGTTTAATTGTAATATCTAGGGTTAGGGTTCTTGAGCTAGTATAACTAGGGAAGAAGACTCAAAAATTGTTAATAGTCAAATATATCTAGGGTTACGGTTCTTGAGCAAGTATCCTTTCAAAAATAACGTGTAGTTCAAGTGGTTGTTGGTCTATTGTTTCGGCGGGCATACACAGGTTCAAGCCCAGGCATCCGGTTTTTTTTTTTTTTTTTTTTTTTTTTATATCTCTTTGGTTCTATTTTATTCAATTAAAAACCAAATGATTCATAATAAATTCGTTTTATGTCCAAATATTACCAAATTTTAGGTGTAGACTCTATACACGTAAAATAATTATTCTCAAGTTTTGTTTTTGAAAAATATCTTAATTTCATAATTTTATTAATTTATAATGTTTAAATCATATTTAGTTGATTAAAAATTCATTTTTAATGAATTAACTAAAATCTTTTAATAAATTACTTGGAATATTTTTATTCAAAATATTCAAATAGTAATAACTATTTTTTTGCCATACATTTGAACTTAAAACACGGTATACTTTTTGGATGTGAAATTATTATTTCTGAGTTATCGTAAAACTTCATTTTCCCCACATGAGCCTAAAAAACCCTAATGCCTTAGACCCTAGATACCTTAGACTTTTAAGTCACTTCTCTTAATAGTATTCTTAAACTTCATAGGTTGAATTCTTCGGAATTCCCAAGTTTATCTTGTGACGAGTTTTGTTTGGATTTATCGCGCTTAGCAAAACTATGAGTATATATTTCCCCTTTTTCATTTTACTATTTGGGGCTACTCATGTACCTTATGTCAAATTACTATTTCTTTTCACTCTCCGAGGAATACAAATAACCTCTGGTTTTTTTCAGATTTGGCGAGCATCTGGAATAACTAGCGAATTACAACTCTATTGTACCGCAATTGGTGCATTAATCTTTGCAGCGTTAATGCTTTTTGCTGGTTGGTTTCATTATCATAAAGCTGCTCCAAAACTGGCTTGGTTTCAAGATGTAGAATCTATGTTGAATCACCATTTAGCGGGGCTACTAGGACTTGGGTCTCTCTCTTGTCTACTCTTTTCTTTAACAGCAGTTTTCGTACCACAGCCATTAGGAATAGAGAATAGAGAATCCATATCAAAGAAAGGTCTAACTGTCGGAATAGTCGTATCCATTGCTATTTGATCTATTGTGTTTAGTAAGATCGGTAAATTAGGTGAAGGTAAGGAAAGAGAGGGAATTCTCATGTGTGTTTGGTTTGTGTTACTTTGTGTATCTATGACTTGTCAAAATCATTAACCATTGCGGCCTAGCATTTCAATGAATAGTACTATGGTATATACCCCCTGTGTCTCTGTTGAGAGACCTTTGTAACCTCTTGTATTTTTCCCCAATTTTTTTTATAAAAGTTATATTTTTATTCATTTTGTCCCACTCTCATTCATGTTACATACAATCATATTTGTATCTCAACATATTACTTATTAATAATTAATAATTGTTAGAGATTCATGCGTATTAAAAGTTATACAAATTCTAAGAATAATAATATTAAGTGTTTTTTTGAACTTGATAACTCAATCCTTCACGTCTTTAATGAATTTTGGTACATAAATAACATGTATGTATAGTTAGTTTGACTTCTTCATTTAAAAACAGAAAATAAAATAATAATAATAATAATAATAATAAAAACAAATACTTAAATAATCCTAATATGAAGCTAGATGGAAATGTGCGACACACATGGAAACGTAAATTCAATTTGATTGCCACTTCTTTTCATTCAAATCTTACTTTATGACAATTATTCAAGATTTAATTTCTTTCTAACAAACCATTCGCTGATTAGGGGATTTCCATAATCCTTTATCGGTTACCCTTATTTTTTTTTTAAAACCCTTCAACCTTTCATTCGAAGTCACGAAACCTCATATATCTTGGATCCCAAACGTGCTCCGCATCCTTATATCTTATGCGTCTGTGGAGGTGGTTACAACCGGTGAAACGCGATGATGCCTTCCATGGTTCGCTGTTGCATACCACCATTCGCGGCAACCTACGACCACCCCGTTATCGTTTCTTTTGCTTTGCACCGCATACGACCAATGTTCACGCTATAGCCGTTGTCTTTTGCCGCTGATATTACGAACTTTTTCCGCCTTTGTGATCGGTGCGGCGCTACTTTGATAACCTCCCTCTGTTTGTCGTGAACAAGCCTATGACCGCCGTCATGCCATAATTTCTGGTCATCGACCTCATCCCATTGTCTTGCTCTTCTTGCTAATTATCTAAGGTAACTATTTGAATCTATGATTTTTGTTTGATTAAGATTGTTCACCAATTTGTTTCGGCGACTAAGACCATTATAATAACAAATTCAGAGCATATATATGTATCTAATCTTTCACTTAGAATTATATATACAAATGAGAACATTCTATTTTATTTCTTAGACAAAAAAAATAAAACAGTAACAAAGATTAACGTTTATATATATATTTGCATTAATTGTTTACAATTAAATAAAGCAATAAGATTAGTTTGAAACTTTTATCTTTAAACACTCATGTTTTCCCTTGTGGTATTATACAATATTTCGCGTTTTAACATTCGAAGGTTTTGTGTAATCTATTCATTCATTGGTTTTATGTGTAGTTTAATGGGTTGCCTACTATTTTCTACTATACGGATCAAAATTTACTGTTCGAGATACTAGTGCATTTTAGTCAACCATGAGCCCAAAAAGTCCTCGTCGCCGGACAGTTGATAAGTCAACGAATCATATAATTGAGTTAATGTTAGTAAATTAATAATGATAATTGTAGGCCTCAAAACATCCATCACACGCGTTAGTATTACTATTCGTTTTCATCATCACGGTCAAGGTGAGTTTTACATAGCCCCTTTTTCCATTTCACTATTTTGGGGTGAAACATGTTACAACATTCAATTTACAATTCAATCATAAGTGTCTATGTGTTATTCTATGTTGCATTATGTCTTAAACATTACTAGGGTAAGCACATTATTCTAGCATAATCATTAACATTGATCAGCTGACGGTATACAATGATAGATCTATTGGACTGACAACCCCACCTGGATACGTGTACCTCCTACATAGGTAGCGTGGGTGATTGTTATCGAACACATAACATAATCGAGTGAACCATATGCGTATGGGATGGACCACAGTATTCTAGTCTCAAGGGTTGATTATGCACTCGATTTACCTGATTGTTTGTTTTCACATATGGACTATTCTAGCCATGGAACTTGAATTGTACAAACTTTTTATTCAATATTCAAACCTATGTAATTCTCACCAACTTTTGTTGACCCAAAATATTTTAAAACTTAACATATTTCAGGTTATAGCTTACTTGAAGATTAGTGTTAATGCTTGAAGATGTGTCAACATTATTCTTAGAATAATTGTATGTAATTTATTTAAATTATTTAATGAAATTTATTATTTACCATGAGCTACTAAACAATCATTCATACGTGACACCTCGATGTTTCCACCATCGGTTGGGGTGTTACAGATTGGTATCAGAGCCTTGGTTATAGGGAATTAGGTTATTAGAAAAATAATCTAGTCTATAACCTTAGGACTTTAACCAGTACTTGCTTCAGTTTCTTGTAGCTCTACCTTATCCTTATCTCTATCCCTATCATCCTCCTTATTCTTACCTTAGCTTGGTCTTGTCTACCCTTTTTTACTTGATGCAATCCTAAAGCATTTCTAGATTATTAGGACAAATTCCTTAGACTTAGGTCTGATATGTTTTGATAAGTTAACGTTTTCGTCAATGGTTAAATTATTGTGTTTTCATTTTCATTTTCATTTTCATTTATACCCCTTACTTTTGTTTAAATTCAAAGTTTTGAATATCAAAATTTTGTAACTGAAATATATTTTATATTATTCTCTCGTTAGTCTAAATTTCATGAATCATTTATGGATTTCACGATTATAAATCGTTTTACAAACTTATAATATTACCCGTACGTTTAATTATTTTCAACATCTAACCCAAATCATATTTCCCCCTTTACACCATGTTGCACATTTTACTTCTTTAATCTATTATCTTTGATGATTCGGGCCAATTCTATTTTCAACCTTCCCCTAGAATTTTATTTATATTTTTTTAAGGTACCCTCAACCATAAAATTTTATCATATTCAAGATTTTAAAATCTTGGTCCAAACTATAATCTTATAACCTGTGTATAGGAGATTCTCTAGCACCAACACTAAAGAGTACTGAATTTTGTCAAAATTTCATCACCTGGGGATTACACAAACTATGGCAAATATATATGTTGTCAAAGAGCCTTTTATTTCCACACGCCTATCTTCTAAATTTCAAATGTTTATGTAACAATTTATTGGCGTAACGAATGATTTTCGATGAATTTTTTTATGGATTAATCAGAGTCTATCATACAAAACACCTAAATAAATTCTTGAATTTTGAAACCCGACATCGTGTTTACAATCTCCGACATTCCGATCTAAATCCATTTAGTTTGTACTATCTATCCTAACGCCATTTTGAAAATAAAATCTTGCCACCGACAAGATCAATATTTAGTCTCTAAATTCTCAATTGACCCCTACATATTTTCAACTTGTTCGAACTTTTACAAATTTTGGTATTTACCACAATCATGTCTTCTTAATACGCTTGATTTTAACCCTTGATTCAAATACCACAATTCACGCTGCCACATAATCACCTTACCACTTGTGTCCCTGTGAAAAAAAAAAAAAAAAAAAAAACCTATAAAATAAACTCTTTATTAACCATCTTCACATTCACCATTTTTCACAACCCTGGTTTTACTTTGAGTTTTCATCATCCTTTCAAAAACCAAATTCGTATCCGTCACCTCCTCGAACATGAACTTGATCCCCAGGATGAACAGACTATTGAAAACTTGATTGTTCGTTGCATCAAACTTGATTCTTAGTTATAAATGAGGATTTGATTATCTACTTGAACATTTGATTATTCATGATACTTGAAAGCATGGAATATAAACTATTTGCTATAAACACACCTAGAGTCACTAACCTTGTCTAGGACAACTTTATTACAACTCGCATGTTATACTTGATACTTGATGCATTTACAAACTTACTTACATGTATATATTATCAACTTGCAACTTATGCGTTAAATCAAAATCAATTGTTACACTTAATCAAACAACTGGTAGAGGATGAAGTACTTGCTCAACAGTTAGTAGAGTACCTAATAATTTGCTTAACGATTGGTTGAGGTCATCATGCTTGCTCAACAGTCGGTAGAGGTTCTAATAACTTGCTCAACGACTGGTAGAGGCCATTGCACCTGCTCAACAATCGGTAGAGGTTCCTACTCACTGACTGGTAGAGGTCTTTTTCCTGATCAACAGTTAAACTCATTTTTGGATGCATTGAACATGCAATTTGATACAAATCATTAGACTCATTGATACAAAGATTCGATCACAAGGTTGTTGTGCATTATCATACATGTGTGTTTAGTTAAGAGTCATAGAAGGACACAAAACCATAATGTAAGGTAAATTGGTGATTGCGGTCCGGAATGTAATCATGAATTTACAGGTACGTTATGGTGGTGTGAAATTCTATTTAGGTTAACTGGTTAGATATTACAGCACACTTTTGAAACACCAAAGGTGTGGTGGGTTAGCTGCGGTACACCCTATATATAAACACCATGGTGCATCGAAAATGAGACTGGAATCAAACCCAGGACTAACCCTTGTTTGTGTAGTAAGTTTTTCTATTATCTTTTTTGATCAACATAATTGTTCCATCTAAAACTCATTAATTCTGTCCTCTTTAAACTTGAATTCTCATACCATATAATCCGATTCTCATCATCTATTGAAACTTAAACATTTATACTATCATCTTGAATCTTGAAAAAAACTAGGTACTCTGCCATTAAAGTCCTTTGGTTTTCTTTAAAGATTAACCATTCGAACTATTAATTTTTTTTTTCCAAAGTCTGTTTCACATCAATTTCGAGACGAAATTCCCAAAAGTAGGAAGACTGTAACCTCTTGTATTTTTCCCCAATTTTTTTTATAAAATTTGTATTTTTATTCATTTTGTCCCACTCTCATTCATGTTACATACAATCATATTTATATCTCAACATATTACTTATTAATAATTAATAATTGTTAGAGATTCATGCGTATTAAAAGTTATACAAAATCTAAGAATAATAATATTAAGTGTTTTTTTTTTTTAACTTGATAACTCAATCCTTCACGTCTTTAATGAATTTTGGTACATAAATAATATGTATGTATAGTTAGTTTGACTTTTTCATTTAAAAACAGAAAATAAAATTATAATAATAATAAAAAAAACAAATACATAAATAATCCTAATATGAAGCTAGATGGAAATATGCCACACACATGGAAACGTAAATTCAATTTGATTGCCACTTATTTTCATTCAAATCTTACTTTATGACAATTATTCAAGATTTAATTTCTTTCTAACAAACCATTCGCTGATTAGGGGATTTCCATAATCCATTATCGGTTACCCTTATTTTTTTTAACACCCTTCAACCTTTCATTCTAAGTCACGAAACCTCATATATCTCGGATCCCAAACGTGCTCCGCATCCATATATGTTATGCCTCTATGGAGGTAGTTACAACCGGTGAATCGCCATTATGCCTTCCACGGTTCGCTGTTGCATACCACCATTCGTGGCAACCTACGACCACCCCGTTATCGTTTATTTTGCTTTGCACCGCATACGACCAATGTTCAGGCTATAACCGTTGCATTTTGCCGCTGATATTACGAACTTTTTCCGCCCTTGTGATCGGTGCGGTGCTACTTTGATAACCTCCCTCTGTTTGTCGTGAACAAGCCTATGACCGCCGTCATGCCATAATTTCTGGTCATCGACCTCACCTCATCGTCTTGCTCTTCTTGCTAATTATCTAAGGTAACTATTTGAATCTATGACTTTTCTTTGATTAAGATTGTTCACCAATTTGTTTCGGCGACTAAGACCATTATAATAACAAATTCAGAGCATATATATGTATGTAATCTTTCACTTAGAATAGTATATACAAATGAGAGCATTCTTTTTTTTTCTTAGACAAAAAAATATAACAGTAACAAAGATTAACGTTTATATATATTTGCATTAATTGTTTACAATTAAATAAAGCAATAAGATTAGTTTGAAACTTTTATCTTTAAACACTCATGTTTTCCCTTGTGGTATTATACAATATTTCGCGTTTTAACATTCGAAGGTTTTGTGTAATCTATTCTTCCATTAGTTTTATGTGTAGTTTAATGGGTTGCCTACTATTTTCTACTATACGGATCAAAATTTACTGTTCGAGCTACTAGTGCATTTTAGTCAACCATGAGCCCAAAAAGTCCTCGTCGCCGGACAGTTGACAAGTCAACGAATCATATAATTGAGTTAATGTTAGTAAAATTAATAATGATAATTGTAGGCCTCAAAACATCCATCACACGCGTTAGTATTACTATTCGTTTTCATCATCACGGTCAAGGTGAGTTTTACATAGCCCCTTTTTCCATTTCACTATTTTAGGGTGAAACATGTTACAACATTCAATTTACAATTCAATCATAAGTGTCTATGTGTTATTATATGTTGCATTATGTCTTAAACATTACTAGGGTAAGCACATTATTCTAGCATAATAATTAACATTGATCAGCCGACGGTATACAATGATAGATCTATTGGACTGACAACCCCACCCGGATACGTGTACCTCCTACATAGGTAGCGTGGGTGATTGTTATCGAACACAAAACATAATCGAGTGAACCATATGCGTATGGGATGGACCACAGTATTCTTGTCTCAAGGGTTGATTATGCACTCGATTTATCTGATAGTTTGTTTTCACATATGGACTAGACTAGCCATGGCACTCGAATTGTACAAACTTTTTATTCAATATTCAAACCTATGTAATTCTCACCAACTTTTGTTGACCCAAAATATTTTCAAACTTAACATGTTTCAGGTTATAGCTTGCTTGAAGATTAGAGTTAATGCTTGAAGATGTGTAGCTAGTATTTTTCATTTTAATGCACAAATTCTTAGAATAATTGTATGTAATTTATTTAAATTATTTAATGAAATTTATTATTTACCATGAGCTACTGAACAATTTGTGACACCCGGCATATTTAGGTTAATACTTTTCATACTTTACATACATGCGTTTCATACTTTGCATACATACGAGTCTACCTCAACGTAAACATTGAAAACAACTACTTAATATCATACTTGACTGGGTCGGTTGAGTCGTACCGATGATTCGGTAATCATCGGGAGTCGTTACAATGGTCCGAGGGACCATTGGGTGCCGGTCCATAACCATGTGTACAAGGATCGGTGATTCGTGGAATCGTCGGGTTTAACGCACATACACAAATCTCAGGTCCCGGGAATTGGTGATCGTGTGGGAACGTGTTAGTTATCGTGCATTACATATTTATAATCATTATACAACTTGTCGGTATGTGAAAACGTGTTTATATATGTTAAAATAGGGTTTAACGCGCCAAAAACCCGGACACATAGGCTATAGGCGATTAGGCCATGTGTGATAGCCTAATCGCCAGTTTATGGGGTGAGTAGGGAGATTTAGGGGCGAGGATTCGCTAGTTCCTACTATCGAGTAGCAGTCCTACTCGCCTGTACAGCCCTGTACTCGCATGAACTGCAGGTGACGACTAAAAACGCCTATAAATATGTCACACCCTCAAAATCCACTTGCGGAGTTTTACCGCGAGGTGCATGACAAACCAGGATCCAAACCAACGATCACAATAAACAAGTCTAAATGAAATTAATGCAATACCAAAACATAGTTTTAAAATCCCGTTTACAGCGGAAGCTTGTTCAAAATAAAGTTCAACATAAATAACCAAAGTTCAATGTTTATGAAATCATGCAACTCAATCTAGACGCCGTGCAGACGCGTGCGCCCTAGTCCCATTGTGCTACCTTAGCGACCTGAGAAAACATGTAAAAGTTTACGTCAGCACAAAAATGCTGGTGAGTTTACAGGTTTGCAGTTCAAGTACCAAGTCCACCTGTCCATACTATAACAAATAGAAAACCAGTATACGCTAGCTAGGCGTACGTTTTGTTACTACCACGATTGGAAAACCATTACTAACTCGAATACCAGTTTTGTGCCCGAATAGTTCCAAATGTTCCTGTTGTTCCTGTTTGAGACAATATGCACTCGCCCGGCCCTCCAAGCCGACGAGCGGGGTTGGTCACTCCCAATAGCGCTATTCACATTTCCCCGTTGTGCAAACCCGCACATTCATGGTTCCCCCCGGGACTTCCAAAGATCGTGTAGTATACGTTAGAACCCATAGTATGACAGTAGTTACCAAATAGTTGTTTTAACACATGTTTTCTCCCCCGAAAACGTAAAACCAGTTAAAAGAGGGGCCGTAAACTCACCTTAAGTTGCTTTACTCCTAATCCCGAGTAACTCAGCTGCTATGTTAGTCCCGTACAGTGGCGACCTAACATACGACAGTTACAAGTACTTAGACTAATAACCCGCAGGTTAATTAGTCCCTAGATGTCCAGACCATAACCAAGTTTGTTTGAAAACACCGTGACTGTTTAACCGACCCAAAGTACAAGACTCGACATCCCATTGGTGACCCGAGACTCCCCGTGTTATGTTTACGCTCCAAAACATACAATAACGCAAGTATACTTAACATACGTTAACACACAACAAGTTATAGCACATAGTTCACGTATCACCGAAATACATCCAAATATATGTTACCAAGTTATTAGACATGTTACGGGGTTCCTAGCATGTTACTACATGTTAAATCGGGTCTCGGAATTGCTAATTTACACTTACAGCAGCAGTACACGCGATTAGGAAAAGTCAACTAGTGATTAGGAAAGTCAACTAGTGATTAGACATCCTATTCGCCCCTGTTATAGGCGAATAGGGGCTATTCCCCTTTACTTCATGCGATTAGGGGCTATTCCCCTGAACTTACTAGTGATTAGGGCTACTCGCATGAACTTACTAGTGATTAGGGCTACTCGCATGAACTTACTAGTGAATAGGCTTCTACTCGCCTATATATTGGCGATTAGCCTTGTACTCGCATGAGTTATAGGCGATTAGCATTGCTACTCGCCTGTAACCATGCTGTTCCGGTTTTTCGCGCGTTTAACGCTCCAAATCAGATCCAGAACGTGTGTAACTACCCAATATTATCCCAAACACTATCCTAAACATGTTTAACCCAAAACCCTTCGTTCAACCTCGTATAATCAGTCCTGCATGCAACCCAAAACAATCCAAACACTATTCACATAGCATGCATCATCAATTAACGCATGTAATCATAACCCTATTATCCGATTACTGAGTTTTCTATCATCATACTAACAATATTAATTCTGACCTAGCATGATAATACATCAAACATCATCAAGATCCATAAAAATCCTATCTTTCTAATCATACATACCCATAACGCATGTTAATTAGTTATAATCCGTTTAACAATCCTTATTGACGATTTTTCAGAAAGCTTTTTCATTTATGAACAGGTCTGGACCATTAGGGATTGATTAAAAACGTTTACAAAGTGTTATGGATGAGAATCAAACCTTGGAATTGTAAAAGATTGATGGTTAGACCTTGAAACCTTGTGTTTTTGATCAAAATCGCCTTCCAGAGGTTGTTTAAGTGTTTGGGGCGGTTATGGGACGACTAGGGTTGATATTAGGGAGTTTAGGAGGTTAAGTGTTGTATTTATAGGCGTTTCTAGTCGTTCCAGCACGTTACATGCGATTGTGCAGCAGTTCAGGCGATTAGGGCTTGTAATCGCCTGACAGTTCTAGCGATTAGGGCCTACTCGCCCTTAACATCACACGAGTAGGGCCTACTCGCCCTTATGGGCTCCCTACTCGCCTCCCCTATAGGGGAGTAGACCTCCTACTCGCCTATAGGGTTTGGCCTTGTGTGTTTTGCGCGTTAAACCCCGTTTTAACATATGTTAATGCATATTCATGTACCGACAAGTCACATAATGATTGTAAACACATAACACAAGTAATTACACATATTTACACTCGTTCACCAATTCCCGGGACTCGAGACTCGTACGTTCCGTATGCCCTGACGATCCTACAAATCGTCACCGTTTGTACACTTGGTTAAGGACCGACATCTAACGAACCTCTAGACCAACATCCAATGATCTTCTAGACTAACCAATAGTTCCCGAACCATATCCCGACTTAACTAACCCAGTTACGTACAATATACGCGTGACTCGCTAAGGTAGACTTTCATCTAGACAACGTTGTTAACCAGAATTTGCCAGGTGTCACATCATCCCCACGTTAAAAGAATTTTCGTCCCGAAAATTGCGTAAGTAACAAAAGAAACAACGAAGGGAATAAACAAACAGACAGAAATCAATAGAGAGTAGAAATCAAGAGAGAGATTTACCCGAGGTGTCACACCATCCCCACGTTAAAAGGAATCTCGACCCGAGATTCATTCAGCTGCCGAAGAGACATGTCTCGACTCGAACGCTTCCTTAGGAAAGACAAACCAGGATCCAAACCAACGATCTGGTTTAATGTGACACCCCAGGAACACACCTCATCAGGGACGATGAGACTCTAACAGGGGGTGAATGTGACACCCCAGGAAAATCCCACATCGGCCGTGGCCAGGAGAGATCCTTGGTTCATAAGTAATGTCTTGCCTCTTAAATCACCAACGCGTTTTGGGGCTTAATGTTAGTGGATGAGAGGAGAACTCCACAGTTAAGCGTGCTTAGGTGGGAGAAATTTTAGGATGGGTGACCTCCTGGGAAGTCTCCACTTGGGCAACCAAAAACAAATCCGTGAGCTCTGGATGGGCAAAGGGGACAATATTGGTGATGAGAGGGGCGGGGTGTTACAGATGGTATCAGAGCCACTCCTGTGCCGTTCGGGATGGTGGGTGCACACCTCATCAGGGACGATGAGACTCTAACAGGGAGTGAATGTGACACCCCAGGAACACACCTCATCAGGGACGATGAGACTCTAACAGGGGGTGAATGTGACACCCCAGGAAAATCCCACATCGGCCGTGGCCAGGAGAGATCCTTGGTTCATAAGTAATGTCTTGCCTCTTAAATCACCAACGCGTTTTGGGGCTTAATGTTAGTGGATGAGAGGAGAACTCCACAGTTAAGCGTGCTTAGGTGGTAGAAATTTTAGGATGGGTGACCTCCTGGGAAGTCTCCACTTGGGCAACCAAAAACAAATCCGTGAGCTCTGGATGGGCAAAGGGGACAATATTGGTGATGAGAGGGGCGGGGTGTTACAAAATACCACCCTTATGTTTTAAAACATCATTTGTGAAACCCTAATACACCCCAAAGCCACCCCACACCTTATCCAACCTCTGTAGCACGTTTTTGAGCAAGAAATCATATTTCCAAGTCTTACAACCCATAATCTCACAATTTCAAGGTGTGTTCTTCATCCCAAACCTTTATAATGATATTGTTTTGATCCCTTAAGGTCCAGACCTGATTTATAAACGTTTGTGTCTTTGAAAATTTATTAAAATCGGTTTCAAAACAAACCCACACATCCATACTTGTTATACGTGTTGTATTCATGCAAGATAGGATTTTTATCATTTAAACATGATTGTTCTGTGTTATTATTATGTTTCTGATCTAAATAAGTTAATATGATGATAATCTAGGAGTTTGAAGGTTCATAGATGTGTAATATTGATATTAGGCATTTTGACCCGTTTGGGTGATTATAGTGGATTGATGATGATATGTTGTGTTTTGTTGATTGTTTGAGGATAGGGTTTACTCTAGGATGATGCTAGAACCGTAGGATGATGTCGGATAACGTCGCTATGTGATGAAATCTGAGTATTTGCTATCTAGGGTAAGTTTTACATGTTGATGTGATGCTTACATGCAAGTTATGCTATTTTGGGTAACCGCGTGCATTCGGGACGCCTAGGGTGATGATAAATTACGGGTTTTTTGCTTGAAGTAGTTGGGTTAATGTTTTGGGTTGGGTATTGGGTGTTTACGCATGTTTCAGATCTGATTTGGAGGGTTAAACAAGCAAAAAGGATGGAACAGACCTGTACTAGCGAGTAGGAGTTCTAATCGCCAGTGTTATAGGCGATTAGCTCCTAATCGCCTGAAATACAGGCGAATAGAGGCTCTATTCGCCCCTTCAACTTGCGAGTACAAGTCTAATCCTCACTTTTACTAGTGATTACAACCCTATTCGCTAGTTTGATTCCTAATCGCGTGTAATGCTGTTGTATGTATATTTTAACATCCCGAAACACGGATTGACGCCTAGGAACATGTTAGGAACCCCAGGACATGTCCAATGACTTGGTAACACGTGTTCGAACTTAGTTATACGTTAATTAACTGTTATGTTAGATTAGGTGAACTCTTGCGCGCATTAAGTGTTTAATTGCATATGTTGCATGATATCTTGCTTTCGGCTAACACGTGGGATGTCGGGTCACCAATGGGATGTCGGGTCTTGTCTGGTGTGGTCGGTTAAACGTTTAAACATCATTTCATATGTACACGGTTATGGTCTGGACTGCTAGGGACTAATCAACTTACGGGTCGTTAGTCTAACACCTTATACGCTCGTCATGATAGGTCACCGGTATTAGGTGCCGTCTATTGAGCAGGTTTACTTGTCTTAGTGCGAGAAGCAGCATCAGGTGAGTTTCACGGCCCCACCTTACGTTTTACATTTCGAGGGAGACACATGCTTATACTTATTTCATAAATTATCATGTTATACTAGTATTAATTCATTTACATACTATACGATACGTAAAGTCCCGGGGAAACCATGAATGTGCGGGGCACAACGGGGGAAATGTGGATAGATCTATTGGGATTGACAGACCCCACCCGTCGGCTGGGAGCCGGGCGGGTGCATATTGTCTCGGTCATAAGCTTAATCGTTTCGGGCAAAATCATATATCGTTGTCTGTAATGGTTTCCGGTCGTAGCAGTATTATTCACGCGTCTAGCTAACGCTATCATTTCTAACATAGTGATAACATGATGGCTTTTATTACTTAAACATTTAATATAAAACCTGTGAACTCACCGGCATTATTTGCTGACGTTTTTAGCATGTTTGTCTCAGGTCGTTGAGGTAGCAGCTTATCATAGGCGCACAGAGTCACACGGCGTCTAGGATTCATATGCATTTTACTTATCTTTTTCAAACTTACGTACTTTTGCATTTTGAGTTGTAATAAAGTTTACGCTTCCGCAGCGATGGATTTATGAAAACTTGATGGTTTGTTTATGTCATTTTTACGTATCATATAGTGTCGTTTATTGTGACTGTTGACTTAGATCCTGGTTTGTCACGCGCCTCGCGGTAAAACCCCGCACGTGGAATTTGAGGGTGTGACAGATTGGTATCAGAGCCAATGGTTATATTGAACTAGGACTGCATGTTGAGTCAAGTCTATAGCCGAGTCGCACACACTAGACGGTCGCATTCATATAAGTCATGCTATATGGGGATTTGCCGGGGTGTTGGTATTACATTCGTTGTTATCATTTATGCTTACATCATCTATCTATTACTCTTATTTCCTATCCTGTTCTTCATCTTCGTGCTGAAGACGAGGAGGCTTACTATCCTTGCACGGCAGTGGCGTACATTGGAGTGGCTTCGGCATCCTTCGGAGATTTGTCCAAAATTCGGACATCTCCCATTTCTATACTCCAATGGACACACTTGCTCGCACACATTATCGCACACTTGTACTTGCTGTTTTATATCTTGGGTGTTTTACCACGTAGAAGTTCTTATCTGTTCCTGAACGTGGGTGCCTTGTGGTTTGAAAGTCAGGCTAGGAGCACGCCTCGGGGACCATGTAGAGCGACTTATCATTTCGGGTGTACACAAAATAATAAGTTGAAATGCATGGAAATCCTGGTGGACTCTGTGTTTGATCTAATAACCATGATGGAAACCAGTTCTCTGGTTGACCTTGTTACTTATGATTTCTTTATGATTTCTTGTTATCTGTTCTGGAATCTGATATCTTGTCTTTGACCTTGACAGAAGATGGCAGGACGTCGTGGTGGTCGTGTTGGTGATCGCGTTGGTGGCCGAAATGGTGGTGGACGTAATGGGGGTCGTGGTAACATCAGCATGACCCAGGTGGAGCTGAATAATCTGATCCAGGAGCACGTGGCAGCTGCTATTGCTGCGCAGCAGGCCGCCCAGCAGGGCCATGGTGGTAATTTAATTACCCCTACCCTCATTCCTTATCTTTTGTCGTGTGGTGTTCGTTTTCTGACCGTGTTGCTTGTTGTTACAGGGGTGCTTTTCATCCTCCACACCTCCACCTCCTCCAGTCCACTGTACTTATAAGATGTTCCAGGACTGCAAGCCCCATAACTTCAGTGGGACTAAGGGAGCTGTGGGACTGCTCCGCTGGTTGGAGAAAGTCGAGTCTACTTTCTCCATGTGTAACTGCCCTGAGGAGTTTCGTGTGAAGTATGCTTCGGGGACGTTTGAGGGACGTGCCTTGACTTGGTGGACTTCGAGTGTGCAGACTATTGGTTTACTGGAGGCCCATGTGTTGCCATGGACCGAGTTTGTGTTTCGTTTGAAGATGGAGTATTGTCCCAGGGATGAGATTAAGAGTTTGGAGCACGAGCTGTGGAATCATCAAATGGTGGGATCTGAGATAGAGGAGTATACCACTCGCTACCATAAGTTGGCACTTTTGTACCCGGATTCTGTGACGCCTGAATATAAGGCTATTGAGTTCTACATTAGTGGGTTGGTGCCTGAGGTTCGCGGATTGGTGACCGCGAATGATGCTACTACACTTCGGGATACCATTCGGTTGGCTCATAGGCTGACTAAACAGAAGGTTCAGGAGGGTGTTTTGCCTCCTAAGGGTACTGTGGCGAAGACCTCTGATGGCAACAAGAGGAAATGGTAGAGCGCGGGTAAGGGTACGGTTCAACCTCAACAGCAGCAGCAGAGGAAGTTTGTGACTACGGGTTCGTCTTCTGGACAGAGGCAGGGTGGGTATACTGGTAGACTGCCTAAGTGTGATCGTTGTGGGTATCATCACATGGGAAATTGTAGTTATTGTACCCGTTGTAAGAAGAACGGGCATCAGGCCCAGACATGTAGGGTGAATCTTCAGACTCAGCAACAGGTGGTTGCCCCTACTACTACTACCACTGCTGCACCTAGGGGTAATCAGGGATGCTTCAACTGTGGGGAGACAGGGCACTTTAAGAAGGATTGCCCCAAACTGAAGCAGGGGAATGATGGGAGGAATGACAGGGGTAACGGGGGTGGCGGCAGGAATGCGCGCGCCTTCGTCATTGGGTCGGGCAAGGCCCGTCAGGATCCAGATACTGTTACTGGTATGTTTCTTCTTTGTGATCGTTATGCCTCTGTTTTATTTGATTCGGGTGCCGACAAGAGTTTTATATCTGTTGAGTTTAGCCGACTGTTAGACATAGTACCGACACCTTTAGAGGTTAAGTATTTAATTGAGTTGGCTGATGGTAAAAATATTGAGGCAACTCATATTCTTAAGCGATGCCAGTTGGAACTGTCGGGGTTATCTTTTCCTATTGATCTCATGCCGGTGTCATTGGGTAGTTTCGACGTTGTAGTGGGTATGGATTGGTTGTCCTTGTATCGTGTGGAAATCGTTTGCTTTGATAAAATCATTCGCCTCCCTCTCCCGGATGGAGAGATTCTTTTAGTTCATGGCGAGAAAAGTGGGGTTCCTTTGAGCATCATTTCGTGTATGAAAGCGTATAAGTATTTACGTAAAGGGTATTCTGCTATCTTAGCTCTTGTTTCGGTTTCATCTGACGATGAGAAGAGGATCGAGGACATTCATGTTGTTCGTGATTTTCCCGAAATATTTCCTGACGATTTGCCTGGTCTTCCACCTCACCGTCAAGTTGAATTTAACATTGATCTTACGCCCGGTGCGGCACCTATTGCCCGAGCTCCTTACCGCCTTGCACCTCCCGAGATGCAAGAATTATCTAATCAACTGCAGGAGTTGTTGGAAAAAGGATTCATTCGACCTAGTTCATCCCCGTGGGGAGCTCCTATCCTATTTGTCAAAAAGAAAGATGGGAGCCTTCGTATGTGCATTGACTACCGGCAACTGAACAAGGTAACCATCAAGAATCGTTACCGGCTTCCTCGTATTGATGATTTATTCGATCAGCTCCAAGGCTCCAGTTTTTATTCCAAGATAGATCTGAGGTCTGAATATCATCAACTGCGGGTACAAGAAGCTGACATTCCAAAGACCTCCTTTCGTACACGTTATGGCCACTTCGAGTTCCTGGTCATGCCCTTCGGTCTCACGAATGCACCTGCTATTTTCATGGACTTGATGAACCGCATTTGCAAGCCCTATCTAGATAAATTCGTCATCGTGTTTATTGACGATATTTTGGTTTATTCTAAGAACGAGACGGATCATGAGGAACACTTACGGTTAGTCTTGGAACTTTTGAGACGAGAGCAGTTGTTTGCTAAGTTCTCAAAGTGTGATTTCTGGTTACGTGAAGTACAATTCCTAGGACATGTGGTTAATGAACTGGGAATTCATGTCGATCCGGCTAAGATCGAAGCTATTAAGGACTGGGAAGCACCAAAGACACCATCTGAGGTGCGGCAATTCCTAGGTCTTGCGGGTTACTATCATCGTTTAATTGAGGGATTTTTGAAGATCGCTCAACCCCTCACCACTCTTACCCAGAAGGACCGAAAGTTTGACTGGGGAGAACCACAGGAATCAGCATTTCAGATGCTGAAGCTTAAACTTTGCTCTGCACCTATCTTATCCTTACCCGAGGGTACGGATGATTTCGTTGTGTACTGTGACGCTTCCATTCGTGGTCTCGGTTGTGTGTTAATGCAACGCGGAAAGGTTATTGCCTACGCTTCTCGCCAACTTAAGGTCCATGAAAAGAACTACACCACTCATGATTTAGAGTTGGGTGCAGTGATCTTCGCGTTGAAAATCTGGAGACATTACTTGTACGATACCAAGTGCGAAGTATACACCGATCACAAGAGTCTCCAACATATTTTCGACCAGAATGTGTTGAACATGCGGCAGCGACGCTGGGTTGAACTCCTGAACGACTATGATTGTGCTATCAAGTACCATCCTGGCAAGACGAACGTTGTGGCGGACGCTTTGAGTAGGAAGGAGTCTGTGAAACCTCGTCGTGTTCGAGCCTTACAGCTCACCATTCATTCTTCGTTGCCTGACCAAATCCGTTCTGCACAATTGGAAGCTTTGAAGGAGGAAAACCTTAAGGCTGAAACCATGCACGGTGCTGATAAACACCTCGAGCTTGGGTCTGATGGCCTGCATTACTTTGCCGAACGAATTTGGGTTCCTTTATTTGGGGGTTTGCGGGAGCTTGTCATGGACGAAGCTCACAAATCCCGGTATTCTATTCATCCGGGTTCCGATAAGATGTATCAGGACCTAAAGATACTCTATTGGTGGCCCAACATGAAGGCTGACATAGCTTCGTATGTTAGCAAATGTCTGACCTGTGCTAAGGTCAAGGTGGAGTACCAGAAGCCATCTGGTCTTCTACAGCAACCAGAAATTCCGGAATGGAAATGGGAACGGATTACAATGGATTTTGTGACCAAACTTCCGAAGTCGCCCAGTGGTTGTGACATAATCTGGGTGATTGTCGACCGGTTGACAAAGTCCGCACATTTCCTCGCTATTAAGGAAACCGACAGTCTGGAACGGTTGTCTCGTATCTATATTAAGGAAGTGGTTTCCAAGCACGGGGTGCCCGTCTCTATCATCTCCGATCGTGATTCCCGTTTCGCTTCCCGTTTCTGGAAACAATTGCATAAAGCGTTAGGTACTCAACTGGACATGAGCACCGCATATCATCCGCAAACTGACGGTCAGAGCGAGCGGACGATTCAAACGCTTGAAGACATGCTTCGAGCATGTATCATCGATTTCGGTAAGAGTTGGGAGGTTCACCTACCGCTAGTGGAGTTCTCTTACAACAATAGTTACCACTCCAGCATTAAGGCGGCACCGTTCGAGGCTCTGTATGGACGGAAGTGCCGGTCCCCTCTTTGTTGGGCCGAGGTGGGCGAGAGCCAACTCACTGGCCCAGAAATGGTGTACGAAACTTCTGAAAAGATCGTACAAATTCGTAATCGTATGGTGGCAGCTCGTGAAGCGCGTTATACGCTTCGGGAAGCGCGGCAAAGTTAACCCTCGTTATGTCGGACCGTTCCAAATTCTGGACCGTATTGGGCCGGTGGCATACAGACTTGACTTACCAGCCGAGCTTAGTGGCATGCATAACGTCTTCCATGTCTCGAAACTTAAGAAGTGCTTGGCGGACGAATCTCTCGTAGTTCCTCTCGAAGAAATCAAAGTTGATGATCGTTTACGTATCGTGGAGGAACCGGTTGAAATCCTTGATTATAAGATTCGTAGCCTTTGTCGGAGTAAAATCCGCATCGTTAAGGTTCGTTGGAATTCAAATCGTGGACCGGAGTTCACGTGGGAACGAGAAGATCAGATAAAGGCTAAGTACCCTCATCTATTTCCGAAGCGTGCTTTTGAATCGAACTATGTTGCTTCCAAAACTAAATGAATCTCGGGTCGAGATTCCTTTCAACTGGGGGATGATGTAACAACGGGAAAAAAAATTTCTTTTCTTTCTTCCTTTCGTCTCTTCATCTCCGGACTTCATTAAATTTTCGGGACGAAAATTCTTTCAACTAGGGGATGATGTGACACCCGGCATATTCAGGTTAATACTTTTCATACTTTACATACATGTGTTTCATACTTTGCATACATACGAGCCTACCTCAACGAAAACATTGAAAACAACTACTTAATAGCATACTTGACTGGGTCGGTTGAGTCGTACCGATGATTCGGGAATCATCGGGAGTCGTTACAATGGTCCGAGGGACCATTGGGTGTCGGTCCATAACCATGTGTACAAGGATCGGTGATTCGTGGAATCGTCGGGTTTAACGCACATACGCAAGTCTCGGGTCCCGGGAATTGGTGATCGGGTGGGAACGTGTTAGTTATCGTGCATTACATATTTATAATCATTATACAACTTGTCGGTAAGTGAAAACGTGTTTATATATGTTAAAATAGGGTTTAACGCGCCAAAAACCCGGACACATAGGCTATAGGCGATTAGGCCATGTGTGATAGCCTAATCGCCAGTTTATGGGGCGAGTAGGGAGACTTAGGGGCGAATAGGAGGCTATTTGCTAGTTCCTACTAGCGAGTAGCAGTCCTACTCACCTGTACAGCCCTGTACTCGCATGAACTGCAGGTGACGACTAAAAACGCCTATAAATACCACCCTTATGTTTTAAAACATCATTTGTGAAACCCTAATACACCCCAAAGCCACCCCACACCTTATACAACCTCTGTAGCACGTTTTTGAGCAGAAAATCATATTTCCAAGTCTTACAACCCATAATCTCACCATTTCAAGGTGTGTTCTTCATCCCAAACCTTTATAATGATATTGTTTTGATCCCTTAAGGTCCAGACCTGATTTGTAAACGTTTGTGTCTTTGAAAATTTATTAAAATCGGTTTCAAAACAAACCCACACATCCATACTTGTTATACGTGTTGTATTCATGCAAGATAGGATTTTTATCATTTAAACATGATTGTTCTTGTGTTATTATTATGTTTCTGATCTAAATAAGTTAATATGATGATAATCTAGGAGGTTGAAGGTTCATAGACGTGTAATATTGATATTAGGCGTTTTGACCCGTTTGGGTGATTATAGTGGATTGATGATGATATGTTGTGTTTTGTTGATTGTTTGAGGATAGGGTTTACTCTAGGATGATGTTAGAACCGTAGGATGATGTCGGATAACGTCGTTATGTGATGAAATCTGAGTATTTGCTATCTAGGGTAAGTTTTACATGTTGATGTGATGCTTACATGCAAGTTATGCTATTTTGGGTAACCGCGTGCATTCGGGACGGCTAGGGTGATGATAAATTAGGGGTTTATGCTTGAAGTAGTTGGGTTAATATATTGGGTTGGGTATTGGGTGTTTACGAATGTTTCAGATCTGATTTGGAGGGTTAAACGCGCAAAAAGGATGGAACAGACATGTACTAGCGAGTAGGAGTTCTAATCGCCAGTGTTATAGGCGATTAGCTCCTAATCGCCTGAAATACAGGCGAATAGCGGCTCTATTCGCCCCTTCAACTGGCGAGTACAAGTCTAATCCCCACTTTTACTAGTGATTACAACCCTATTCGCTAGTTTGATTCCTAATCGCGTGTAATGCTGCTGTATGTATATTTTAACATCCCGAAACACGGATTGACGCCTAGGAACATGTTAGGAACCCCAGGACATGTCCAATGACTTGGTAACACGTGTTCGAACTTAGTTATACGTTAATTAACTGTTATGTTAGATTAGGTGAACTCTTGCGCGCATTAAGTGTTTAATTGCATATGTTGCATGATATCTTGCTTTCGGCTAACACGTGGGATGTCGGGTCACCAATGGGATGTCGGGTCTTGTCTGGTGTGGTCGGTTAAACGTTTAAACATCATTTCATATGTACACGATTATGGTCTGGACTGCTAGGGACTAATCAACCTACGGGTTGTTAGTCTAACACCTTATACGCTTGTCATGATAGGTCACCGGTATTTGGTGTCGTCTATTGAGCAGGTTTACTTGTCTTAGTGCGAGAAGCAGCATCAGGTGAGTTTCACGGCCCCACCTTACGTTTTACATTTCGGGGGAGACACATGCTTATACTTATTTCATAAATTATCATGTTATACTAGTGTTAATTCATTTACATACTATACGATACGTAATGTCCTGGGGAAACCATGAATGTGCGGGGCACAACGGGGGAAATCTGGATAGATCTATTGGGATTGACAGACCCCACCCGTCGGCTGGGAGCCGGGCGGGTGCATATTGTCGGTCATAAGCTTAATCGTTTCGGGCAAAATCATATATCGTTGTCTGTAATGGTTTCCGGTCGTAGCAGTATTATTCACGCGTCTAGCTAACGCTATCATTTCTAACATAGTGATAACATGATGGCTTTTATTACTTAACCATTTAATATAAAACCTGTGAACTCACCGGCATTATTTGCTGACGTTTTTAGCATGTTTGTCTCAGGTCGTTGAGGTAGCAGCTTATCATAGGCGCACGGAGTCACACGGCGTCTAGGATTCATATGCATTTTACTTATCTTTTTCAGACATACGTACTTTTGCATTTTGGGTTGTAATAAAGTTTACGCTTCCGCAGCGATGGATTTATGAAAACTTGATGGTTTGTTTATGTCATTTTTACGTATCATATAGTGTCGTTTATTGTGACCGTTGACTTAGATCCTGGTTTGTCACGCGCCTCGCGGTAAAACCCCGCACGTGGAATTTGAGGGTGTGACATAATCATTCATTCGTGACACCTCGATGTTTCCACCATCGGTTGGGGTGTTACCACCTTGGTCATTGCTATGTCTTTCATTACTACTATCAATAGTGAATACTATATATAAATTTCATTTCACTTTCATAGGGTTGATTTTGACTAATACAGCTTAAATACATAATTGCAAACGGTATACAACACATGAATTGCTAAACAATTTTTCTACTAAATGTATTCAAAACAGGGTATGCTCACCACTACATTTTTGTATTGACATATACTATTTTCATACATGTTTCAGGTTATTTATGAGATGACTTTTTAAGCTTTTGGAATTTTTACTTAAATTTTGGATTCATTGTATTTCAGTTTAGTTGTCACTTTAGAATTATTGTATCTTGTATTTTTCTTTCAATGCAATAAACTACTTAATCACTATATCAATATTTACACTTTTAGTTCATGTGCTATTGAACAATCGTCACTACGTGTCACCTCGATGATTCCGCCATCGGTTGGGGTGTTACAGATTGGTATCAAAACCATTGTTATAGGGAATTAGGTTATTAGATAGCCTTTTAGCCTAGTCTATAACTAAGCTTACTTTCACGAGTCCCCTCGTGTATATTTCTCTTTATCGTTATATTTTCTTTCAAGATATTTTCGCTATGATTCTTTCTCGTTATTATTTCGGTATTTTGCAAACGAAACGATATTACCAAGTTAGGAGTGGCATCCATACCTTGGTGATTAGTTTCACTCCTCTATATGTTATACATCTTTGGAATATATCTTTGGGATAGGAGTGACATCCACACCTTAAAGAGTAGTTCCTCCAAAAAGAAACTTAACAACTAAGCTAGGATTGATATCCTTATCTTGGTGACTAGTTTCACCCCACCATAGTTTTCAATTTTGAAATACATCTTTGAGTTAGGAGTGAAACCCACATCTCAAGGATCTATTTCTACACATCGTTTTTAATCTCGCTAAAGTTATGGAATTCACTAGTTATGAGGCACGTGCAATCGGGAAGGGTGAGCGCCTGTATCCTGAGTTTTCTGTCAAGGCCTGGTATTCCGTATAAATCCCAATCAAACGCGGGACCCGTATACCTACCTGGGAACTCTTGGGATGAGCATTCAGTTATAGGCTAAAGTACACCCCCACAAGTCACTAGGAAATTTCAAACACCGGGGTTAGTCAAAGTTTTCTATGGAAACAATTCCAATGTCTTATATTATTGGTATTTATGTTTTTGGAGACTCAATTTCATCGTTTGTTGTTTCATATGCTATTATTTCTTGATCATTCGCATTTGGATTCTTTATCATCATTATTAAAACTTTGTGTACGCTATATTATCGCATTGAAACCTACACTTATGCTTTGTGACTTTTTAAAGCATCACTTCTCTTGCGTTAAAACATTTTTACCCACGACTTAAATTTTTAAACTCTGTATTTAACTTCAACCACATCCTGATGTTGGGAATGTTGCGTCAACACACAGTTCAAAGCAAACGTTGTTTCAAAACTTATTAAGCAACTTGTTTTATATCATCATGTTTATAAACTCATTTGATAGATGTCACGGTATATCCCTAAACTATGACCTTTGTATCCTCTTACGTGTCTACAATACTCTTAACACAATATATCCTCATTTATCCTATACTGATTCATTATCATAACCACGCCCAGTCTCCTAAGCCATAGCCAATTATCACTAGTTAGCTCCTTTTTGCCAGATTAAATTCATAGATAAATGCCTATCTACACGATACATACCGGTACACTACTCACTAAAACGATTGACTTAGCAACTTTTTCTTGTGTTGACTTTTCACGAGAGCACAAAGTACCCAATTTTGGAGGAGCCTATTCACCAGATTAGTACACCTGGTATACACCTTGTACCTTGAAGCAAATAGCACACTATGAGCCCCAAAGAGATGCCTTAACGATCTTTACAAACAAACGGTCTTTCAATGAATAAATTTCGTAAAAATTTTCCAAGGTTTGAAGTTTATTCAATCCTAACGGGTAACATTTGACATTTCATAAAAATCAAAAATTTTCAACTTTAATGAATTTTAACTTACAAGTTAAAGAAATGTTTAAATACAGAAAATCCGATTTTCCAAAATTCGTCGAGGCATCCGAGATCATACTCAACCTTATACGTATCCTACACACACCTTCCAAACATTATCAAGGAGAATCAACCCAAACCAAACCGGATTCCCCATTGTCTTCGAAACAACTAATAAACTTCTACCATATTATCAGAAACACCGAGCTGATTCACTCAATCAACGCAGCATGAGAAATTTGTGCATCGTGGACTTTCAACGTTGATTTGTGTTTTTGAAGCTAGGTTACCGGCTATAGTGGAGACTAGAAACTTACACGTTGTTCACAATCCTTATCATTTTCCTTGTTGTGACTCGATCTTCTTATCAAAGCTTGAAATATGTTTTCAGAAATGTTATGTAATTATAAGCTTTTCGTGTCATACACGTTGGTTTTTATCATGCACGCCATTTTTAAATCTTGGTCTTTTGAAACACATTTGATTTATATGGTTTCCTCTTGCATTTTATAAACTTGTTTTGCATATTTACAAGTCAAATGTAAACCTTCTTGTTTTCATATAACGGATCCAATATATGTTTTCGGGAAAAGAAACTTGCGACTAATAATATGCCTTATAACAATTTTCAACTCGACTTCTCGTAAACACATGAAAGTGTGTACTTACGAAGTCTTTTCCTGTGAACCTGTTTTGAATCTAAAACATTATTCGATTTCTAAAAAGTTATTCTCATGCATTACTACTATTCTTCCAACTATATCGCAAAGTTCGGGTAACCAATGTTTTATAAATTAAAATTTATCTTTTTACACTTGTAATCTCTCAATCGCAAAACTTTTGATTTAACAAAATAGCTGGACATATTTCCATCGAGAATGTTGCTACCATTTAGTGTATATATGCAAAACTACTAAACTTTAACTCGCATGACAGTAGGCAATACGCCTGTTCTACGCACCCTCATTTGCAGTAAATTTCATTATTTTATTCTTGCACCACTTTATTTGCAATTATTCTCGCGCATTATCTTATTTGTGGTTATTCTTGCATTATTTGTGGCTACTCTCACACGTTAGTTGCACACTACCTATTAGCAGTTATATTCGCATCACTGATTTTGAGCATTAGTTCAACTCGTTTACTCTTGTTTGTGCCATTTTGCGATTTACTCGATTTATGTTCTTTCGAATCGAAATTTCATGCTATACTTATATACTTTTCATGAACGCATACTTTGAACGTATATTTTGAACGCTTATTTTGTACGCATACTTTCCCATTTTGAGCAAAACCCTATTATAGTTTTTCATTATTTTTTTTCATCATCATGGTCAATGAACATACTAATTGATAACTCGCATGAGGTCTAAGCCAGTCCCCATGTACGATTTGGGTCAGAGTACTCCTCTAACCCGAGGGGAACGGTGTAATCCTTAGAGTCTATCAATATGGGTGTTTAGAGCCAAACGATTTGAACAGAAATTGACCGGTTATTTGTGCGAGTAAACCCAAAAGGGGAAGGACCGTTAACCCTGCTTGGTACTTACACATTATTCTCATTACGGTTATTCGGGTGAACCCGAAAGGGGAAGGACCTCATCATACACTAACTGCGCGTAAAACATAACACTTTTTTTTTTTTTGCAAAGTCTTCAAACTTTTAGTCGTTATAATGTATTAAGTTAGTGTCGTAGAAGGACATAACATCCCAATGTAAGGTAATTGGTGATTGCGGTCCGGAACGTAATCACGAATTTACAGGTACATTGAGGTAGTGTGAAATTCTATTAGGGTTTTAAGAGAGATTTCCAGTACGTTTCCGAGGTATCAAAGGTGTGGTGGGTTAGCTGCGGTACACCCTATATATAAACACTGATGGTGCATCAAAAATGAGACTGGAAGTCAAACAAAGAACAAAACCTAGTTGATCTTTAGTGTAAGTCATTCATTTTAAAATTAAACTTTAAACATCATGTTCTTGAGTCTGGTGATAGGTTATGCGTAGTTCTTATCATCTATTCCTAATCTTGGATGTTCCTAGTTAATTGGAGCAGCTTAGTTCAAACCTCTACCATTCCTTTAGCCTAGCTTATGATGATTGCTAAACAATCCTTAGTTTCCTCAAGCTTAGTTTCTTTCTAAACCCAGCCATAAAACATATAGTATTATTTTAAATTTTTCACAAACCAATTTACAAGTATTCTTAATCGAATTTCGAGACGAAATTTCTTAATGTAGGGGAGACTGTGACAACTACACTTTGGACTTTCAATTAATATACACTTTTAGTCCCCCGTCAAATATTTTTTAATATATTTTCAATACTAGTACTTTCCAAAAATTCGCAAATAAATATAATATCGGGTGTTAAGTATTCATTTTACTTTAATATGAAATAAATTGTACTTTCTTTCAATGAGTACGAACACTAATGTTTCGAAAATTTCTCTCATTACTTATACCAGGCTTTTCAAAGTCAAATAAAATGTTGATTTATTTTGTTGCAATCTATACATTTCTATTATTCAATAAAGAGTAACCATTCCTATAATTCCTTTCTTCAACTTATATAAACGTTACTTTTATCCGATTCATACAAAATGTCAGTTTTGAATCTCTTTGACCCCGCCAAAAACCCAAACCCAATTTCTTGATCCATTTAATGTAGGTTAAATCATGACACATTGATTTTAAATTAAATTACTGAACATCATGATACATGAATTTTAGTTTCGATCCATTACACATCATTCTTATACGTTTCAATCAACTTATTAGTCGTTAATTATAGTTAATTATGCAAACCGTACGTTTTATAATCCCTAATCACTTGAAATCTCGGTTTGGGACCGAAATCATGGATCGATTATGCGAATACAACTCGGTTTCAGACGGAGATTGGCGACGAAACAGAAATAGATGAAAATCACGTCATCACAGATTTGTATTACATCAGAAACGGTTACAGACACTGTCATCAGTAGGATAAACATCTATCTCGGGGTCGGCGGGAGGTCGGGCATGACCTCCCCCTTGAGAGCATTCTAAGCACAAACTCACAATCTTCCAATGAAAACCAACACATGAGATTTCTATTTATAGGCCCAGCTCGTTTGACCTCTCGAAGGGTCGAATCAACATCTTTCATTCGACCTTTTGCAGAAAAAACGTGTTCATCTTCAATATTTTCTGCAAATCAGTCCATAAACACTCTAATTGTTGGAAATCAATGATAAAACTTGTGAAGAAAGGTGCGGAAATGAAAACCTAACCCTCGAATGATCAACAACTTGGAAAAATCACATGATTTTGGGTTCAATTAAGGATCTAGGGTTTCTAGGGTTTCAACCTTTCAACAAAAACTGAAATTATCGTCTGAAAACCATGAAATCGAGTTGTGATTGACTCAAACGACTGTTAGATCGTTCAAATCGGTACCACGATTCTGATACCAATTGAAATCTCGGTTTGGGACGTCACTGTCGAATAGACTAGGGTTGAGTTGTGTATTGTATAACATGAGATTGTGGTGATCCATAAGGTCATTTTATGGATTTGATGTAGTTATTTACGGTAGACCAAATTGGTTCGAACCAGCGTGAGGTCGAACCAGATATGGATAGGTCGAACCAGTTCATTCGACCCTTATAGGAGGTCGAACGAGCTAGGCCTATAAATAGCAATCTCATGTGTTGGTTTTCATTGGAAGATTGTGAGTTTGTGCTTAGAATGCTCTCAAGGGGGAGGTCATGCACAACCTCCCCCGGCCCCGAGATAGATGTTTATCCTACTGATGACGGTGTCTGTAACCGTTTCTGATGTAATACGAATCTGTGATGACGTGATTTTCATCTATTTCTGTTTCGTCTCCAATCTCCGTCTGAAACCGAGTTGTATTCGCGTAATCGATCCATGATTTCGGTCCCAAACCGAGATTTCATATTTTATTTAAGTATCCTTTCAAACATAGCGCGTAGTTCAAGTGGTTGTTGGTCTATAGTCTCGCGGGCATACACAGGTTCGAGCCCAGGCATCCGATTTTTTTTATTTAATTTTTTCATATCTCTTTTATTATATTTTATTCAATTAAAAACCAAATGATTCGTAATAAATTCGTTTTATGTCCAAATATTACCAAATTTTCGGTGTAGACTCTATACACATAAATAATTTTCTCAAGCTCTGTTTTTGAAAAATATCTTATTGTTATAATTTTATTAATTTATATTGTTTAAATCATATTTAGTTGATTAAAAATTCATTTTTAATGATTTTAATCTTGAAATTTTTGGGTAATTATTTCTAAACATGATGAACTAAAATAAAAATTATTTTCCCACAAAATAATTATTTTTATCGGGTTTTCTATTTTTAATCATGTAAATATGATTTAATTTAATTAAATCCGTTTTAAATGCAAATAAATTGAGAAAAAAATGGGAAAATTATTTTCAATATTTTACATCAGAAAGTCATTATTTTTCCCAAAAATATTATTTTTGGATCATATCTTGTATTTTTGGTTTTATTTGTGGTTAATTAGACATAATAAATCATTTATTTATACATAAATTATAAAATCTGTTTTATAAATATTTTTGTTATAAAACAAAAATATTCTTGAGTTGTAAAACAATAAGTGTTAACGTTGGATTCATTTGTGTAATTTATATTCATTTGCATAATAAACTTTTATTATTATTATTATTATTATATATTTTAGTTAAATAAATTAACTAAAATCTTTGAATAAATTACTTGGAATATTTTTATTCAAAATATTCTAATAGTAATAACTATTTTGTTTGCCCTGCATTTGAACTTAAAATATGGTATACTTTTTGGATATGAAATTATTATTTTCGAGGTATCGTAAAACTTCATTTTCCCCACATGAGCCTAGCAAACCCTAATGCCTTAGACCCTATATTCCTTAGACCTTTAAGTCATTTCTCTTAATAGTATTCTTAAACTTCATAGGTGGAATTCTTCGGAATTCCCAAGTTTATCTTTTGAGGAGTTTTGTTTGGATTTACAGCGCTTAGCAAAACTGTGAGTATATCTTTTCCCTTTTTCATTTTACTATTTGGGGCTACTCATGTACCTTATGTCAAATTACTATTTCTTTTCACTAAGTGCAATTCTCATGTATGTTACTTTGTGTATCTATGACTTGTCAAAATCATTAACCGTTGCGGCCTAGCATTTCAATGAACAGTACTATGGTATATACCCCTTGTGACTCTGTTGAGAGACTTTAGTCATTTCTATGTGTTTCATTACAACTGTCAATAGCGCATACTATATATAAATTTCATTTCACTTTCATAGTGTTGATTTTGACTGATATTGCTTAAATACATAATTGCAAACGGTATACAACACATGAATTGCTAAACACTTTTTCTACTATATGTATTCAAAACAGGGTATGCTCACCAATACATTTTTGTATTGACATATACTATTTTCATACATGTTTCAGGTTATTTATGAGATGAGTTTTTAAGCTTTTGAAATTTTTACTTAGATTTTGGATTCATTGTATTTCAGTTTTAGTTGTCACTTTAGAATTATTGTATCTTGTATTTTTGTTTTAATGTAATAAACTACTTAATCAATATATCAATATTTACACTTTTAGTCCATGTGCTATTGAACAATCGTCACTACATGGCACCTCGATTATTCTGTCATCGGTTGGGGTGTTACAGGAATTTAGGACCCTACCCTTTCAACATGATTCTTGTCATACTCATTATTGAATAGTTTTTCCTTCTACTACACCATTATGTTAAAAAGCTTTCTAAAATATTAATTATAACCATATTAGAAACCAATATATTACACAAACTGAATAAAAAAAAAACAAGTAAAACACAATTTGTACCACTATGATTCAGGGTGGGCATCATGTGGAGCCCCTCCTGTTTTTTGCTTCTTCGTTTCTAACCAAGCACAACAATAAACCTTCAATGTTCATTTCTTTTATCGTATGCAATAAAGAGACGTTTTTTTTAAATAAAATTGTGGCACAGTAGGAACGTTTTGTGTATTTGGGGTGTGTCAGAGCTGGGTTTGTAAAAGTAGTGAAACCGCAAGCTTAGCTTGCGGGTTTGGCTGACTTGGACAAAGGGTTATATTTTTGGTACGGAGGGCAGGTTTTGGTGGGGTTCTCTACTTTGGATACCGACTTCTTGACCGTGGATTAATAACGGCCCTTGTTGAAAGATGGCGTCGAGAGACCCACATGTTTCACCTATGATTTGCATGCTACTGCATGCATAACTTAATCCCGCACTCTAAGATTGAGGTTTCAGAAAAGCTGGCCGAAACTTACAAACCGCAACCTGAGGTTGCGGATTGGTCCTAACCTTTCCAACTCATCGTGCCACATATGACATTCTTCCTAGTCAGCAGCCAGGGTTTATCCATGTGAGCATAAACTGCAGCGTAAAGTTGCGGTTTCACTAAAATCACGATTTGATCACTGACACACTCCATTTGCACAAAAAAAACGAAGTGAAGCACCAAAAACAAAAAAAAAATCGTAAAGACACACACTTGTTGTTTGTGGAAGAGTTTAACGATGGAGACATGCAAAGTAGAAATTACAACAGAGAAGTGCGGTGGTTGATTGTTGTTCACAACTTCACGAGAGAGCAAAGGATAATTGTGATTATATTTTGAGTTTGATTTAAACACCACAGCCTTATAGCTCAGGAGTCGACACCGCATAGATTCTTGAATTTTGTGAACAATGTGGGGGTTTTTTGAAATGTGAACAAATCTTATAAAATCTTTGGTGGGTTTGTGAAGGGGTAAGAAGGTGGTGGTGTTGATGGAAGCAGCAACAATAACAATTAAAGTTGTGATCGGTTTATAAAATAGGTTGGATTAGGATGATGGTTAGAGGCTGAGTTTTGGGCTTTGGTTGGAAATGGCTGTTGATGGATTATTTGATTCAAAGTTGGTGACAGAGAAAGGGATAACAGTGGTCGTTTGGAGTACTGATGGTCTTAATCGGGACATGGTCAATGTGTAAAAGGGTTCAAAGTCCATAAATGCACACATTTTTAACATTTGGTGAAACTAAAGTTAGGTAGATGGGCTCAAAGAAAAAACATTGTAAAGCAGAAGGATCTGGGCAGTGAAAAATCAGAAGAAGGGGCTCAACATGACGCTGGCTCTAAAAAAGTGGTGTAAATTGCACTTACTCTAAAAATATTAAAGTGTTAGTTATGAATATTTAAGAATATTAGATCGACATATTAAGAAGGAAATAACATTTTTCGAACTAATTAAGACACCAAATACAAATGAATAAAATAAGAGCAGAAAAAAGAACTACGAGCTCATAAAATTATAATTGATGCCACGACAGGTTAGTTATTTATTTATTTTTTTTATTTTTTTTAGTTAACTCCACATTTTTAGTTAACTCCACGACAGGTTAGTTATTTATTGAATATAGATTTAGGATTATACGAGTTTAACATTATGGTCATTGTCAGCACAATCACACTTGATTGGAGTGTTTTATGAATCGGATCTATTCGGCCGTTTTGTAATATACTTCGCGAACCAAACCGTTAACTACTGTTTTTAAAATATACAAGCCGAACCAGTCGAGCCAGTAAGGCCAGTCGAAACAATCGGTTTCTACAATTTACTTGACAGTTTAACGGATTTAGACCACCTTTCAAATTTCTTTAAACATTACATCCCTAGAATAAAAGATATACTAAATGTTACATTTCATAAATCCGATTTCAAAATTCAAACGGTAACCAGAACTGTATACCGTGAATTAATCAGTATTTATTTCAAACCGACTAACTTGGTTCGTTTTGTAGTTTCATACCATCCCTAAGACTGTTTGGTGTGGTCGGTGGGGGAGCTCGGGGACATGAGGTGGCGTTCGGTGGGTAGAGGAACACCACCCATCCTGAAAAAATCTTGGGGAATTCAGTAATAATCTATCGTTTGTACCGAACGCTGTGATTGGTTGAAAATTTTTGAACCTTGGAATATTGTGAAAAGGGGGAATGAAGGAATTGGGGGAAACATTTCCAAACTTTGAAGGAGATAATAGGAAAAATGAGACACTTTAAGGAGTTGAAGGAAATGATCTCCGTACCATATAGCCTAACAGCACCTATAATGCAAGTTGCTACGAATATCAACGTCATCATGCCAAATAAGATTTCAATCCTTTGAAAAAAAACATATTTTTCATAAGGGAAAATGGCCAAAATAGCCCCTTGACCGGGTGTTTTGCCTAAATAGCCCCCTCCACCGTCTTTAGAGAGACGGGACACGGTTTCCAAAAAGGCTGAACCGTCTTCCGAGATCCTTTGGATTCCAACCAGTAGCAACCCAACACGTGGCGGTTACGATCCCGATGTCTGCCACCCGGCTCCCGTGGCGGCTTGAGACGTGTCAGCGCCGCAAAGCCGTCTCCGGTGGGGTCCCTGAGACGGTTCACCAACGGCTCAAGTTAAGCCGTCTTCGGCTCGGCTTAGCCGAATCCGTTTTGGCTGAACCGTCTTCAGCCATTAATTAATTTTTTTTTTTTTTTTTCAAATTTTGTTTGGGTATAAATATGTGGGTTTGGTTGAAAAAAAAAAACACATCTAAATCAAACCAAATCTTCTCAAATGTTTGTTTCAAGCCAAAATATTTTACCAAGCCAAAATATTTTACCAAATCAAACAAAATCTTCTCAAATGTTTTTTTCAAATTTAGTTTGATTATTCGACGTGTTTTTGAGCTTCAGAATAGCCGAATATTTTTTCGGTAAAAATTATGGCACTTTTTAAACCTAAGCCTTTGGGATTTATCTAATCCCATTCTATGGAAAGCTTCTGTTCCGAAGTTATTCACCCATTTTCTTTGGCCTTAAAAAGCCTTTCACCCATTTTCTTTAGCCTTAAGTTGACCTCCAACCACTTGGTAATACATTTGGAGCGAAAGGTTGAAGTGATGGATAGGTTTCGGTCGGAGTTAGTGAGAAGTAAAGCGAAAAAGGCTTCTGTTGGATTGCTGTTACATCTACATAATACTACTTGGATTGTTGTTGCATCTACACGTGGGTTAACCCGTGTAATTTGCATCGACGATTTTGTAGTCTACTTTGTTGGCAAGTTCATCCTTTTCCTAAATCTCTATCATGATCTTCTGGATCATCCGTCTTTTACATGTACAAGACGGTCGGATGTGATATTTAGGAGAGTTTGTTCTTTGACTTGTCCGGACCGTTGGTAAGCATATGTCCGTACATATATTTATGTACGTATTTAGGGTGATGAAGATGAAACTGGACAGCGGGTATAAAGTACACTGCGAAAATATATCTCGGCGTTCCAAGCAACGGAAATGTCTCGGTGTTTGACGTGTTGAACGACTTCGTGAATTATAATTGTTTGTATATTGTAATTGTTTTAATACTTTAGTTGTATTTTTATTGGATCCCTATTATTATTTGTTTATGTTAAGTTTGTTTAAGGTCATGTGTTCTCTACTTTTTGGTGTTAAACAAAACACTCCCTTTAAACAATATAAACTTAAAATAAACATTTTTTTTATTATAACTTAAAATAAAAGGAACATTAAAAGTAAGAAAAAAAAACTAATCCAAAGCCCCGGCGACATCACGAATCATCTGCCACGCCGACAAATGAGTAAAGGGTGGTCGGCCCGAAAACTCGTGCTCAATCTTGGCATGTTCAAGTTTTTCATGGTCCGCAGTGTCTTGTGGGAGTTCACGGATAGCGGTTTGATAAAACCCCTCGAAGAGACGGCACTTGTTTTGCAAGTCCGTCCACTTCCGGTTGAGAGACTCCGTTGACCTGCTTGAACCTCCAACCAAAACTTTGAACTCGTTGAGAACGAGTGGCCAAATGGACCCTCGACGTGGTGGGTTTTCTTTAACAGTTATCCAAGCAGTGCACAGGGCAATTTCTTCTTCTTCTGTCCACGGTTTCGGTGCCATTGTGATTTTGGGTTTGGGTTTCTTATCTGTGACGGTGTACTGACGGTCTGTAATGGCAAACCGTCTACTGGCTTTATATAGGAAGGACATATGCGGGTGGGTTAAGCATTCAATAGGGAATATCAATAGATTTCATAGTAAAAATTACAACATTTTTTAAAACACTAAATAAATTAAAACACTTTATTAATAATAAAAAATACATTAAAAAAAGAACATTACATAACATTATTTTAATAAAACCTAAATTTAAATATAATCACGTAACAAATGCCACGCGGAAAGGTATTCGAATTCTTCGTCGTAGTCCAAAAAGTAGTCGATTTTCGCCAATTCTATGAGCCCTTCCTCGGACTCGTTTGGCGACTCCTCTTTGTTGGAGTTGAAGAACCCTTCGAATACGGTGCACTCCGCCTTGACGTTGTGAAACTTTTCTATAACATCTTGTGTCGTACGGTTTGTCTGACCGCCGACAAGTGTTCGAAACTCGAAAAATACTCTACTCCAAAATGGAGTTGCACGAATTTCTTGACTGGTGTTCGAAACTCGGGTGTTTTTGGCAACATTTCGCCATGTCAGTGTAACCCCAAGGATCTCCTCGTCGGTCCATGAAGACATTTTACTTGGTTTGATTGATGTTTTGTAAGAAAAATATGTGATGTAGTGAAGAATTTGTTAATTTGGCGGGTATTTATAGTGTGAAATAATTTAATTTAATTAAATATTTAATATGGTAGGTAAAAATAAATAAGGACAATTAAAAAAATAAATAAACTTCCAAAATAAGAACATTTTATTAAGAATTGTTTGGACGTGGTAAGCACCTCCAGAAATACATTTTTTCAGCCATGAATCTTCTGTAAGACGAACATGTTTGTTTTAGATCACCGTTCGTAGTAATTGGTTTATCAGTAACCAAATGCTCCATCAGCATACAAAGATATACCGCTTCATTACCAGACAGGGAGTTATGTGGTGCAACATAGTCTTCGTTAAGATTGAAAGTTATACATTTTTCTGGATTACCTGTTTTCTTCCAGAATCTTATGTTCACTAGTAAAGCTCCTAAATAAACTTGTATCTTCGTCAGCTTTGGGTGAACAATGGTTCTGTATTTGTCTCTGATACGAAGGTCTTCGCAAGCATACATAACAAGTTCTTGCGTCACCAACTCTAGTCGCACCAGTAACCATTCCCTATTTTCAAGCTGAACGGGAAAAAAACAAAATCAACGTCGAAAAATGAAGGAAACGGTTTGAATTTGCCATTGCAATAGTTGGCCAAGTTTTTTGGTACAGATTCTAATAACGAATTATAAAATTCTGGTGGAAGAATTGTCCACCGCATATTTAGCGAAGCATTTTTTTGTAGCTTTCTACTCCTCCAGTTCATCAGTCTTCCAACCCATCCTTCAACATGCTGAAAAATAATTGAATCACAATTTCAGTAAAAAAAAATAAAAAAAAAACATTAAAATTTAAGTTATTACTGTTGGTGTGAGGTAGCCGTTAGAACGATAGCCCAACAAAATTCCCCAAAAATTTTTGTCAAGCTCAATACTTCTTGAAAAAACAGCAGAATAACAAAACGGTGCGTCGCCTTTATTGTAGAAGTCAACAACATTAGTTGCCCAATTATCATTCTCATCGTCCGGTATAGCCCATTTGCCGATAACGTTTCCGTGTAAGCATTGTCGATTACTGATAAATTCTCTTTCTTTGGTAATTTCAGGTTCCTTCGGACGCCTCCATTTTTTTAGTATCCAACTCGAGGAATGTTTCTCTGGTTGAGAAAAGTATTCTTCTGGAGCTATATTTTTATCACGGCCGTCAGACATTTTCTTGAGCGATACTTCTCCAACAACCTTTTTTAACGACAAAATATTTTACGTTTACAACTACTTATATAAAGATGATTTTAAATATAAATTATTTATTTAAATTTTTAATTTTTTGTTTTTTAAATTTTTAATTGATTAGGGGCCCACAAAATGCACTCTCGGGAACCGTCTGACAGCAATGGGAACCGTCTCCTTGGGAGCCGACTGAGAGTCTTTGGGAACCGTCTCGTCAGACGGGTTAGTATTGGGAACCGTCTCCTCAGACGGGTTAGGCGTTGGGGACCGGACCCGGCTTGTGAGACGGGTTGGGAACCGGAACCGGCTCAGCAGATCTTTCCAAGTACCGGCTCAAAAGACGTGTTGGGAACCGGAACCGGCTCAGCAGATCGTTCGGGGTACCGGCTCAAAAGACGGGTTGGGAACCGGAACCGGCTCAGCAGATCGTTCCGGGTACCGGCTCAAAAGACGGGTTGGGAACCGGGACCCGGCTTTGTCAGAGGGTTGACTGAGAGGCTTTGGGAACCGAACCCGTCTTGGTCAAACCGTCTCCTGAGACGCTTTGGGAACCGGACCCGGCCCATGCAGCCCGGTCCCACTAGGGTTTACCTTTTGAAGGTAAAAGTAAACTTTCGGTGAAAGTCTCTCCACCGAAAGACGCTACGTTGACGGGAACGCTCTTTTACCGGTTTTCTTGTTTATCATCTATTTTCCGGCGAACGGTTTGCTAGGACTCCGGTCTAAGTATCAGACGACGGTCATTTATAATTAAAAAGGTAATATTAACGTTCCTTTTTAAAGTTTTATATTTTTTTTTTCATTGAAAACGACACAACACAAACGGGACCACCCGACATATTTTTGGTCAAGTGGTCCACCACGAACGTGCTCACCGTCGACCGTCGATTAATTTTTAATTTTGTTTGTTTTTTTGTTGTCCGTTAATCGAGGTTGACCAAACCCGTTTGACCATGTTTAATCCGAATGACTTTGTCGACCCGATGAACGCACATCAAATCCTACAAGAGGAACAGTACGAAGAGTTTTTTCGGCACCCACAACAGCCGAATCCTCCTCGGAGCTTACCTCCTGCGGTAAGCGTTTACTACCATTTTTCATTCAAGTATTTTTATCATTTTTCATTTACCTTGTTCGTTACTAAAAAAAATTTTATAACCTTTTTTTTAGTCTGATACCGAAATAAAAGTCCGAAGTGCCTGGAACAAAGTAACACAAATGAATACTAGAAGGTCCGAGGCAATGAAGAGGCGTTTTAGGGAGACCGTCTTCGGTCACTTTCTGGATGTTATGAGCCATGTTTGCGAAAGTAATTTGTTACTCTCAGTGGCACAACATCAGATTGAGACGGGACTGCCTAGTATCGACGGCCTTTTTTATCAAATCGGTCCTAACAGTCTTGTATTCACTCCACAACAATTTTGTCTGATAACGGGCCTAAGATTTGGCCGTCACGATGGTTGGGAACTCGCACAATCCCCAACATCGTTTAAAAGACGAATATTCCCTGAGGTGAGTAAGGTATCTTATGAAAGTGTGCTTGATATTTTCAACGGTGACTGGAGCGATTATGAGGAGGATGATCTTGTCCGTATTTGTATCCTGGTATTGATTGAATCGGTGTTTAAGGGTACCCAAAATACCGCGACCGTGGATGATCTAGTGCTCGATCTTGTTGATGACTTTGTAGTGTTGAATAGATTTCCATGGGGAAGTTATTTTTGGGAAGATTTGGTTAAAAATATCAATAACATGCACCTGATTCAAAAGCTTGCAGATCTGGATATTTGAGATATTTCTAAATTTTGTTTAAAAACTTGCAGGTCTGGATATTTGAGATATTTCCAGAATTTAGAAACGATACAGCTTTTTTTCTTGGTGATGCAATCCCCAGAGTTCTTTCCTGGGGTCCGGGAATGTGACATCCGTCACTTTTTTTTTTTTTTTTAAATAATAATAATAATAATAATAAATTAAGATTTTATTATATATATATACATTCTTTTAAAACCACACATAACCCATTAACCTAAACCAAACCCATCCTTTCTTTATTTATTTTTTTTCAGCCCACCATCTGAAGCCCAGATTCCAGCCCAAGCCTGAGAGCAGGCCCAATAGCAAACATGCCCACTGTTCCCCTTAACACAAAACAAAAAAAAAAAAAAAATTAAATGATCCTCCCTGGATTCGAACCCGGGTAGAATCGCACACACACACGCGTTCACACCAGCTGAGCTACAGCATGCTTGTGTTCTTAATTCAATTCGAAAAATATATAACACCTTCTAAAACGCGATGCTTTCCTTCTTTTCTGCTCTTCCTGTTTGATCGCTGCAACCAAGAAGCCATATCTTATATCCATAATCACGCAGGTCAGTCAAACAAATCCGGGAATCACGCATCGTCATCATCTCCTCTTTCTAAACTAACAAACCGCGTGTATTAATGCATTGAATGGACCAAAATCGAGTTAAAAGCCATTAATAAACATTCCTAAACAACCAAATCGAATTCGTATAAATACGTGATTATAATTCAATCAAACTTGCACACATACACACACAAATACATGCGATTAACAAACCCCAATCCTCAATTCTTGTTCAATCCCTCTGTTCAAGTGTTATTGTTCGAAGCTTTGACTTTTCGGTTGACCCGTCATATCAATCCTATGCATACTGTAAGTATGATATTTTTTTGATGGGTTTTGATCTTCGGCATACACACATCAATAACCCTAAGGTTAATTGGGTTATTGATGTGTGATTTGTTCGATTGGAAAAGCTGGGGTTCTTATGTTTATTTGGGGAAGATGACCAAACCAAGTATATAATAAATATTTTAGAAACTGAAGCTATTACAAATCTGATGCTCAGACCAGTTGGTTGGAGTGTTTTGCTAAGGGCATTGAACCGCAGGTTCAAACCCCACAACAAACAACCATTTTTTTATTTTTAACCTTTATAATTATAATCCTTATTCTTTAAAAATCGTTTTAAAATACTAAAACTATTTTATAAATTCTACAAAATTTATCTTATGTTATTCCACTGATAAAGTTCATCATCAAATTTTTAGTTTTCCAAAAATAATTTATTTAAGATATATTATTAATAATACAAGTTTATTCATTTATATTTATTAAATTCTATAAAAATATCTAAACAATTTTATTAAATCTCACAAAAATTATCCTAAACTTGTATATTCTTAAACATTTCAGAAAATGTTTTTATTTCAGAAAAACCGTGTATTTTATATTTTTAATTAATTTTTGTTAGTTTTAATCATAAATAATTCATAATAAATTCATTTTTCAATATTTTTGCACCAAAATTTTATATAAATTATTTCTAACTATCTAGAACTGAAATACAATTTTTAATTCAGAAATTCTTTGATTTTAATATTTTTTAGATATTAAAGTCATATTTTGACAATTTGAAATAATTAGATTAAATATTCTATTTTCGAGAAAATAATTTTATAAAAATTATTTTCATACTTAAAACCTTATGTTGTGAATATATTCAACTTAAAATTTTACAAAGAGACTTTTATTTATTTATTTATTAAATTTCTCATAATTAATAAACAATTTGTTTAATAAACAAATAAACGTTTATCCCCAATTCGAAGCCCTAGAAATACATGTATCCTAGAGTTATTTCCCTTACACATTATCAAATTCTTTAGGTTGATACTTTGAGATAATTCCAACACATATTTCGTTGTCCAAGTTCAATTTCAAGCTATTACGTAAACAATGAGTATTTCCTATCCCCTTTTTGCTTTTATTCATTTTTGGGGTGTTACATGTACACTTATACAAATTACAAATACAAGTTCACATTTTTACAATACAATTCTAGTACTATGTGCATTTGCTTACAAACGTGCTTTATGCTTAAACATTACATGTTGAATACATTTGTACTTAGTGAAATCATTAACATTGTACAAGCCGACCTTAACATTGAATAGCGCTATTTGGATTGACAACCCGCCTAGATTGATTCTCCCCCTTTTTCATCGGAGAATCCGTGGCCAGTGTTAAGCTTTTATCCATTTATTGGATAAGTACACTACAGTTCATACAGTACATTATACAGTCACAGGGTTGATTTCGCTCATTTGTATGATACATAGTTTACATAATTGCACTGTAGCTTGCACTTGAATTGTATAACTTTTTAACCTACTATATATATCAAAACTAGGAATGCTCACCAACATTTCATATGTTGACCAAATCTATTTTGTACATGTTTCAGGTGCAGTTTGATCTAGTGCTTTAGCAAGGAACATTTAGTGCTTTATTTTAATTCAGTTATTTCAATATTTACATTTCATTTAGACAATGTATTTTCCATTTCCATGTAAGACAATTTTGGATTATTCAATAATATTTACATTTTAGTACCATGTGCTTTTGAACAATCGTCACTACGTGGCACCTCGATGATTCCGCCATCGGTTGGGGTGTTACAGATTGGTATCAGAGCCATGGTTATAGGGAATTAGGTTATTAGATAAAATGGCCTAGACTATAACCGAACTTCAACTTACATGCATAATATTTCCTGAATTACCCTACCCCTCATTTCCCTCTACTTTCCCTTCTTCTATCTTTCCCTTCTTCTCTCTCTCTCCATTCTCCTCATCTTTCATCATGGTGCATAGAGATGGTGTTCTACAAGGAGTAGAAAGTCTACATCATTATGGAACAGGGACAGTACCTTTCATGAAGACACTCTTAGGCATAATGCCTACTCTTATTTTACTCCTTCAAAGTTGTTGAACTTTAATGAGTGTGATAAGGACACGTGCAAACTGGAAGGGTGGACGCCTGTACACTGGGTTTTCTGGCATAGGCAAGCATAGCGCATAAATCCATTTACGGACCTGTTATGCTTACCTGGGGATTCCTGGAGTGAGTGTCCACTTATAGGCTAAAGCATGTCTTCTTTGATCACCATTGGGTTCAATTCCTTTGAAAAGTCAACGTTCTTGTTGGGCTTTACAGCTAGACAAGGGCACTCCAAGCATTTTATGCAAGCTTTTTCAATAATACTCTCTCGATTCATATACAATATTTTGTATTTCACGATTTTCATATATTGCTTACAAGTTCATACTTTCATAACCATCTATGGATTTCACAATCGCACTTCACCTTACCATCTTAGCCATTTTTTTTTATATTCAACACCCTACTCAAATCATATTATTTCATTTCTCCACATGTTATTTATTTTAAAAACTATAACCTCATACTTTAGCACAAACTAAAGATTTCTAAAACTTGTTGTATTACCTAGTAACTTTACAAAGTACATATTTTCCTCGAACTTAAATTCAATTGATTATTTATTAACGTAACAAACGATTTTCTATATAATGTTTTAAACTATTACAAAGCCTACTTAGCTTGTACTATTTAACAACTTTTGCCTTATGTACAAAACCAATTTTGAAAATATTTATTTTTTTTGGAATAATATCTAGTCTCTAGATACTCCATCAACACTCACTCATTTTCAACTTGTTCAAATTTTTACAATATTTGGCATATACCACAATCATGTTTTCTTATACACTTGATTATAACCTTTGATCCAAATCCCAAAATTTACACTACTATATAATCTCCTTACTATAAAATAAACTCTTTATCAACTATCTTCACATTCACCATCACTCACAACCTTGATTCTGCTTCAAGATTTTTCATCATCCTCTCAAGAACTAAATTCATATCCTTCACCTTCTCACACGTGAGCTAGTTACCCATGATAATCAAACTACTAAAAACCTGATACTTGATTCTACATGATTTTTTTTTCCAAAACATCATTGTTTGTGAAACTTGATTTCCCCTTAATTTGACTATTCACTGGACATTTAATTATTCATGATACTCGTGTTTTCATTTTCTTGATCTTATTATCATTTTGTACCCAATTATGTCATACTCATAGGCATATAACATCTAGAAATTTCCTTGCATACTATTGTGTACGTACACAGATTGAAAATTTATCATATTCGATTACGTTTATTTTTATATCATATAAGTTTCAGACTCTACCTTACATTTTATTGAAACATTTGGACTTGATTTCCATGAAAATCAAACTACTAAAAACTTAATAATTGATTCTACGGGGCTTTTCTAAAAACATCATTGTTTGTTATATGAAACTTGAATTTTTCCTTTGATTTAACAATCTATTGAACATTTAGTTATTCATGATACTTATAATCTATTTCTATAGGCCACTAAGATAACACTTACACTTAATGGTTGCAGTACTTACAAACTTGCTTGCACGTGTGTATTATCCACGCAACTCCGATAAACATTTCATTTAAAGGGCTCCTCGGACGAGTGGTAGCCCATACTTAAATACTATTATGCTTACAAGTCATTGCAAACCCATGCAATTGACCTCATTATTACATGGCCTCATTTCATTGATAACATCCCATTGTACCTCAACGTGTTTGTTGTGTCATCTTCTTATGAAATTTATTTGCGTTAATGTGTTGTTAGAATAGGATCATAGAAGGACATAAAACCCTAATGTAAGGTAAATTGATGATTCCGGTCCGGAACGTAATCATGAATTTACAGGTATGTTAGGGTAGTGTGAAATTCTATTAGAGTTTTTGGGAAGACGTCCAGTACGTTTTCAAGGTATCAAAGGTGTGGTGGGTTAGCTGCGGTACACCCTGTATACAAACACTAATGATGCATTGAAAGTGAGACTGGAAGTCGGACCAGGAACAAACTCTAGTTACTTGGTAGTTCATTTAGTTTTTCTATAGTCAATCAACTCGTACATTTATTTTAGGGTTCCTAAAACTTACAATTTATTGATTCACTAGATTCTTATTCTCTTTATTATTCGAGACGAATCTAATCCAATCCTTAACTCACACCTATCAAACCTCATATCCAAATCATTCGAATTCTCCAAACCACAGTTACTTTAATTGTTACCCAAGCATCCATAACCCTATGTTTCTAATAACTTCGGGACGAAGTTTCTAAAAGTAGGGGATGCTGTGACATCCGTCACTTTTTTTTTTTTTTTAAAATAATAATAATAATAATAAAAAATTAAGATTTTATTATATATATATACATTCTTTTAAAACCACACATAACCCATTAACCTAAACCAAACCCATCCTTTCTTTATTTATTTTTTTTCAGCCCACCATCTGAAGCCCAGATTCCAGCCCAAGCCTGAGAGCAGGCCCAATAGCAAACATGCCCACTGTTCCCCTTAACACAAAACAAAAAAAAAAAAATTTAAATGATCCTCCCTGGATTCGAACCCGGGTAGAATCGCACACACACACGCGTTCACACCAGCTGAGCTACAGCATGCTTGTGTTCTTAATTCAATTCGAAAAATATATAACACCTTCTAAAACGCGATGCTTTCCTTCTTTTCTCCTCTTCCTGTTTGATCGCTGCAACCAAGAAGCCATATCTTATATCCATAATCACGCAGGTCAGTCAAACAAATCCAGGAATCACGCATCGTCATCATCTCCTCTTTCTAAACTAACAAACCGCGTGTATTAATGCATTGAATGGACCAAAATCGAGTTAAAAGCCATTAATAAACATTCCTAAACAACCAAATCGAATTCGTATAAATACGTGATTATAATTCAATCAAACTTGCACACACACACACACACACACAAATACATGCGATTAACAAACCCCAATCCTCAATTCTTGTTCAATCCCTCTGTTCAAGTGTTATTGTTCGAAGCTTTGACTTTTCGGTTGACCTGTCATATCAATCCTATGCATACTGTAAGTATGATATTTTTTTGATGGGTTTTGATCTTCGGCATACACACATCAATAACCCTAAGGTTAATTGGGTTATTGATGTGTGATTTGTTCGATTGGAAAAGCTAGGGTTCTTATGTTTATTTGGGGAAGATGACCAAACCAAGTATATAATAAATATTTTAGAAACTGAAGCTATTACAAATCTGATGCTCAGACCAGTTGGTTGGAGTGTTTTGCTAAGGGCATTGAACCGCAGGTTCAAACCCCACAACAAACAACCATTTTTTTATTTTTAACCTTTATAATTATAATCCTTATTCTTTTAAAAATCGTTTTAAAATACTAAAACTATTTTATAAATTCTACAAAATTTATCATATGTTATTCCACTGATAAAGTTCATCATCAAATTTTTAGTTTTCCAAAAATAATTTATTTAAGATATATTATTAATAATACAAGTTTATTCATTTATATTTATTAAATTCTATAAAAATATCTAAACAATTTTATTAAATCTCACAAAAATTATCCTAAACTTGTATATTCTTAAACATTTCAGAAAATGTTTTTATTTCAGAAAAACCGTGTATTTTATATTTTTAATTAATTTTTGTTAGTTTTAATCATAAATAATTCATAATAAATTCATTTTTCAATATTTTTGCACCAAAATTTTATATAAATTATTTCTAACTATCTAGAACTGAAATACAATTTTTAATTCAGAAATTCTTTGATTTTAATATTTTTTAGATATTAAAGTCATATTTTGACAATTTGAAATAATTAGATTAAATATTCTATTTTCGAGAAAATAATTTTATAAAAATTATTTTCATACTTAAAACCTTATGTTGTGAATATATTCAACTTAAAATTTTACAAAGAGACTTTTATTTATTTATTTATTAAATTTCTCATAATTAATAAACAATTTGTTTAATAAACAAATAAACGTTTATCCCCAATTCGAAGCCCTAGAAATACATGTATCCTAGAGTTATTTCCCTTACACATTATCAAATTCTTTAGGTTGATACTTTGAGATAATTCCAACACATATTTCGTTGTCCAAGTTCAATTTCAAGCTATTACGTAAACAATGAGTATTTCCTATCCCCTTTTTGCTTTTATTCATTTTTGGGGTGTTACATGTACACTTATACAAATTACAAATACAAGTTCACATTTTTACAATACAATTCTAGTACTATGTGCATTTGCTTACAAACGTGCTTTATGCTTAAACATTACATGTTGAATACATTTGTACTTAGTGAAATCATTAACATTGTACAAGCCGACCTTAACATTGAATAGCGCTATTTGGATTGACAACCCGCCTAGATTGATTCTCCCCCTTTTTCATCGGAGAATCCGTGGCCAGTGTTAAGCTTTTATCCATTTATTGGATAAGTACACTACAGTTCATACAGTACATTATACAGTCACAGGGTTGATTTCGCTCATTTGTATGATACATAGTTTACATAATTGCACTGTAGCTTGCACTTGAATTGTATAACTTTTTAACCTACTATATATATCAAAACTAGGAATGCTCACCAACATTTCATATGTTGACCAAATCTATTTTGTACATGTTTCAGGTGCAGTTTGATCTAGTGCTTTAGCAAGGAACATTTAGTGCTTTATTTTAATTCAGTTATTTCAATATTTACATTTCATTTAGACAATGTATTTTCCATTTCCATGTAAGACAATTTTGGATTATTCAATAATATTTACATTTTAGTACCATGTGCTTTTGAACAATCGTCACTACGTGGCACCTCGATGATTCCGCCATCGGTTGGGGTGTTACAGGGAAAAAAAATGAAGAGGAGCACCATTGATCGTAAGATCACCGAAAATTCTATGGTAATCTTTTGAAATCATTTTCTACCGAATTTTTTTTTTTGAAAAGCTAAATATAAGTGATAAAATTTGAAAAAAAATTGTTGTGCTTCAGCATGAAGGGCTTAAGCCGTTTAGGTTTCTACTTCCGAATGACTTTGAGCTGCGCTGTGCCTGGTACACTGATAGTGCCCATTTTTTACGAGCACAAAGGAACCGGGCTCAAGGGTGCTTTAATAAGCCGTCCGAGTTTCATCCGTCTGCCTATGTAAATTTTGATAATACGGCAGCGGATGATGTAAATTTCGATGATCTGCATACGGTTTACGGTGATCAGCCTGTTGATTCGACGGCCAAAAAAAGAAAGTCGGAAACTGTTCCGACAACCTACACTATCAACGATGATTTAATAGAGCAATTTAAAGCGTTGATGGATGATAGGTTGGAAAACTATTATAATAACAAGTTGAAAGGTTTACTGCCTGAGGTAAAGTTGTCGTATGATTATTATTAATCCGTATTAATTTGTTGAAAAGTTTAAAATAATTAACATTTTTAAATCTTAGGTACGTAAATCCCAACCGACTGGTGTAGAAGGCCCGACGAGCTCGCATCACAATGAAAATGTTGATGAATTGTTTAGCTCGGGTGATGTATATAGACCAGACACCGACGGCCTAAAAAAGCCTGAGGTAGTTATGTTTTATTTTATTTTTTTCCTTCATAGTTTAGCATTTAAATTCAAAATAATTGGTTCACTTTTGTCACTTTAACAGTTGAGACGGTCTCAAAGGTCAACAAAGCCATCCTCGTGTATGCTTTCCCCATTTACAACAATAAAAGGTGCAAAAAAGAAGAAGTTCAAATCAGACGATGAAAACGAAAACATAAAACTAATAAAAAAATGGTATCCAAAACAAAAGGATAAACATAGAACTTGTGCACTAATTGGGGGAAATATATTCCCGGATGGCTTTTGGGAAGATCTTTTCGGCGATGATTCACTCGGTTGGTTAGGCAGCGAGGTAATAATTTTTAAATATTTGTTACTTTTATTAACTATGTTTAATTTAATTAATATATTTACCGCAGTTTAATATTGAATATTCAAATTATTTATTATAGCACATATATGGATGGACACACCATCTCTACGAGACTCTTTGGAGCTCAACCTCCCGTTGGAGCATCCTTCCTCCATATTTTGTGGGTGGTTTATTTAGCCGTACTAATAACCAGCCTTTTAAAGATTTGTTTGATGGGTCATTCGAACCGTTTCCAAAAATCGCTGATGTTGACGAGGTTGTTTTTCAAATTTAAATCATGGTTTTGTTTGTTGAACATATTATGATTTGTTTTTAACATTTTGTTTCAAACTATTCGCGATTTAATAGGTATATGTTGTGTTGAATATAAGCTTACAACATTGGATCCTCGGAGTTTTTAACCTGTGCCAGCAAACGTTTACCATCTATGACAGGTAAATGTTGAACCTATTCATTTTAATGCCGGTTTTCATTAGGTAATAGTGTTAATTTTGATAATGTTTTTTCTATATTTTGCAGTTTACTTGGTTTGAAGGGCGCGGAGGGGGCCAAAAGAGAGGTCATATGCAATGCTAATTATGCATTTGAGCTTTGGCTAAGATCCAATAATTACTACGAATCCGTAAACCCGTACATGTACGCCCCTCCTTTCAAAGTCGTAGAGCCTGAAGATGTACCCCAACAGTCCGGACATCTTGGTGATTGTGGGGTTTGGGTGTGCATATTTATTGAGAGGTTGATTAAAAACGAACCTCTAAATAATAAATATGAAAACACCCAAGAAGCAGCTTTAAAAATGCGGCACAGGATGGCCTTTGAATTTTATAGGAACGTTTTGCCGGAAGCTGATTCGGTAGATAATAGACAGACTTCCGATGAAGACGAACTGAAATTGTTACCTTAATATTACTAATGTCATTATTATTACTACTCCTCTTGTGTTACATTAGTAGATATGCAAACAAAACCCAACTAACTACCAAAAGTAACTTCAACAATCTGGCCTGCAAATGGTATTTTCTAGCCAAAGCTTGTTGCTCGTCTAACGATTGCCTCAACCCCGGAACGATTTTTTTGCACCTGAAACATTCTGACGCTTCTACCCACCTAATAAATCCACAACCAGCAGTCTGTGGTTTAAAAAAAATAAACAGTTATTTGATGATCATTAAAAGCACACGATAAATATTAAAATTTAATACTTACGCAACACACGAAGTCTCTATCCGGGTTTGCATCAGTTCTCGAGATAAGTATACGTGTAGTTGCACCGCATGAACATATTTCTCTTGACCTGCTAAATCGTCTAGATGAAGACCTTGAAGATGAAGATGATGACTGAGACATGGTGATGGTATATAAACCTCTACACAATTGATGATGAACGGTTGGTGGTAGGTATATTTATAAAAAACGAAAGAGTTATTTGCCAATTTAGTCCTTAACGTTTGGCAAAAATTGCAAATTCCACCCGATATTGGTACACCTATCAACCTAGGTCCTTATATAGAAGCTCATTTCACATGCTTTTTAATAGCATAATGACTAACATTCCTGCTCCCATAGAGAACACAATTTGGGTTAATCCACATAACCAATCAAGTTTTTGGGCTCCAAATGTTCTTGAGTTTTACTACGATGGTGATAGCACATGTTGCTATACAACCTATATGGGGCGTACACCATTAAACAAAGAGTGGTGGGGTGGTATTTTAGGGTACTGTGGAAGCGGATATCTTCAAAAAACGGTAAATACTATGACTGTTACGTTATACGTTATATGATATGATAATTTTTTTGTGATTTTATTAACATTTATTTACAGCATGTTCGTGCATGGTGCAACAAATTGATGTCGTTAAGGGACATTGAACGACAAAGAAGACCAACAACATGTAGTTATGGTCTTTGGACTGTTCTTCCCCCTAATTTCTATAACCTAATTATTGAACAAGATCACCATGCTTATTGCTACGCAAACGGCTCGAGAAGAATATATCCACCTCTTTGGGAAGTTGATATGGTAAAATACTGTTTTTTTTGTATATTTTATACCTTTTTATCGTGCTGTATAAAATCTACATTTCGTTTTGGACTGTAATTTTCAGGTATATATACCAGCCTCGATAGACGATGAAAACTGGTTTGTTCTACAAGTTGACATGAAATTACTACAAGTAACAGTGTATTTCCCAAATAACTGTAGTCCCATAGATTGCGGTGATACTTTTTGCATTCATAGAAAAATTCATCAAATTCTTATAGAATTTGAATCTGCTTTCATATGGTTTCTAGGGGCTATAACGTACTGGCAAAAGTCTGGTAGAAACGAAGTTGAATCATTACAATTTTCGGGGGATGTTGTCTGGCCTGTCACCAATAGTCGCATTGGTCGACATTCAGGGGTAATCGTTTGTATGTTGCTGAGAAATCTTGTTCAAAACATGTCATTGACTTGGAGAGAAGGCAGCCTACATGATGCTTGCATGAGATTCAGACGTTTCATGGCAGATGAAATTTATGCTGGTCGTTTTGCACCGTCAAATATTTAAATATTTATCTACCTAGTTTATGTATTGATGTAAAACTTGATATATCGAAGTTATTTGTAAATTTTATGTTATAAACATTGTTAAGTAAATAAATTAAAGTAAATAGCACCACTAAAAATCAGCAAGGTTAACAGTCGAACAAGTATTATGAATTACATATTCTGCAAAGTCATCTGCTTCAACGAAAGTGGGGGACGGTGTTTGATGATGATTTTCTTTCTTTGAACCACGCCTAGCAGATTTTGATCGTGAGGCAACAGGAGCTGAACATCGGTCACGATGATGACCGTGAGTTCTACAACGACTGCAATATACAGGCGTAGGTTCCTCGCCTCTCGATAAAATTCGTTTATTTTCACGAGGACGTCCCGACTGTCGTTTTGTGATATGTGGTGGTTGTAGAGGAATCAAATACTCTGGCGTCTCCCATTCAGACCTGTGGGGTAAAGGATAAATGGCCTCTTCATATGTTGTTTTGTATAACTGGTTGCTATACCAAGGTGACGTATAATGACTGCAGTCCTGTTCCTTCAGTAATTTTGATACTGCAATCATGTGGCCACATGGGAAACCAGATATCTGGGGAACACAACAACTGCATGTTTCATTAGACAGATCAACAAAACCATTTTTCCCACCGTCTAGAACTTGAAAAGTGTTAACCCCAACGCCATAAGCCTTCCACGTTCTAGAATATTCAATCTTTTTAATAATTTTTTTTACCGCGAAAGGAGTCAGTACGTGTTTATTTTGAATAGCCTCATTTCGGCGTTCGTAATACCATTGTTGAAGTTTTTGTCTAAAAAATTCAACCAAATGGGTGATTGGAACTTTTCGTTCGTCCTTAGATAAGGCGTTGATTGACTCTGCACTGTTAGATGTCATATAATGATATCGTTTCCCCGAACAGTGTGCTCTTGACCACTTATGTAAACCGATACTCAATAGAGTATTCCTAACCCGTGGTAGGGCTGCACACAGCGCGTTAAAACTTTCTTCAAAATCAGACACCCGATAAGCTTTACAAGTGTTCCACCACAGTGTCTCTAAATCCTTCTTTTTGCTTTTTGGTATCTTTAAGTTCACCATCAAATGTCGACAGCACAACCCGTGAAATGCATTAGGAAAAACCGTCCGAACTGCCAAATCTATTGAGTTGGCTCTGTCAGATATGATCGCCAAATCCGGGTGCTCACCGATACACTCTTTAAGTTTCGATAAGAACCACGTCCAACTCTCACCGTCCTCGGATTTGCCGATACCATATCCAACGGGTAAAATTTGGTTGTTACCATCCATGCCAACAGCAAGGAATAACGTTCCCTTAAACTCACCTTTTAAGTGTGCCGCGTCTATAATAATGACCGGTCTTAAAGACAAAAGAAAACTCCGAATCTGTTTAATAAAATGAAAAACAGATAAATTTTAGACTTCAGTAAACCAAAACATCAATAATTTATTTAAGTTGGTATGAAAATAGGTAAAAATATTTTACTGACCGTTGCACCAATGGCAATAAAAAGCATTTCAAAACGATTGTCTTCATCAGTTTTAATCTCAGTAACAGTCTCTGGATTTGCATTTCGCAAATTATAGCAGTAGAACGGAAGCTCAGAAAACGATTGTTTGCTACTTCCTTGCAAAAGCTCAAGTGCATGACAATTCCCCCGCCAAGCTTGAGTATATGATATATCAACCTTAAATCTTTCTCGAAAATCTTGTACTATTTCGTTTCCACGATAAACACGTCTAGTATCTCGCAATTGGTGCTTCAGTATGCTACCAATTACTTGCGGGTTAGCTTGACGAAGATGGGGATGTGTTTGAGTTTTAGAACATGTGTGGTTGTTGTTAAAAAATGTAACAAAAAACGTGTCTGAAGTTGGGACAGAACGTGACCTAAATTGCCAATCACAATCATCAACTACACATGAAATTTCATACCTCGTTTTAGATGACCTGTCGACTTTATAGGAAAAACGTTCAGACAAACAAAAATTTCCTAACTGCAATTTCAATTCATCTTTGTTACGAAATACGGAACCTTCAGAAAAAACTAAAGAGCTTTTGGTTATATCTGAAAACAATTCAGGACTTGGCTTTCCATAAAATTCTTCTTTTTCAGCTTTCTCATCATCGAAATTTCCAAAACACCCATATGGTGTGTAATGATCAAAATTTTCTATAGACACATTTAGATCAGGGACTTTTGAATCATTTGAAGGTACGTCGTTTAAATGAGCATTACTAGACGAACCCACACCTGGTTCATCTACAACATACAACTTCAATACTTCATGGGGGGTTTTGCAAAGCAACTTTAAAAAGAAAAGATACATCACGATCATTAAAAATGTCGATTGCATCATCAAAAGCTGACATTTTATAAGATAACCTTGAAATGTTTGTAATCTCACACATCGGAAACTACATTTAAAAAACTAAGATACGAGATATTTGAATCAATTTCAAAACCACGTCTTTTACAGCTACTATCAACAACGTATTCCATTCGACCGTTGACAACTTCCCACCTGCCTCCACTATAGATTATAAAACTAACCATTTTTAAAAACACAACTTTTTTTTTAACACTTGGAAAGAAAAATAAGGAATACAAGAAAAAATTCAAACAAAATTGTTACAAAATTTACTAATTTTATAACAAACGGTTCGTCATGGACGTCACATCACCGAAAACGTCTCCGTCGATGTACGACGTCCGGCACCGAGTCGGTGCAGAAACAGTAAAAAGACGGAACGGGAAGCCGTCTTTTTCGTACCCGCTGACGTCTCAGGAGACGGTTGATAAATTTTACAAGACGTCACCGGAGACGGCTTTTTCGTACCCGAACCGGCTCAGGAGCCGTCTCCGGTGGGATCGGATATATTATTTTATTATAAGCCGAGCCGAAGACGGCTTAACTTGAGCCGTTGGTGAACCGTCTCAGGGACCCCACCGGAGACGGCATTGCGGCGCTGACACGTCTCAAGCCGCCACGGGAGCCGGGTGGCAGACATCGGGATCGTAACCGCCACGTGTTGGGTTGCTACTGGTTGGAATCCAAAGGATCTCGGAAGACGGTTCAGCCCTTTTGGAAACCGGTGTCCCGTCTCTCCAAAGACGGTGGAGGGGGCTATTTAGGCAAAACGCCCGGTCAATGGGCTATTTTGGCCATTTTCCCTTTTCATAATACCAAACCTCTACGTCACAGTTCGTTATTTTTAAAATAATTTAATATTGTTTGTGTGTCTGGAGCCCACCTATCAATCAGGACGTGGTCCACAAGTGCGGACTTGACTTGAGGGCAGCTGCAACGCGTGAATGGTCGGTCCGCAAACAAGGACCATTTCACCTCTACACCGTTGGAGGTGCTCTAAAGATCCATAGCAGACCACCGTATACATGGTAGAAGTTTTAGACAATATAGAAACAACCACCACAACCACAACCACAACTAAATCTGAATTTCATTTTCTTTATAGATTCAATTGCTTTACATATTTCCACAACTTGAAATGAAACAAAAACCAACAAAAGATCGAGTGTTATACAATTTCTTACCTTATGCAAAGGTTACAATCCTGTGCTTGTACTCCTGATTTCAACAAACTGAAGAAAGCAATCACATATTCCGGTTACAAGCCGAACAATAGCATCCGAAAACCGGGCCCATAACCGGTGGAAGACATTGGTTCCATCCGTATACGGAGATATGGAAACAGGCTGCAGGTATGCCCAGGCAGCCTGTTTCACAAGCCGGTTACGGATAGAAATCTCGTAACCGGAATGTACAACAAATGAGGGGACTTTGGGCGACATGATGGAGGCGGAAGTAGTTGGGAGGATGTCCCGAAGGGAAGTGTAAGAAGCCGGTTTTAGAGAAACTAGCTCGAAATCGGCCGGTGAGGAAGGCGTGGGGTGGTGGTTATCGTTGTCGATGGAGTTACGTCTTCTAACGGTGGATATAGGCGTTGTGACACCGTCGGTGTCCATCGGATGAGTAGATAGAAAAAGATAAAGGTTTGAGTGTTTAGTGTTGTTTAGACAAAGTCAAATTGTTTTTTTGATATGTACCCCATGCACAACTTGTAGTTGCCCAATTGCAAATTCTAAGTAACTTCCTATACAATGACTTCTTAGGAAGTTATGTAATGTTTTTATAAAATATTTATATATTATGAGTTTTTGGTCCGTTAAGAAGTTTGACGGTTTGGATTTAGGTTTCGACAATTTAAAACTTGGAACTAGTTGTGTAGACTGAACTTTCCATTTTATTTCTATTATTTTCTTAGCTATAATTACTGATTTCCACCACAAAATTATTTCTAGTAAACCATCTTTAAAAAAAGAAAAAATAATAATACAAGCTAAGGCTATTTGGTATGGATTTGGGAAAAGGCATCGGGGTGATGATGTGTACAATTCCTCCAATAATAATACAAGCTAAGGCTATTTGGTATCATTTTTCAAAATTGTAGTTTGACGCATCAATACAAATGTTTTGTCAAAATATGTCATACAAGCCATGAACACCCCGTGTGATGTTCTGTTTACACTTTACAATTTACTTAGGTTCAAAACATGGATATAACTAAGTTATTAAGAGTAAATAGATTTTCTTTTTTTTGTTTTTCTTTTTTTTTTTTTTTTTTTTTGCTAAAAAGACAAAAACATTGAACGGTCAGGTTTAGACGTTTTGTGGGGGCAAACGTGGGAAATAATTTTGTGGTGGAAATTGGAAAGACGTTATGTAATCACAAGTGATATGTTATATTCAACTGAAAAAATAATTGGATGGTAGGAGACGACTGATTCAATTCCGAATTTAAAAGCATAATAGACGATTATATATTCATATAAGGGTGAGGATGATATAAAAAGTGAATTAGCGTAAAAAGGATAAGAAGTATTCTCAGCCGCCGATTAAAGTTGATAATTATGAGCACGATCGTAAAAAAGCATGCGTCATTAATCTTGTCAAAAACATGGAGAATGGCATATTAGTAATTTGACAAAAAAATTAAAAAAAATAGGAAACTTACAAATCTCATTCAATTGACATTGCAGTTTCTAAAATAACTAACCAAGTTCGAAAACCGTCCACTGTCTACAAAACAAACCTAATATTATGGTTTTTTTCTGATCAAAACAAAAAAGCAGAACAATCTACAATACAATGACATCGAAGAAGAAATCAGGTATGTATAACAAATTGTACAAAGTATTGCGTGTAATTATTAGTTGCGTTTTACAATAAGAAATTAAAGAGCGAAATGGTACTCAGCAGGAATTGAATATGAAAGAAGATCAAAGGATAACAACGATCGACTTGCTAAAACTTCGAAATCAGGCTTGTTATCAGTTGCTAAGTATGAATAATTGTGCTACAATTTTGATTTTGTTATTTTGGTTTCAAATACGTGTGTATTGCGTTTTAATGTGTATAGTTTTGGGTCATTTTATTACTTGCGTCTAAGCATTGTTAACAACTTGCGTTTTAAATAATTATAACGAACGATTAATCAGCCATCATACTGTAGATATTTTTAGGTCATAATTAATAAACTAAAATGATGTACTGGCGTTTTTTTGTCAGTCGGTTGTGTCAGGTAAATAAAATAGATAAAATTTACTATTGTCAGCAATCAAAAACCTATAGTCTATGTAAGAAACTTCTTTATAACTCAACTAGTGAGAGGTCATTCCATTTCAACTTGCGTTTTCATCTGAACACGGAGTATCTGCCCATCCACAACTTCTTCCTGTTCTTCAAAATTTTCTCCCTCATCATGGACTATATGGTTTCGATTTCTACGATGATAAACCAAACCATAACGTCTCTGACCCTGCCTCACTTCGTTTATGCTATTAAATGCTTCTAATCCTTCAACGAGAATGGCTGGCGGTAAAGGATCATCCACAATGGCATCATTGTTTAATAAAAGTAGACCATCAACAACATCAAGTTTATCTAGGTATTCTCTAAGAGAGACATAAAGTCTTGCCATTTCAAAATTAAAAAAAAAATCAAAAAAAGCAAATAAACTGTTCAGATGAAAACGCAAGTCGAAATGGAGTGACCTCTAACACTACTAGAAAAATAAGCAATTGCAACCAGAATTTGCGACCGTTAAAAGTGGTCGCAAAATTAGCAATCTTTTTCCGACCGATCTATTACCGGTAGCAACATTTGCGATTGACCACAAAACGGTCATAAAACGATTGCAAATGATGCGACCGGTTACTTTCGGTCGCAAAACAGTCGAAAAATGTTAAAGTATGATCATTATTGTGAGATTTGTGACCGCGTTCTGACCGCTCAATTTGCGACCGTCAAAACGGTCGCAATAATAATTAAAGAGTAAGGGCAATTTTGTAATTTCACTAAAAACTAAAAACTAAAAAAAAAATAGAGCAAAACCTTATCAGCGTTATCAGACTTCACCATTCACCATTCAATCACCTTCAACCCTACAAATCGCCTGAATCCTTCAATCACCTTCAACCCTTCAATCGCCTTCAATCCTTCAATCGCCTGAACATTCATAGTTATATTCCGAGTTATCAATACATCGCCTTCGACCTTCAATCCTCAATTCCGGTTCTCTCTCTCTCTCTCTCTCTCTCAATTCCGAGTTATACTTCAAACGAAGCTCCATTTTCAACCTCCTTAACCTATTTCAACCTGCGATTGGTACATGTAGTGAAAGAGATGACGTACTCAGAATATTAACGTCTCCTTAACGTCTCGATTGGTAGGTTTAACGTCTCCATTAACGTCTCCTTAACCTGATTCAGGTAGATAATCAACTCAGGGTAGTTCACTACTCAACTTTTAACCCGATTTCGTTTTTTTTAATGTTAGGATTCCAGCTATTGTTTCCAGATCTGAAGAGTTTTGAAGAGTTTGTGAAGGTATATCCAGATCCGAACCATCAGTTAATTCCTATAAAATTGTTTTCGTTAGGTTTTGTTTGCTTTGGATTGATATTCGGTTTTGTTTGCTTTGGATTGATATAATCGGTTTTGGTTACTGTCATTTTGATATGGTTTCATATGGTTACTGTCATTTGATATGGTAATTGATTTATTAATTAGTTTCTCATATAAGTTCCTATTTAGGGGTCATGTTTAATAGTTGTGTTGTTCAATACTGGATGGTCTGAAGATGCACACCAACTGTTCGTGAAAATGCTTCAACCAAATTATAGAGTTGTTTTCAGGCTTTATCATAGTTTTTTACTAATTTGTTTGATGATATTTTAATTTAAATAGACACGAAATAAGATAGGCATGTATCATTATCGGTTACTTTGGTAATGTTTGATATTAAGGCTAGAAAACTGACAAGAAATAAGATAGGCATGTATCATCCATCATTGGTTACTTTGGTACGTTACAAGATGCCTAATTTGTTCATTTTGGCTTTGATTCAAGTAGTAATGGCGTGGTATACCAATCGAGGGTGGATGTATGAAAAGATCGATAGTAACGGATATCTTAATTCTGAATACTGTGACAATGTGGATTTGTTTTTGGACTTTGCATTTTCTAAAGAAGCAGTGGTTGATACGAGGGTGAATATGCATGGTGAGACAATACGTGAAATAAAATGTCCTTGTTATAAATGCCAAAATATAACTTATAGAGATAGAGCCACTATTCAAAAACACTTGTATAAGGAAGGTTTCATGCTTCGTTATGAAATATGGAGTGAACATGGTGAAAAGTCAAGCCACGAGGATGGACAGTCTTCTATTGCAATGGAAGTTGATTACGATGACGACGACGACGATGATGCTTGCAAACAAATGGTGTTAGATAACTTATATTCATACGGTAATACTTTGGAAGGACATGTACCGAATCCAGAAGCAAAAAGGTTCTATGACATGTTAAAAGCGGCTGATGAACCTTTATGGGAAGGAGAAAAGGCTACAAAGTTTTCGAAGTTAGAAGCTGCCACGAGTTTTTTGACATGGAAATCACGTTTCAATGTGTCCACTGCAGCTTACAACTACAACATTTCCATGGTTAATGCATTGTTGCCCGAAGAAAATAAGCTCCCAAAAAGCTTCTATGATACAAAGAAGAGTTTAGAACCATTGAGTCTTCCATATGAAAGAATTGATGTTTGCAAAAACCATTGCATGATATTCTATAAGCGAGATAAGGAATTGACGCTATGTAAATATTGCAAGGAATCTCGTTACAAAAGTGTCCAGAGTAAGGTACCTAATTTGGTGATGTGGTACATGCCAATTGGTCCTAGACTTAAAAGATTATATATGTCCACAAAAACGGCCAAAGATATGACTTGGCACCATGACCATAGAACAAAAGAGGGTAGTATGGCACATCCTAGTGACGGCATGGCTTGGAAACATTTTGATTTAGAGAATCCAAACTTTGCAAAAGAAATTCGAAATGTTCGTCTTGGGTTATGCACCGACGGCTTCAGTCCAAATAACTCTAACTCAATTCCTTACTCACTATGGCCTGTCTTTCTTACAATCTATAACTTACCCCCTTGGATGAGTATGAAAGACTCATTTGTTGAAGTAAGTTTGATTATTCCTGGTGGAAAGAGTCCAGGTCAAAACATTGATGTGTTTCTAAGACCATTAATAGATGAGCTGAAAGAGTTATATGGAGAAGGCATTGAGGTTTATGATGCTTATCGGAAAGAAAATTTTATTATGCGAGCTATTCTTTTGTGGACAGTTAGTGATTTTCCGGCGTATGCAATGTTGTCTGGTTGGAGCACGCACGGTCGTCTAGCTTGCCCATATTGTATGGGGGACACCGAAGCTTTTCGATTACATGCCGGAGGCAAATCAAGTTGGTTCGATTGTCATAGAAGATTTCTACCAATGTCACATCCTTTTCGTACTGATATAGATGGATTTCGGAAATCAACACCGTCGTTAGTGGGACCTCCACCCGAGTTAACTGGTTGGCAAATCTTAGAAGAAGTTTCTAATATCCCAGTTGTTTATGAAGGTGCAACACACCCAAAGCATAAAGATCCAAAATTTGGTAAAACCCATAATTGGGTCAAGAAAAGCATTTTTTGGGAGCTTGAATATTGGCCCATGTTGCTAATCCGACATAACCTCGATGTAATGCACATTGAGAAGAATGTTTTTGAGAATCTCTTTCAAACAGTTATGGATACTTCTAAAACAAAAGATACTGTCAAGGCAAGGAAGGATGTGGAAGAGCTTTGTAATTGACCATCATTACACATTTCAGAAGGAAATAATAATAAAATATTAAAACCAAAAGCAGCATACACCTTAACCAAAAAGGAGGTAAATGAAGTATGTAAATGGTTGAAACAAATAAAGTTCCCAGATGGCTATGCTTCAAATATAGGGGGATGTGTGAACGTAAAGGACAATACATTCTATAACTTTAAAAGTCATGATTGTCATATCTTCATGCAACGATTGTTGCCTATCCTCTTACGAGGGATGCTACCAAAGCAAATATGGGAATCAATAATAGAGCTTTGCACATTCTTTCGTGTAATATGCTCAAGGGTTCTACACATTGAAGATTTACGAAAATTGAAGAAAAGTATCATTGTAACAATTTGCAAATTAGAAAGAATCTTTCCGCCTGCGTTCTTTGACTCAATGGAACACCTTGTTATACATTTGACCAATGAAGCCATTCTTGGTGGTCCGATGCAGTTTAGGTGGATGTATCCATATGAGAGGTAATTGTTTTTACTTTTCAAAATAATCTTTTTACATGCTAAATGCTAGATAAGTGCTAACACTTTCCACCTCAATTTTTAGGAAGTTGGGTCGGTTAAAAAGAATGATTAAAAACAAAGGAAAGATTGAAGGTTCCATTGTTCAGGCTAATCTTGTAGATGAGCTTTCTAACTATTGCTCCTTATATCTGGAGCCGACAGTTCGAGAACCTCGAAATTTTGCCCCCAACATTCCTTGTTCTTCGAATACCGATCTTCGGTTAAGTATATTTAAACATCCGTCTCGAAGATTATTTGAAAAGGGTGGTAAGGACATAGTACTTGCTGATAAAGACAGAGACAAGGCGCATACTTATATATTGCTCAACTGTACAGAGCTTCATGAATCTGTTTGGTTATTTGATAAGGAGTTAAGAGATTCATTTCCAAACTATGATGAAGCGACCCTTGATAAAATGAAAGACAAAGAATTTGCTAAGTGGTTGCAGAGACATGTAAGCATTCCAAAGCACCTTTATATCTTAATATTGTATCATTGCAAACAAAATAACATATTTGTGTGAATGTAGGTTATGAATGATCCAAATAAGGAACATCTGAGAGACCTAGCCCAAGGCCCTCTTACTTATGTTAAGTCACATAAGGGCTATTTTGTTAATGGTTATAAATTTCACACACAAACAGCTTATGATGGTCGGGTGACACAAAATAGTGGTGTGTGTGTCAAAGGGGCTTCGTACAACGAACATGAAAATGACTACTATGGATTATTAGATGAGATCTTAGAGTTGGAATATCATAGCACCATAGGACGTTGTGTGGTTGTTTTGTTCAAGTGTACTTGGTTTGATCCTGTGAGGGGAGTAAGGGTGGATCCAAAAACTCATATGGTTGATGTTAAACCTACGGCTACCGGATGTGTTGATGACCCCTTTATCTTAGCATCGCAAGCGCAACAAGTGTATTATACATCTTATCCTTCAAAAGCAAAGCAACTAAAAGGTTGGTTAGCAGTTGTAAAGACTGTCCCAAGGGGAGTTTACGAATTGGACCAAGATGTTAGTGAAATAGAGGATGATGATGATGATGATGTGGATGTGGGGCATTTTTTTCAAGAGAATGAAAGGATAGAATGCTCGGTAACAGATGATCTTCACCCTATTTCTCTTGTACGTGAAGATGGAAGGTTAGAAGAAGTGGAGGATATGGATAGTGATCTTGACGAAGATGTTGAGTTTGAAGCCACAACTTTAGCTGACGAGGACTTCCGCATCATGCTTAACTTTGACGATGAAGATTAAGAGTGATGGGTTTGTTGTTTATATGCAATGATTAGTTTACTTTTATATGTAATTCTAACTAGTATTTTTGTGTAATCTTTTGTCTTAAGTATTAATCACTTTTTTTTTGTAGGTATCATGGGACGTGGTACAGCAAATGTTAGTAGAGGTCCCGGTTTTTTGGCAGCGGTCGGCAGGGGTCGTGGTCAAGGTATCTTCAGTATTATATTTTCTTTAGTATTGTGACATGCAAATGTTAAAATAGATATTTCAAAGAATTTAATTCTATAAATACCTCTCAAAGTATACAAATGCATATAAACTTTTACATGTTGGTAATATTTCTTTGTAATTAGTTTTGGCACATGAAAAAGCCTAATACGCGAGTAAAAGTAGACACACGTCTCGTGGCAAACTGAGTTATTTGTTTCTGACGTGGCTATATATGTGCAACGCACCTAAGAAAATGATGAAACTGTTTGGTTGAATAGCCATATTGTAGCTGTTCAAAAAAATGTTGATGGCATTAACATGTTTTGAGCCCATTTCTTATGTGTGCAGAACTTATTGATAACTGTTTAGTTTACCAAGTGTTAACAATAATACAAAATATGATAACTGTTAATTTACCAAGTCTTGCTGGTTGCCAATGTTATGCTTATAAGTGGTGATAAAGCATATAATTGTGATGATTCACATGGCATCCTTACAAGTAGAATGAAAAGTTATGAATGTGCATATATTCTTATTTCTTACGGATTTCTTTTTATCTTTGAGTGGTTAGTCAAAATGTTGTGCTTATCCTTAAGTTATTTCATAGTTTAACAGCTGTACAAGGAATCAGAATAGCCAAAGTAAGAGGGGTCTCATCATCTTTTGTTTTTGCACCAACATGGCAACATGCACGATATGTCGCTATTATATCATAGCAGTTGACATTTCATTGAGTAGTCACAAGTCAAAAATACTATCATGTTTAAGAGGTCGGTTAATAATTTGGTTAGTGCTTATAGTTTATCGTATTCCTTTTCAACAGGCACTTTGATTTCTCTAGAAAAATTGTGGTTTCTCTTATTCCAGACTAACACAATTCTTTTATTCACACATCTCTCCTCTTCGTATTTTTTTCCTTTAAATCAGAAATCAGAATCATGGGAATTGATACGTATTCATCGTTCCAAGGATAATGCATAAAACCGTACAGTAGGGTATTTACGTTTCTTAATTTTCTGGTATTAGATATGCCACGTATGTTTAGCTGAAAAGGTCAAAATAAAAGAGGAATAGGATGAGCTGAGTTCTGAAATTTGGAATCAATTTGTACAACTGGCCATAGATAAAGCTAAGGGACACTTGTTTAGGGGCACAGGACACTGATTTACATGATGTTTTTAATTACTGAAAGCATAGTCTTTACCAGCCATATTGTTGCTAGTGGTGTTTTTAATTACTGATAATGATAATTACTAGACATAGTTCAGTTTTTAACCTTTTGCTTGATTGAAAGCTTAGTCTTTACCAGCCATATTGTTGCTAGTGGTGTTTTTAATTACTGATAATGATAACTAACTAAAGTATTTTTACATGATCATGACTATTGATTCTTATTCTTTAGAATCTATATATATATATATATATATATATATATATATATAATGAAATATATATAGATTTTTTGTTATGTTAATTGGATTTTTGTTGTCAGGAGTCAGCAGGGGTCGTGGCCAAAGTGCAGATCAAAGTAGTTGTCTAGGTAGTCGGCAAGGAGGTGGGCAAGGTGTTGATCGGGGTAGTGATCTAGGCAGTCGCCAGGGTGGTGACCAAGATAGTAGTCAAGGTGTCATGGCCGGGGTTGTCAAAAGTCGTGGTAGGGGTGTTGATCAAAGTCGTTTTCTAGGTAGTCGGCATGGAGGTGTGCAAGGTGTTGATCGGGGTAGTGATCTAGGCAGTCGCCAGGGTGGTGACCAAGATAGTAGTCAAGGTGTCATGGCCGGGGTTGTCAAAAGTCGTGGTAGGGGTGTTGATCAAAGTCGTTTTCTAGGTAGTCGGCATGGAGGTGTGCAAGGTGTTGATCGGGGTAGTGGTCTAGGTAGTCGTCAAGGTAGTGAGAAAGGTCGCGGTCGAGGTTTTGATCAAGGAAGTATTCTAGGTAGTAGTGATACCGTTGGACTACAATCAGATGCACGTCAGCATACTTTTACGTCTTCTGATCACATTGAAGGTAGTGATGGTGATGATGTGTCTTCGTTTCATGTTGCTTCTATGAGGCGAGGAAGTGCTTCTCAAGTTCAAGTACCCGAACCAGTGAACCGTGAATGGATTTACATTGAAAATGGAGAGTAAGTACATATACATTAATATTGTTTTTTATGTAGATATAAAAAATGTTACTAATTTTATTGCTTCCATTTTATAGATTTAGTAATTAAACATCATGTACCCGAAGGATTGGAGTAAATCTAAAGAGTATGTGGTCTGGTCCATGGGAAAGTTGGAAAGATGTTCCCAATGAGGACAAAAAGCGGTTGTTTGAACGATTCCAAGTATGTATTTAGACAAATCATATATAACTTATTAAACCATTTTGTACGTTTATTAAAATGTTAAATTTTTGTAGTGTTATTTCCAATGGGAGGAGAAATGGGATGCTGAAATTTTTACGTGTTGGGAGCGGTGTATTGCTGGTAAAATCCCTGATATGTTGACTAGGGTACGAGATGCTGCCAAAGCAACAGCGAGAAGGAAATGTTTACATGTTGGTGATAACATGTCTGTTCTTGTTGAGTTTAAACCACCATGGATCAAAATGGATATATGGAAACAAATGATTGATTTCTGGAACACACCCGAATGGAAAGCCAAGTCTCAAAGAAATCAATCAAATAGGAGTCGATCCAAAGGGGGCAAACATACCCTTGGGTCACAAACCTATGTTACTGCCAAGAAAAAAGTGGTAAAAGATGTTAAAAACCATCTTTAATTAGTACATATACCTTTATTTATTTACTTATAATATACTACCTTTGTAGGTTAAGATAATTGGGCGTGAACCGTCACACTCTGAGATGTGGAAGCAAACACATCTTAGAAAAGGAAGCAGGCCGTTTGATAAAGACCTCGGTAGTAGTAGTTCGGTAGTTGAGGACATTGATTTGGAGGATGTTGATTTAGAGGACTTTGAATTACAAGGGACTGCCCAAGAAAAAAGATCGGTGTGGGTTGATGATAGGGCGCATGAAACTTTGGTAAGTTTCTTTGGTAAGTTTTAAAAAGATAAATTACATTTATTTCATATTTATATTTTCATACTAATAGGCAAAATATGAGGGATATCTTGTGGAGAAGTATGGGAAAGAAGATAGCCAACACCCAAAATTTGACCAAGACTTGTGGTACCAAGCTGTCGGGGGAAAGAATAGAGGCAAAGTGTATGGATTAAGCAACATTAGTCACCAATATCTACATGGTAGACAAGACCACGAGGTATGTTTATTCTCAAGATTAGTTTATTTATTTATTTTAGTTGCTTATATATGTTTTGGCACATGAATTTTGACTATCTATTAGTGCATTAATTTAATTATCATTTGTGCCTGAAATTTCACTATCAGTGCCTGAATTTTGACTATGTATAGTGACTGAATTTTGACTAGTGACTGAAATTTGACTATCAGTGCCTAAACCATCTGTGTTAGCAAATCATGATATTTTGACAGTGAGATATATCTCCAAGTAGTGATATGGTTTTTGAAATAACTTATTATGTTCCTATTATGGGGTCCACTACATTAAGGTTTATACAACTTAATTAATTTGGTACAACATGTGGCAGAACTGTTTTACATTAGTTTGGTACTACATGTGACTATCAGTGCCTGAATTTTGACTATGTATAGTGACTGAATTTTGACTAGTGACTGAAATTTGACTATCAGTGCCTAAACCATCTGTGTTAGCAAATCATGATATTTTGACAGTGAGATATATCTCCAAGTAGTGATATGGTTTTTGAAATAACTTATTATGTTCCTATTATGGGGTCCACTACATTAAGGTTTATACAACTTAATTATTGTTCACAGTGTTGTGCATCAACATGTGGCAGAACTGTTTTACATTAGTTTGGGTTCGGGTAGCTTTTCCAATTTGAATTTAATAAATTTGATCTTTAACACTTTGCATTGGTTTATTAGATTGAAAAGTTGAACGCGATCATCCAAGATGTAGTGAAAGAAAAAGAAGAAGAGAAAGAAAGGCTTAACGGAATTATTGCGGAGTTGGTGATGGAAAAAGAGAAAGATAAGGCGTAGAAAGAGGCTATGAACGAAAGGATGGCAAACATTGAAGCGATGTTAAAAGTTAGGTTTCAAAACGTCTAATCATCGACTTACGCTATAAACATTTTATTTTGATTGTGTTTTATATGTTAACTCAGATATTGATGTTTCAAGTAGAATGTTTTATATAACTTTGTGAATTCCCAATAAATGCTTAAATTCTAAAAATATGATGTTATAAGAAGATTAAAATAGAAAATAGCTCCAAAAAGCTAAAAATCAAATAGATAAGAAAAATATTTTGCGACCGCAAAAGCGGTTGCAAAAGACAAGCGATCGCAAAACGGTTGCAAGGAAAGCGGTTGCAAAACGGTTGCAAGAAAAGCTGTCGCAAAACGGTCGCAGGTTTCTGGTTACAAACATAACCTCACAGCAGTCGCAATATTTGCGACCGCTGTTATAGTCGCAAAATATGGGTCGGAAAAAGATAACAACGGTCGCAACTTGGACGCAATAGGGCATTTGCGTCGAGTGTTTTTCCGACTACCTTTACAGTCGTAAAACGGTCGCAAAAGGACAATTGCGACCGCTTTGCGACCGGAATCGCTATCGCAATTGCTCAATTTTCTAGTAGTGTAACTAGCACTTGAGTTATAAAAAAATTTCATACATAGACTATAGGTTTTTTTTATTACCGACAATAGTATATTTTATCTATTTTATTTTCCTGACACAGCCGACTAACAAAAAACGTCAGTACATCATTTCAGTTTATTAATTATGACCTAAAAATATCTACAGTATGACGGCCGATTAATCATTCGTTATAATTATTTAAAACGCAAGTGCAAATAATAATAAACGCAAGTCGTTAACAATGCTTAGACGCAAGTAAAAAAATGATCCAAAACTATACACATTAAAACGCAATATACACGTATTTGAAACCAAAATAACAAAATCAAAATTCTAGCACAATTATTCATACTTAGCAACTTGAAGAAACAAATGGTCTTACCCTCTGTGTAAGGATGATAAGACGATTGTATTCCACAGGGTTGATCCTTCACTAGCAGTTCTGGATTGAATGACCTGCAAACAAGAATTGACGTGGGTAGGGAGACGACTACGCGAGGTAGTAGTTAATAACAAAAACGGGGTGAATGGGGATACTATCAAGTGATAGCTCTTTGGGTTAGCAAAAAGTGTCCTCCCTACTAGGGATGTAATCCCTTATATAGGGGTGGACGTATGCCACCATTACCTAAGTCCTAACCGTAATGGGCCTAGGCCCGGTTAGGCTGTCTCCACTACCCTTAATTATGTTAGTAAGGCAGTTAAGAAGAGCTAAGTTTAAGGGAATGATGGAACGGTTTACCGTCTTTAGTGTTCGGGCTCACGGAATTATCTCCTTGATTCATGTATGGCGGTTGACCATGCATGCTATTCTCCTTTGACTACTACGTGGCTATTGACCAGGCGTAACTTATTCCTTTGACCTTTCACGCGTGAGTTCCTCCTGCGCAGCTGTTGTACATCCGGGTTTGGGTATGACGACTAGTCGGTTCAGTACCCAATCCCATTAAGTCCCCCAGTCCAGTGTGTCTTCTATCTCTGAATTTATGGTGAGGTAGGAGGGATGTTGGACTAAAAATTATTATAATCTTTGATGATAGCTAATTCAATATTGTAATGTATGCTTTCCGTGGGTGATGGTATGCGAAGTTGAGGGGAGTATCTTTACGCAATGTTATAGTGCGGAGAACGTAAATGTCAATTTTTTCGTCAACTTTCCATGGCCACATGACACGTTAGCAGTCCGCAGTGGACAGTTGTCAATTCCCCACGAATTTGAAAACGTGTGGTTGTGCTGGCAGATTTGATTTGACGTGAGTGGTGACAGCTGACAGGCACGTTTCAGTCCTTGTGTCAGGCGAGTGGGCACGTGTGGCGTCGCCCTGTCTTCTGTCAGACACGTGTTGTTTTCTAATTGGACTCGTGTTTTAAAAAGGCATCTGGCCCACGAGACATGACGTCAACTGTAACACCCCAACCGATGGCGGAAACATCGAGGTGTCACGTATTGATGAGTATACAGTAGCACATGGTAATCCAAATTTTAATTGAAATAAATATTAAATTGTAAATATCCAAAAATTGAAATACATAAGAGTTTTAAACGTGGAAATCTAATACATCACACAAGAATCAAGCATGCATAGACTCCTTATTGTCTTCATAAATACTCTAATCTTCATGCATCATTATTACCTGTTGAGTTGTAAAAATGGGGGGGGGGGTCAACTAGAAGTTGGTGAGAATACATAATCCATGTTAAGCATATAGTTTAAGTATAAAAGTCTAGCAATTCGTATGTCTATCGTAAATTTAAGTCTACATGAATAGTATAATATGTTGACATAATCAAACCTCCGACTAGTTTAGGTCCATCCCGTCATCTACGGTTCACCTTAATAATATGTTGAACGATAACAATCACCCACGTTACCTATGTAGGAGGTACACGTATCCGGGTGGGGTTGTCAATCCAATAGATCTATTATTGAGTATCGCCGGCTTGGCCATAGCTAATGATTATGTAAATGTTGAAACTCGTTGAATTTCGTTGAAACTGTTGACTAATTCATGAGGCAATAAAGTTTACTACTAGACATGCATGTTGAATTGCTTAAAATTGTTGCAAGTATAAAGAATCGCATAAACAGGATTACGTAAACTCACCTTGGTATAGTATTAGGTATTGAGGAATAGTATAAGTGTAGCCCAATAGATTGCCAAGTGTTACCTTATGTATAAGGCAACAAATAAGTCTAAGTCTAACTAGTTTATAAGTATATCCTAGGATTTCGATTTGGGGATATCCAATTGTTGAATTTAAACTAAAATGTTAATTAAATAAAGGGAAATTTGATAATTAAATAAAAGAAAGTCTTTTTATAAAATTTGAATTTAGAATGTTCACAATAATGTGTTTGAAGTATAAGAATAATTTTTATAAAATTATTTCCTTTAAAATAGATTTTTAAATCTATTTATTACAAATTGCCAAAATTTAACTTTAATATTCAAAAATACTAAAATTAAAGAATTATTATTTTAAAAATCATATTTCTGTTCTAAATATTTAAAAATAAATTGTATAAAATTTTGGTGCAAAAATAATAAAAATTGAATTTATTATGATTTAATTATGATTAAATCTAACAAAAATTGATTAAAAATATAAAATAAATGATTTTTCTGAATTAAAAATCATTTCAGTAAAGTTTACCATTGTACAAACATAGGATAATTTTTGTAGAAATTAATAAAATTGTTTTGGTATTTTAATGGATTTTTTGTAAATATAATAGTATAAAATTGATTTAATTATTATAAATATTAAATCAATGAATTTCAGAAAACTAAAAATTGTAAATAAAACTTTTACCTCAGATTTGATAAATATAATTTTTTTAGAATTTATAAAAAGGTTTTAATATTTAAAAACGAATTTATAAGATTTAAATGTATAATATATATATAATTGGTTTGTTTTAAAAAGAAATGAAATTAAGTGGAAAAAGGGTGTCCAAGCCGGGACTCGAACCCGGGTAGTCTCAGTTATAGGCATCAGTCACAACCACTTGGCCTAGGCCTGTGGTTGTGATTTACCTCAGTTTTTAAAAAATATAACCACGATGCTAAATCAGATTTATCCCCAATTTCATACATACGAACCCTAGTTCTAGCAATAATCTGTTACACACATCAATAGCCCAATTGATCTTAGGGCTTTTGATGTGTGCACGCCGGTGATCAAAACCCACATAACATATTAGACTTACAGGTTTGTTTCGTGTTTGATTGCCCGGTCAAGGATAAAAGTCAAACAACGATCAAATAATAATAAACAGAGTGATTTGAAGAAGATTAGGGGTTGAGAAGAGTGTATTGGCGAGTTGTTATGGATCGCAGAAGGTCAATTTATAGGGAGGATCAATGGGTTGTTTAATTGGCAAGGTTGACTAAGGTTTAATGTCAAACGCGTAAAAAGTTTAAATTGGGTAATAATTGATTTGTAATTGACGTGTAGAAAGGTCAGTCAAGGCCGATAATCAAGTATCGTTGCCATATGTGAAACAATTACGAGTTAATTGTGATGATTAGGCTAGTCAAAAACAAAAAAGAAAAAAAAATATATAATTATCTGCTGCTGCTGCACGTCGAAGGGAAAGGGAAAGAGGAGGGTAGTTTGTGTATTTATATAAAAAGATCAGGAGTTAAAACAACAAACGTCTGTGGCTCGGGTGGTTAGTGTGCTTGTGTGGTGTGTGGTTGGCTCGGGTTCGATACCCGGCGGAGGCATCTCTTTTTTTTTTTAAAACGGAATCAAGGGGAGGAGGATGTTGGGCCGGGGTCTAGTGGGCTCAGGTCTTGGGCCGGATTAGGGTGAAGGTCAAGGGATGTGGGCCGGGTATCAGTTTGGGCTTCCAGAAATAAAAGAAAAGGGGGTGGGCTTTAGACATTTGTGTTTGATCCTAAAACTAGCATGTTATGTTTATTATAACTTTTATATTTATATATATATATATATATATATATATATATATATATATATATATGAATAATTATCATTGTATTAGGGTTCAAGATATCACCAAAAATAATAACACTTGTCGTTTTAATCCGTAACGCATAATTAATAAATGCGAAATGTTACAGTCTCCCCTACTTTTAGGAACTTCGTCCCGAAGTTAAAGGAAGACACTAGGTTAGCAATTGGTCAACTACTGAGAACCTTGATAAAATTTCACACTACCTTAACGTACCTGTAAACTCATGATTACGTTCCGGACCGTAATTAGCAATTTACCTTACATTAAGGTTTTGTGTCCTTTTATGACTCTACCGACTGTTGAGCAGGTTTGATAGTCTCCACCAGTCGTTGAGCAGGTGGTAGGGCCTCTCCCGACTGTTGGAAGACATGATAACCTCTACCAATCGTTGAGTAGATTGTTTGGTAGTCAACTAATTATTGTACAAGCAAGCACGTATGATTATAGTTATAGCAATTAGACAAGCATGCACACAGATGTTATGATAATACTTGGATTTATTATTTGAATCAAAAGTGCAATACATGGAATTAAAGAGAAAGTAGACATCATTCAAATGGTAGGGCTTGCTGATAAGTAGCTGGAGGGTTTCAAGCGGGGTTATTTGGAGCATCAGGAGCGTTTGTAGCAGGGATTCGACAAGCATCTGCAAGATGCCCATACCTTTGACAATTGGTGCACTGTCGGCAGGGTACTTGAGTTGGATGGTGATACTGGCAGGTGTCACACTTAGGTAGGTTCCCATTGTATTGTTTCTTGGTGGGTGGGGCAGTGGTGTCTATTGCAAAATCCCTGACCTTGGTCTTCCCGTTGGTTGAGACCTCCGTTTTGATATCAACGGCAGGTTGGGGGTATCCTTTTTCTTTTCCCCTTTACGAGTCAGGGTCCCTGCCTTCACATGGTTATCTGTTAAGGTGGCAGCCAAACGCTTTGCTTCCTCCAAGGTAGCAGGGTTCCTTCCCCACACCGTGTCTTGAATCTGCATCGGTAAACCACCAATGTATTTTTCGATCGCAATGGGTAAAGGGGTGACTTTGTGGGGTAGCAGTAAGCTAAGTTCGTGGAAACGAGTGTTGTAAGCAAGGTTTTCCCCACTGTCTTGAGCAAGATCATGAAATTCGTCTTCCAGTTTCTTAATTTCATTACGAGGACAGAACGCTGCCTTCATAATGTCTTTAGCTTGATCCCAAGTTAAGGTTAGTGCAGCTTCAGTTCCGCGAGTGCGTTTTTCTTCATTCCACCAAGTGAGTGCTCGTTTATGAAGAACACTCATGGCATAACGGACTTTAAAGTTGTCGGGGCATTCACTGTTAATGAAGGTATTTTCAATACCCTCAAACCATTGTAGGAGTCCTGTAGCTCCTTCTTCTCCACTGAATTTTGGGGGATTGCAAGAATTAAAGTGCTTAAGGGTACAGGCTGGAAGTCCATTCCCGTTGTGGTGTCCATTTCCATTCCCGTTGCCGTTCAACTGGATGACTTGAGCTAGTAAGTTGGGAACCAGAGTTGCGATTTGCTGCGCCATTTAATTGCAGCCAGTTGGGCATCGACACCCTTGTTGTTGTTGTTGTTGTTGTTGTTGTTGTGGTTAGTATCGTGGTTGTGGTTGTGATTGCTACTTCCTTCATCATGATTTTCACCACTGTTAAGACGAGCACTGCGACGTGGAGGCATGATCTGTAAGAGACACAGTGAAATGAATGAGATTATATAAGGAGTGTAATCATTTATTCATTAAAACGAATAAACGAAAACGTTGACTTATCAAAGATTCTAAATTCTAATAAAATATGAAGACATGCTTTAGCCTATAAGTGAACACTCATCCCGAGAATTCTCAGGTAGGCATCCGGGTCCCTCGTCCGATTGGGATATATGCGCAATGCCAGCCTAGACAGAAGACTCAGAATACAGGCGTTCACCCTTCCAGATTGCACGTGTTCATTATTAAAATCTAGAACTTCGACGAGATCTCAAGGGGGTTCAGGTTAAACCTGAGGATTTTGTCCTACTAGTCTAAGAGTAGATCCAGTGATGTAGAGCAACCTTCTTGTAGGGATGAAAGTAGAGATATGGAGTAGGAGGGAGATAGAGAATAGCAAGTAAAAGAAGCAAGTACTGATTAAGTCCCTAAGGTTATAGTCTAGATTATTTCTAATAACCTAATTCCCTATAACCAAGGCTCTGATACCAATCTGTAACACCCCAACCGATGGCGGAAACATCTAGGTGTCACGTATTGATGAGTATACAGTAGCACATGGTAATCCAAATTTTAATTGAAATAAATATTAAATTGTAAATATCCAAAAATTGAAATACATAAGAGTTTTAAACGTGGATATCTAATACATCACACAAGAATCAAGCATGCATAGACTCCTTATTGTCTTCATAAATACTCTAATCTTCATGCATCATTATTACCTGTTGAGTTGTAAAAAAGGGGGGGGTCAACTAGAAGTTGGTGAGAATACATAATCCATGTTAAGCATATAGTTTAAGTATAAAAGTCTAGCAATTCGTATGTCTATCGTAAATTTAAGTCTACATGAATAGTATAATATGTTGACATAATCAAACCTCCGACTAGTTTAGGTCCATCCCGTCATCTACGGTTCACCTTAATAATATGTTGAACGATAACAATCACCCACGTTACCTATGTAGGAGGTACACGTATCCGGGTGGGGTTGTCAATCCAATAGATCTATTATTGAGTATCGCCGGCTTGGCCATAGCTAATGATTATGTAAATGTTGAAACTCGTTGAAACTCTTTGAAACTGTTGACTAATTCATGAGGCAATAAAGTTTACTACTAGACATGCATGTTGAATTGCTTAAAATTGTTGCAAGTATAAAGAATCGCATAAACAGGATTACGTAAACTCACCTTGGTATATTATTAGGTATTGAGGAATAGTATAAGTGTAGCCCAATAGATTGCCAAGTGTTACCCTATGTATAAGGCAACAAATAAGTCTAAGTCTAAATAGTTTATAAGTATATCCTAGGATTTCAATTTGGGGATATCCAATTGTTGAATTTAAAATAAAATGTTAATTAAATAAAGGGAAATTTGATAATTAAATAAAAGAAAGTCTTTTTATAAAATTTGAATTTAGAATGTTCACAATAATGTGTTTGAAGTATAAGAATAATTTTTATAAAATTATTTCCTTTAAAATAGATTTTTAAATTTATTTATTACAAATTGCCAAAATTTAACTTTAATATTCAAAAATACTAAAATTAAAGAATTATTATTTTAAAAATCATATTTCTGTTCTAAATATTTAAAAATAAATTGTATAAAATTTTGGTGCAAAAATAATAAAAATTGAATTTATTATGATTTAATTATGATTAAATCTAACAAAAATTGATTAAAAATATAAAATAAATGATTTTTCTGAATTAAAAATCATTTCAGTAAAGTTTACCATTGTACAAACATAGGATAATTTTTGTAGAAATTAATAAAATTGTTTTGGTATTATAATGGATTTTTTGTAAATATAATAGTATAAAATTGATTTAATTATTATAAATATTAAATCAATGAATTTCAGAAAACTAAAAATTGTAAATAAAACTTTTACCTCAGATTTGATAAATATAATTTTTTTAGAATTTATAAAAAGGTTTTAATATTTAAAAACGAATTTATAAGATTTAAATGTATAATATATATATAATTGGTTTGTTTTAAAAAGAAATGAAATTAAGTGGAAAAAAGGTGTCCAAGCCGGGACTCGAACCCGGGTAGTCTCAGTTATAGGCATCAGTCACAACCACTTGGCCTAGGCCTGTGGTTGTGATTTACATCAGTTTTTAAAAAATATAACCACGATGCTAAATCAGATTTATCCCCAATTTCATACATACGAACCCTAGTTCTAGCAATAATCTGTTACACACATCAATAGCCCAATTGATCTTAGGGCTTTTGATGTGTGCACGCCGGTGATCAAAACCCACATAACATATTAGACTTACAGGTTTGTTTCGTGTTTGATTGCCCGGTCAAGGATAAAAGTCAAACAACGATCAAATAATAATAAACAGAGTGATTTGAAGAAGATTAGGGGTTGAGAAGAGTGTATTGGCGAGTTGTTATGGATCGCAGAAGGTCAATTTATAGGGAGGATCAATGGGTTGTTTAATTGGCAAGGTTGACTAAGGTTTAATGTCAAACGCGTAAAAAGTTTAAATTGGGTAATAATTGATTTGTAATTGACGTGTAGAAAGGTCAGTCAAGGCCGATAATCAAGTATCGTTGCCATATGTGAAACAATTACGAGTTAATTGTGATGATTAGGCTGGTCAAAAACAAAAAAGAAAAAAAATATATAATTATCTGCTGCTGCTGCACGTCGAAGGGAAAGGGAAAGAGGAGGGTAGTTTGTGTATTTATATAAAAAGATCAGGAGTTAAAACAACAAACGTCTGTGGCTCGGGTGGTTAGTGTGCTTGTGTGGTGTGTGGTTGGCTCGGGTTCGATACCCGGCGGAGGCATCTCTTTTTTTTTAAAACGGAATCAAGGGGAGGAGGATGTTGGGCCGGGGTCTAGTGGGCTCAGGTCTTGGGCCGGGTGAGGGTGAAGGTCAAGGGATGTGGGCCAGGTATCAGTTTGGGCTTCCAGAAATAAAAGAAAAGGGGGTGGGCTTTAGACATTTGTGTTTGATCCTAAAACTAGCATGTTATGTTTATTATAACTTATATATATATATATATATATATATATATATATATATATATATATGAATAATTATCATTGTATTAGGGTTCATGATATCACCAAAAATAATAACACTTGTCGTTTTAATCCGTAACGCATAATTAATAAATGCGAAATGTTACATCAACATTATTAATTGCATAGCGTATATAATCATTTTAAATTTACTGTTTCCCACTCCTCCTCTATTCTTCTCGTTTGATATTCAAATATTGGAAATGTCTTTCATTCAATTTCATTCCAAATTCTTCCATACTTCCATCATGTCTCAAGATCCCAGAACGTTCATGATCCAGCCAAAGCCTCTGAGTCTGTCAAGGAATCGTCCAAAAGTATTGATACTACAACTATTAAGTGGGAGAAAGAATCATTTGCTGCATTTCTTGATCAATATGGGATTCAGAAAGAATGGGATCCTGAACTTCCCGCTGAGGGTAAGGCTGCTTTGTAGGCATCAGAGGGTAAGATTACATTGTATTAAGCAGTTTTTTCCAAGTGTTGCTTCCGACTCCCCACCACAAATTTTTTAGTGAACACCTTTCTCACTTATGGTGTTCATCCGACCCAAATGACCCCATTTGGGTGGCTTCAGTTACTACATTTTGAGGCAACATGCAGAGCTTTAGATATGGAGCCTACGTTTGAGAGACTAAACGTATTTTATGTGCATGAAGTTGCTCGTGGGGGAGTGGTTGGTATAGCCTTGCTACTCGTAGGAAGGTGAAGCAGCTTGTGTCTGAAAATCTCAAATCAATGTACAACTGGAAGGAAAAATTCTTTTATGTCAACCGCGGAGTCATCCCTGCTCCCTTGCAGTGGATGACTGTGGGCTTGAAGGAAAAGATTGTTGAATTCCCTCCTATGGAAGATTACAAGAATCAAGAATGGTATAAGTCTCTTTGCGCGCACGCTACTCCACTTGTCATGGACAAGTGTCCAGAAGGGTTGTTGGTGATGCTGGGTTTGAGCCAGCTGCGCAATCCAGCAGGGTATGATCCGTGCGTTCCGGAAGAATGTATTATTTCATGTGTACCGTCAATCATATTGTTGTCTTTAATATATGCTTACGACGCATTCTTGTGTACTGTGTGACAGGTATGTCGTTGTTCGATTTGTTTGCGCAGAGGGGTAATGCACGTGTTGTGTATAGTCAAGTTCCTGAGGGTGCGCAGTCGTTGGTTGAAAGGTTGAGCTCGAATTTCTTAGCTCCGCAGCTTGTTGACCCCCCTCCCCCAAGCATTATACTAGGACAGGTTAGTTTATTCGTTGTGTTCTTAATCTATTCTGTGTGGACACCTCATGCGCACGAAGGGTGCGCAGTTGTATACGTTAGCCGCGTACTAATATAGTGCGTCCTTCGTGACATGCGCAGGGATTCAATCCCGTAGAAAAGTTTTGATAGATTTAGAGGAACACTCTCAAGGGCGCAAGGAACAAGCTTGTACTGGTTAGTGCTGAGTTAATTATTTGTATTTTTGCTGTTGATTACTCAAGTACAAATGTGATTTCCAAAGCAGGCACTAGCCCTTCGAAGAGGAAGCGTGCCAAAGAAAGCAAGAAGTCTAAAGTGTCCACTGCCCCAATCATATAGGATGATGATGATGAAGCTACTAAGTCCGATGCAGAGCTTGAGCATAAACGCCGCCAGCAACGTTCTCCGGCGCGCCAAACTGGAAATGTTTCTGCGGAGTTGTTCTAGCAAAGATTCGATGCTCTGAAACAAACTCAAGTTCAGATTCCGCAACCTACTGGGGAGGTGACCCAAACGTCACAGCCGGAACCCGTTGCAGCCGTGCCTCTTAACATGTTCAAGCCCTCTAAAGGTCGTCAGCTGACGTTAACGGTGAAGCCTCCACCCAAATGTGAGAACCTTCCATTGAAAACTATGAAGCATTTATCAGGTAAATGCGTTCACTTGTTTTGTTTGGAATCCTGATTTCCAGCGCGTGACTAATGTTTCCTTGTTCTGCGCCGCTATACTTCCCCTTGCCACTTCGCCATTTGAGCAAAGCGAATCTGGAATTGACAAGGCGTCATGTCCTAAGACTCCCGCTGTTGAACAGGTTGAACCGGTTGAGAACGTAAGTGAAGAGACTTTGAATATGGATCCTCCTGTTGTGGAACCAGTTAACCGTGTGATTCAGAATGTTGAACATATTGAAGTGAATCTGGAGCCCCAAGAGTCAGTGATTTTCCAAGTGCCGCAACAGCAGGCTGAACCAACAACTGAGGACGTAGTTATTGCTTTAAATAATATTGAGAAAGCTGCAAGGAAGAAGAAGATTGATGATGTATCTTCCTCGAATGTAGGTTCTGAGGTTCTGGCACCGGAGGGAAACCGAGTTCTTGATCAGAGCTTTGTGCAAGGGACAAATGCTAATGTGAACTTATCTAAGCTTGATGCGAATGATACTTCAAGAAGCAACCCAGCTGATCTTGTAAGAACCGTCCAGGGCTCGACCGTGTTGTCTAGGAAAGCCAGCTCTGAGGGCAATTGGAGATCCCGCGGGTTAGGGCAGACCGGACGCGGACAAGGTTGGTTTTCCTCACGCGAATATGATCAGCCTAGACCTTATCAGCTGCATTTGGATATATTGGATACTACCCGGTTTACAAACCCTCTAGATGATGAAGAATCTGTGATACTGTCTGTTCCACCCGCTGAGCGTGATTATCAAGATAGCGTGGACCACCGGTCATTATGACTGTTGAGAAGTTAAAGAATGACAACGCCCGGCTTGTCAAGGAAGCCGAGGAGAAGCAAAAAACCGTTGATGTTAAGCAAGTGGAGTTAGCTGACACTATTGATAAATGTAATCAACAGCATGAAGACCTTTTGAAGGCTACTACCGCCCTATCAGAAGCGGAGTTGAAGATTCAAGCACTTGGGCGGGAAAAAGGTGTTTTGGAAGAGGAGAAAGCCTTGGTTGAATCCTCTCGTTCCCAAATTCAGGTAGAATTGGACCAAACACGCGTGGCTTACCAAGATGCGTCCAATGTTGCCATAGCTGCCCGGGATCGTGTAAATTGGTTAATGCAGGATGGTGTAGCGGGGCTGACTTGTCCATTCTTTTCTAGTAAATTTGTTTCCCGCTTTTTAGTGCGTACTTGAATCTTTAACTATTACGCAGATATTCAAGTGTGGGTGGAATGAGCCAAAGTTGGGAAATGTTATTGCCAAAATTGCCATTTCTGCCTTGAAACAGGGTCTTCAGCTGGGATTTAGCAAAGGCTTTTATCATCACGCCTATGGAAATAAGATTGAAGAAGGCCCGTACTACAATAAACCATATAAACGGAGATGTTGTAGGCTCAAGGGGATTTTGAAGCCCTATCATTTAATGTATTTGATGTGGTAAGTGCGTGCCTAAAGACAGATGATCCAGTTGGAGAACTCCGCGGGTATTTTGAAGATTCGGGCCGGCTCGGAGCAGAGCTTGAGAAAAAAGCTCGTAAAGAAGAAGAATTGAAGAAAGCTGCTGTAGCTAGCAGAGCTGGCCCCTCATCCGCAGCCGGTGGTACGCAAGAGGAAACACCGCGTACAGATGATGTGTCACGATATTTGAATGTTGATTAACTAAACTTGTTGCACTTTGAACATCTTTATTATTGTTTTGACTTGTAATGATCGCGAACATCCTTATCGTTTAATTACTATTATAATGTAGCACTGTTATGCTTGTTTTCCATTTTGCCCATCCAATCATGAGCTGATGTCATCTGGAGTGATAGGGACTTGTGTCAGTCTGTGTCTGACACGATTAAATGTAGAAGTGACAGTTTCGACGGTGTGTGTCAGTTTCTGACTTGGCGTCTGTCACACTTCCCCAGGCTAATCAAGTATTTTCCATTAATGGTAATTAAATACTTATACTTCCCTTTCTATATATAGAAAGTGCATGGATACCATTTCCTCATAATAACTTACCTGAAGAACTCTTCTCTTCTTCTAAAAATAATGTCAAACAATATCCAGTCAAAAAATCTTCGTCATCTTGAAGAGGTAGCTGTGAATGGGATGATGAAGTTATCTCATCATCCAGTTAACGTCGGGATGCCTGCTGATGCCCTTGATCGACTAGCTGAATATTGTGGCTACTTGCTGTCCCAGGAGAACATGAGGCCTGATGATTTGGATGATCAAGGGATCTCTGATGGTCAGCCTTTGAAGAGGAAGAAGCTGTCAGAACTAGGGGACTTGCCTAAAACTCCGAAGCTCAAACTCCAAAAGGTTGATGGTGAATGGAAGCATGCCTCTTAACTTTGTCTTGGTAGGTTGTAGATAAATATATATGTATGTGTAGAACAAGCCTTGTTTCATATGATGATGTGATCTGATGTGTATCCTTGGACCACTCTTTTTTGTATGTTTTGATGATCAGATCATGGAATGCTTATATATGATACTATCGTGTGCATTTCCGTATATTGTTTGCTTTTTCTTCTTATGCATTTGGTATGATGAAATGATATGTGGAAATATGCTTTTATTGTAACGTAAACTGGTTGGGCCATAGGCCTTTATTACAAGTGCGATAGGAAAAAGAAACTCAAATGTAGCAGATGCGCAATTGCGCTGCATTCTAGGTGCGTGGAATGGGCGTGCCATCTAGACATTCCAAAGCGTACGCGCCCTTTCCCAGAACCTCTTGTATTTTATAGGGTCCTTCCCAGTTGGGAGCAAGCGTACCGGGTTTTTCGGCGTTTGACGCTTCATTGTTGCGGAATACGTAATCTCCTAAGCAGAATAGATGTTCTTTGATGCGCGCATTATAGTATTTCTCGAACTGTCGCTTATAAGTGGCTTCGCGGATGGAGGCCGCGTCCTGGCGTTCTTCCAATATATCTAAGTTCATCCGCAACTCTTTGTTATTGTCATTGTTTTGTGCGAACAACACCCTTGGGGACGGGCATCTAACCTCCGCGGGTATCACAGCCTCGGTTCCATATGTTAGGCTGAATGGTGTCTCCCCATTGCTAGTTTTAGATAATGTACGATGAGCCCATAAACCATGAGGAAGCTCATCGACCCAGCCACTATGCTTTGTTCTCAACCGGGCTTTAATGCCCTCGGCAATGCTTCGGTTAGCACGCTCCACCTGGACATTACCTTGAGGGTGCACAACCGAAGTGAATATCTATTTGACATTCATGGATGCGAGACATTCTTGTAAATGTTGATCCGCAAACTGCGTACCGTTATCGCTCACAATTTCTAGTGGTAAGCCGAATCTGCATATGATGAACTCCCATATAAACTTCGTGATGCTCCGTCCATCTATTGAGGCCAAAGTTTTGGGTTCCACCCACTTGGTGAAGTAATCAATTGCTACAACTAGGTATTTAACATTACCCGGTGCTGTGGGAAAAGGTCCCACTAGATCAATGGCCTATTTTTGGAAAGGCCGCGCCACTATTACCAGGACCAAGTTGTTTTTTGGCCTGAGCGTACCTGGTGCGTGCCGCTGGCAGGCATCGCATTTCCGCAACTCACCTACTGCATCAAGGTGCATTCCGGGCCAATAGTAGCCCACATTCATGAGTTTGGTGATGACCATTCTTGGGCCCGCATGTAATCAGCAGGACCCTTCATGGATGTCTTTTATCAGGTATGTAGCTTCTGCGGAGTCTACGCATTGTAATAACGGCCCAAGATAAGAACATTGGTACAAAATGCCATCAATGACTTCATAGTGCAAAGCTTTGTTTTGGAGCTTTCTGGCCTCTGCTCTGCTAAACGGGAGAATTCCCTTGGTTAGATAAGCCATTATGGGGGTTATTGTAACACCCCAAAATCATCCATTACACTTAATTACGCCATTAGGCGTGATTAGCAAAAATAATAAAACGAGGCTAAACTCATTACTAGAGACTAATCTAGTTAATGTAACAATCTAGAAACCAACTCGAGACTAAACTTGAGGGACCAAAGTTGCCAATATGATAAGTGGGTTTTATTAATGAAAATAAAACAATAAAAACATACATAATGTGTGTGTGTGTACGTGTATGAATCAGGAGATTCATCTCCTCCTTCACAACCAAACCCTAAACCTCAAGAACAAGCTTAATCCAAGCCAAATCAAGGGGTTTTTCAATGCATTAGCAAGAAAGGGATCATCTAAGGCCTAATGAACATTAAGGTACCTTTAATTCGTGTTGAATTTGATGCTAAACTCGTTTTTAATTTGGGTCAAAATCTAGGGTTTTGACAAAAACGTGAATTTATGAGTTGTTAGAGGTTTCTCTAGCTTTAGGGAGCCTCAATTAGGTATAATTCGGGTATGAATCACATTCTACATGTGCATTTGATTTTGGCCATATGATTATGTGAATATGTAAGATTTGGGGTTTAACTTCTAGGTTGAAACCCCACATGATTAGTAGTTTTGGGTGACTCTTAGGAGTTAACATAATGATCAAATTAGATGAAATGCCTAAATATCATGTTATGTTGATAATTAGATACGTGGTTATATTTTGGTTAAAGTTAGATTCTTGAAATCAATTATTTTGGGTGGATGCACACCAAGTGTTTGATGAAATGCCTCAATAGTCTTGTTTACAAATTGAGGTGATAACTTGATTTGGGTAATCATGGGATTACCCGTATATAAAACGTGAAACACACGTTTGAAATATGAATCACACCATACATGAAAAGTTTAGCCAAATGATAATTGGGAAAACGAAATAATGGTGTGAATAAACTCATGAGATGTGTTAGTTATTGGATATGATGACTAACTTAACTAATCTTATGAGTATAGTGAAGGTTGATCTTGTCAAGCTAGGTGCAAGCTTGAATGGAATGGATCAAAGAACAAGACGGGTCAAGCGGATATGAGCCTAAAGTGCAAGTAAATGGGAATGAATACAAGTAAGTTTTACTTACACCAATATACTATAACATAGCTTAAATTGTTATAAATATTAGTTTCAAATCTTGAGTGTGAGGTAAAGATAAACCCCAAGGGGTAGAATCTATTAAGTGAGTTGCCTTATGTGCATTCAATACAAATGTGGTTTATGACCTTAATCGAGATAATGAGTTATGACCAAATGGAGAAATCCATCAAACGGGTCAACTAATAAAGATATGTGAGAAATGATGTTTTAATCCAAATTAAACCAATTGAATGGAGTCGTTAAGCATGATGTTAAATGGGTCAAGTTTGTTTCACTTGAACCATAGATAAAAACTTGGGTAACATAGCATTATGAACTAGGAGTCTAAACGTGTCAAATGGTGATGTCCTCGCCATGTGAATCCAACACTTGATGCTTGTATTCCAAGCATTAAGATTCATAAAGTTAAACGGGTCAAATGGCAAATTATTGCCATTTGAGTTCCGAGAAATTAATGTTGTCTATTTAGAAAGCATACAGGTAGATGCAATTGCGCGTGCATTCTTGATGTTAAGAATCATGGAGGATAAACACAAGGTATGGATATGGGTCAAGGCCACCCGGTAAATCCGTAGTCAAATAAACGCTTTCAGCGAAGCAACATAGGTGATAAAGTACCCACATGAAGTGTGGGTGCAAATCAAGTAAGTTATTTCCATAACTATGTCTAATGCGCGCTAAGGCGCTTAGAATCGACCACATTAGAACAATCTTGAGAAATGTTGAAAATCTAAGTCCGTATGGACTTAGAAGTTTTTAAACAAGTCATTGAGTCAAAAACATTGGATTTGAAACAAGAAGTTTCGCCACGAATGGCTAAATTGATAGATTTGGTCATGAGGGGCATTTTGGGGATTTAAAGGATTAATAAAGGTTGATTCTAAGAATCTAAGTCGTAATGAAACAAATCGGGCAAACGCTTTTGTTGATCAAGTGTCTAATGACTTGACAACTCAAACGGTATGCAATTTAAGTGGTCAAAAGTGCCTTGTTTGAATTAAGGCCTTAATGGTCAAATTGGGTAAAAGTCGCCATAAACATTCAAGGGACGACCCGGAGCAAGGATCAAGTCGCGAGAAGAACCGAACACGCCCGAACACTCATCAAGCTTCCGCACTAGAATCTAAGGAACTCCCGTTAAAACGCAACATCTTAAAATATGTTTTAACTATTAAAATGTAAAAAAATTTGTGTGAACCAAACGTGTATTTGATCTTAATGGGTTGACTTATAAAGAAAATTTCAAAGTATTAATCGGGAGTGGTTTAAGTAAGGTCCAAACCCGTATAATTTGGGCGTTGATCGCGTGATTACGGGTTAGGGTCTTATAAGTGGTATCAGAGCCATAGGTTTGAGGGATCCGAGTGTCGGGAAGGATACTTGGACTCAAACCGTGCGCTCAAAGTGTTGAAGGGTGTTCGGTTCAAGACTTGATCAAGGAATCCGGTAAGTAATACCTATAATAAACATCCGTTTTGAACGGAAAATTGTTATAGGTAATCAATAGTGATATCGCGTAGATACTCGCTATCTCAAAATCTTGATAAGGAAATGGTTAGGTACTCATGGGGCCTATCCAAAAGATTGATTCGGGCAACGGAAATCTCGCATAACAAGAACTCTAACATCACTATTGCAGTGATGCATACTAATAATGAAATGTCATGTTACTAATTAATTGAAATTATAAATGTGACAGGGATGATAACATCTTATTCGATCGAGAGAGGATCGAATGATTCACCAAACGAGGTTGTAGAGGTTTCGGGAGCACGACTGATAGCATGCTCACTAAGGACCAAGTCAAGTAACGACCCGGGCTAATGGATCAGTAACGAAAGGGAACACGGGAGCAAGTATCAAACAGGTACATGCTCGAAACCATAGTAGGTGCATTAGTATGCAATTATCACCTGAAGAGTGGTAATTGCATATGCAAGCAATAGGAAAAATGTGAAAGGTGCATAGTTCACGATAATGAACGATCAATGCACAAACTTAACTTGAACATCGAGACCGGGTTGGGGGTAATCATCCCAAACTAATGTTTAAAAATCAAAGGATTCTAGAAAGGCGTTGTGATCATACCAATGAGTGTGATCACACAAAGTTTTACAAAACAAAAACACATCGTTTATTCTTAATGAATGAAGATAAAAACCTAACGTTGAATAAATTATCAAGGAAGGGTTTTTACCAAATAAAATAAGGGACACAAGCATGAACTGAAGCTTTGCTTACATAGGATGTGATGTACTAATTATAACAAGTCCATGTGTACCATATGCGGATTGCTTACCCTGGCCAGGTAAGTGTTAAACATATGATACTATGGGTTTCTTACAATTGATACATATACAACTTATGTAACGAGGACTAAGTAAGTGTGAGGTGTCGGGAAAATCATGGATTAGTCGAATATGGTCTCAAGGGCCATGATAAACAAAGAGGAAAGAAAAACCAAGGTATAAGCGACCCGTGGGGATCGTAGAGGCCGAGGTATTGCTTCACTAAATAAACCTTAACTATGGTTTTGGTTGATAAATCATAAACAACGGACATGGGTCGTGATAAACCCATGGGTCAACTGGACCTTCTGGTCAGTGACAAAATTATACCCAATAAGCCGAGGTATAAGCAATCCCGAGCGGGTTGTAGAGACCAAGGCAGTGCACTCTCAATCAAAGTCATGAACTTGGTTGAATAAAGTGCAAAACATAATTAGTAAAAGCGGAAGGACGTGATAAATTAGTAAATCATTCAACCCCCGGGTTAAGGATGAAAAAGTGTAAACTGCAATAACATTAGATTGTATCGTTGGTACAATTTAAAGCAAATTATGATAACGGTCGGATTGTGTCGTTATTACAATTTGATGCAAACCGTGATAATAAGAGATTAGTCGATACAATACGTTGTAATGACGAATCAACACCAGGTTTTATAAAAAGGAAACCGACCTCAATTTATATTGAGATCGGTAATCAGAAAGAGGACTTTTAGAAACTAAGCGTTCTAAATATATATAAACGATTTGAAATCTAAAACTCAAAAGTCTTTAAACGGGTCGGTTGGGGCAATGACCACCAATCGAGTTAGCAAAACGGGAACTTGGGTAAACCAAATAAATGGCAAATTCTTAAAATAAGGATTTGCCAAAGAAAGTAAAATGTTAGTGTAAAGCAAGGTCTGTTCATAACATTATAACAAACCAAGAAGAAACCATGGTTGGATTCGGGGATGAATCCAAGAAGCTAGAAAACGGTTATGTTAAAAAGCCGGGCTAGTCTTGAAAACCAAGACAAATTACTTGTTAGTAATAGAAGCATAGACATGTATGCATATGCATGCTACAACCGAGTATTACAGTAGATGCCCTAAGGTGCATGATAGAATGGCCCCTTAAAACATTACATCATTCGGGATAATGGTAGACGGGGGTAGTCTACGGATCTAAGGAAGACCTACAAAGAACATAAGTAGCCAAAATGGCGGGTAGGGGGTAAGTATGTAGGTATTACCCCTAGTTAACCGAAAGAATAGAGTAACTAAAGTCACATTATGAAAGCTAAGGCTTTCATATAAAAATCGAAAGGTTAGGAGGCCGAGTAAACGAAGAATCGCCTTAAGTATGCAGTACTAGTTGTTTAAACTATAGAATGACAAATGAACGAGCGGTTCTCAAATCGGTTTAGAGAACCAAGGTACTTTGGGGGTAACCAAAGCAAATACAAAAGAAAGGTTTCGGGGACGAAACCTCTTTAAGGGGGGGTAGACTTGTAACACCCCAAAATCATCCATTACACTTAATTACGCCATTAGGCGTGATTAGCAAAATAATAAAACGAGGCTAAACTCATTACTAGAGACTAATCTAGTTAATGTAACAATCTAGAAACCAACTCGAGACTAAACTTGAGGGACCAAAGTTGCCAATATGATAAGTGGGTTTTATTAATGAAAATAAAACAATAAAAACACACATAATGTGTGTGTGTGCGTGTATGAATCAGGAGATTCATCTCCTCCTTCACAACCAAACCCTAAACCTCAAGAACAAGCTTAATCCAAGCCAAATCAAGGGGTTTTTCAATGCATTAGCAAGAAAGGGATCATCTAAGGCCTAATGAACATTAAGGTACCTTTAATTCGTGTTGAATTTGATGCTAAACTCGTTTTTAATTTGGGTCAAAATCTAGGGTTTTGACAAAAACGTGAATTTATGGGTTGTTAGAGGTTTCTCTAGCTTTAGGGAGCCTTAATTAGGTATAATTCGGGTATGAATCACATTCTACATGTGCATTTGATTTTGACCATATGATTATGTGAATATGTAAGATTTGGGGTTTAACTTCTAGGTTGAAACCCCACATGATTAGTAGTTTTGGGTGACTCTTAGGAGTTAACATAATGATCAAATTAGATGAAATGCCTAAATATCATGTTATGTTGATAATTAGATACGTGGTTATATTTTGGTTAAAGTTAGATTCTTGAAATCAAGTATTTTGGGTGGATGCACACCAAGTGTTTGATGAAATGCCTCAATAGTCTTGTTTGCAAATTGAGGTGATAACTTGATTTGGGTAATCATGGGATTACCCGTATATAAAACGTGAAACACACGTTTAAAATATGAATCACACCATACATGAAAAGTTTAGCCAAATGATAATTGGGAAAATGAAATATGGTGTGAATAAACTCATGAGATGTGTTAGTTATTGGATATGATGACTAACTTAACTAATCTTATGAGTATAGTGAAGGTTGATCTTGTCAAGCTAGGTGCAAGCTTGAATGGAATGGATCAAAGAACAAGACGGGTGAAGCGGATATGAGCCTAAAGTGCAAGTAAATGGGAATGAATACAAGTAAGTTTTACTTACACCAATATACTATAACATAGCTTAAATTGTTATAAATATTAGTTTCAAATCTTGAGTGTGAGGTAAAGATAAACCCCAAGGGGTAGAATCTATTAAGTGAGTTGCCTTATGTGCACTCAATACAAATGTGGTTTATGACCTTAATCGAGATAATGAGTTATGACCAAATGGAGAAATCCATCAAACGGGTCAACTAATAAAGATATGTGAGAAATGATGTTTTAATCCAAATTAAACCAATTGAATGGAGTCGTTAAGCATGATGTTAAATGGGTCAAGTTTGTTTCACTTGAACCATAGATAAAAACTTGGGTAACATAGCATTATGAACTAGGAGTCTAAACGGGTCAAATGGTGATGTCCTCACCATGTGAATCCAACACTTGATGCTTGTATTCCAAGCATTAAGATTCATAAAGTTAAACGGGTCAAATGGCAAGTTATTGCCATTTGAGTTCCGAGAAATTAATGTTGTCTATTTAGAAAGCATACAGGTAGATGCAATTGCGCGTGCATTCTTGATGTTAAGAATCATGGAGGATAAACACAAGGTATGGATATGGGTCAAGGCCACCCGGTAAGTCCGTAGTCAAATAAACGCTTTCGGCGAAGCAACATAGGTGATAAAGTACCCACATGAAGTGTGGGTGCAAATCAAGTAAGTTATTTCCATAACTATGTCTAATGCGCGCTAAGGCGCTTAGAATCGACCACATTAGAACAATCTTGAGAAATGTTGAAAATCTAAGTCCGTATGGACTTAGAAGTTTTTAAACAAGTCATTGAGTCAAAAACATTGGATTTGAAACAAGAAGTTTCGCCACGAATGGCTAAATTGAAAGATTTGGTCATGAGGGGCATTTTGGGGATTTAAAGGATTAATAAAGGTTGATTCTAAGAATCTAAGTCGTAATGAAACGAATCGGGCAAACGCTTTTGTTGATCAAGTGTCTAATGACTTGACAACTCAAACGGTATGCAATTTAAGTGGTCAAAAGTGCCTTGTTTGAATTAAGGCCTTAATGGGTCAAATTGGGTAAAAGTCGCCATAAACATTCAAGGGACGACCCGGAGCAAGGATCAAGTCGCGAGAAGAACCGAACACGCCCGAACACTCATCAAGCTTCCGTACTAGAATCTAAGGAACTCCCGTTAAAACGCAACATCTTAAAATATGTTTTAACTATTAAAATGTAAAAAAAAATTGTGTGAACCAAACGTGTATTTGATCTTAATGGGTTGACTTATAAAGAAAATTTCAAAGTATTAATCGGGAGTGGTTTAAGTAAGGTCCAAACCCGTATAATTTGGGCGTTGATCGCGTGATTACGGGTTAGGGTCTTACAGTTATCCAAGAGTTTTTTCCCATTTGAATAAAATTCACTTGTCGTTATGGTATGGATGGGTGATTTAACACCTCAACCCGCACATCTTTGGCCATGTGGTCGAATACTGTTGAAGCCATCTTGCTTAAGGCGTTCTGGCAGCGCCGCACATGAGTTACTTTACAATGGCTAAAGTTGCGCATCAACTCCTTTGTGTGTTCCAAGTACAAGATCATGGATGGCTCTCTTGCTTCATACGATCCATCTATGTGATTTGCTACCAACATGGAGTCGACGTAAGCCTCAATGTGTTGAGCCCCCATCTTTTTGGCTATGCGCAGTCCTGCTAGGAGGGCTTCATATTCTGCCTCGTTGTTGGTGGTTGGGAAATCAAGTCATATGGCATAAGTATGCTCTTTGCCATCCAGAGTTATTAATCGTAACCCCGCGCCAGCACCTTTATCGTTGCATGCACCATCAGTGAAAAGCTCCCACGTTTGTGATTCGTCTGGTTGAGTTGAGCTTGATGATGTTTCATTTAGACACTATTCGTTCTTATCTGTTGGGACTTTCGTGACGAAGTCTACTAAGATCTGCCCCTTGAAAGAAGGTCTGACTTTGTAAGTAATTGAATGCTCACCCAACTCGATGGCCTACTTTGCTAGCCTTCCCGAGAGTTCTGGTTTGCGCAGAATGTCATTAATGCGGAAGTCGGTCAAGAGTCAAGACGTTGATGGGGTGGCCCTGAAAGTATCTGTGTAGTCTTCTGGAGGCATGAACTAGCGCGAGGACCAGCTTTTCCATTGTTGAATAACGAGTTTCTGCATCAAGGAGTGTACGGATGACATAGTAGATTGGGGTCTGTACCCCTTTCCTGTCAACCATGAGTACTGCGCCTACCGCTTTGTCCATATCAGACAAGTATAGTGTGAGTGGTTCTTCTTGTAATGGTGTAGTGAGTGTTGGCAAGTTTCTCAGACACTCCTTCATTTCTTGAAAATCCTTTTCTGCCTCCGCGGTCCAATTAAAGTTGGACTTTTTCAAGAAATTCTTTAATGTGTCTACGAAAGGGAACGATTTAGACGCGTAGTTTGACAAGAACCAGTTCAAAGCTACGAGGCATCCCATCAATGTTTGGACCTCTTTCACGAAAGACAGAGATGGCATACGCTCGATCGCTTGAATCTTGTCTGGGTTTGCGCGGAAGCCGTCTTTAGTTACTATGACTCCCAAAAACTTTCCTTCTTCCATTCCGAAGGAACACTTGCTTGGGTTCAGCTTCATTCTTACACTTCGAAGTTGTTCAAAGGTCTTCTGGATATCGTTTAGCATTTGGTCTTCCTCTCTGCTCTTGATGACGAGGTCGTCTACATAGACTTCCAAGTTGACGCCAATCTGTTTCACGAATGTTGTATCTTTTAAACGCTGGTATGTGGCCCCAGCGTTCTTGAGCCCAAATGGCATCTTTGTGTAGCAAAAGGTTCCCATATCAGTATGGAACGCTGTTTTATCTTTATCTTCTTTAGCCATCTAGATCTAGTGATACCCTTTGTAGGCATCAAGAAAGCATTTGAACCTGAACGGTGCCAATGAGTCGACTTTTAGATCGATCTCCGGCAGTGGGTAGCAATCTTTAGGGCAAGACTTGTTTAAATCTTTGTAATCGACACACATGCGCCAACTGCCGTTAGACTTTCCCACCATTACTGGGTTGGCTACCCAGGTTTGATATCTGCTTTTGCGGAGAATACCCGCCTTTAACAGTTCCATCACTTGTTCGTTCATGGCCTTTGTTTTCTCCGGGCCCATACTACGCTTCTTCTGAGCAACTGGTTCAGCTGTCTTGTAAACATTCAGCTTGTGTTCTACGATGTGATGCGGGACACCAACCATGTCAGCTGGTTGGAAAGCAAAAATATCCATGTTCTTTCTGAGGAGTTGCTTTAAGTGCGTGCGGTTGGAGTCGGAGATTGCATGGCCAATGAAAACTGTCTGTTCTGGGAATTTAGGGTTGATAACCCATTTTTCTGGTTCGGTTCTGACAGTTGGTTTCAATTGCTTTGCGGGTTTCTGCGCATTAGTAGTATTGCAGTTTTTGTTTCCGCGTATGAAGGCTACACCAGTCCGGGTAGGAAAACCTGCCATTTGGTATGGTGTAGATGCATTGCAGTTAAATTTTTCCAAGCCTTCCTATCCCAGCAAGATGTCATGTGACGAATTGACGGGAAGAACAATGAAGTCGCAGACTTCTGTGCGCGAGTGTTTTCCATCCGAAAGTGTGACTGGAAACGTGAGCATTCCCAATGGGAATATCATCTCATGTATGAATCCTGAGATGGGCTCTGTCATGGGAACTATTCTTGCGTTATCATCCTCTTCCAGCTGTTCAAAGCATTGCTGGTACATGATATCGGTGCTACTTCCGTTGTCTAGAAACATATATCTTGTACCGTAATGTCCTACGACTCCCGTGATGATCAACGGAGCTGTTGAAGAAGCTCCCCCTTTTACTCTTGGCATTATGACTTGTTCCTCCTTCCACGAGTCGTCGTTGATGACGGTGAATGTTCGTTTGTAACTAGTGGCTCTGTGAGTCATATTGCAATTATGGCACGGAGTGTGATACACATGATGCACATTCAGATTGAGGATCTTCTTTTGGGAAGGCTCACCCCCTTCCACATGGTCTCGCTGTTTCTTCCGCATATGCTTCACAAGATGCGTTAATTGGCCTGACTTTATTGCATTCTCGATCTCCATCTTGAGGCTATAACAATTGTCCGTTAAATGCCCATAATCTTCATGGTACTCGCAATATTTGGAGTTGTCGACATTCCGTCTATCACGGCTGAGCTCTCGTGGTTTTGGGAACTAGATTTGCTTTGTCTTCAGAACCTCAGACGGCGTTTTGGACAATTGAGTCCAATCATAATTCTTTCTTTGGTGTCCCTTTTGATCGCAGGATCCCTTTAAACTCTGGAAATTTCGCGCATCTTACGCAGAAGAATACATTCCTTCATTTGCTGAGCCAGAAATTCTGGACCAAACAGATTTTTTCCCTTTGCCTTTGTTATTGGACGTTGCATGGTGGTTACCGCTTTGATGAATACTTTTGTTACGATCAAAGGAACGCTCCGAAGATGCGTAAACTTTCGCAGCTTCAATCACTTCATCCCAAGTAGTCGGTACACCATCCTTTCCAGTGAGGCACTTTATTAAGTCATCATTTTCTTACCCCGTGAATAAATACTGCACGGTTAAGTTCTTCTCCGCATCCTAGTTGGAGAGCCTCTTTGTTGTATCGCACTATATAGTCTTCTAGCGATTCATTCTCATTGTGTGTGCACAACAGAATATGCGCCTTATCCTTCTTGTGTTTGCGTAAATGCGAAAAGTGATTCTTGAATTTTCTGATCAAGTCATCAAAGTCCACCAAGCTTCCAATGGGCAAACTTTCATACCAAACTCTAGCGGCTCCTGTTAATGTTTGAACAAATAAGTGGCACCAAGCTTGCACAGGCTAAAGTTTAGAGCTGCCCGCGTAGTCAAAAGCATGTAGGTGATCATCTGGATCACGTAGGCCATCATATTTCCCAATTGTACTTGGGAGCTTGCATTCTTTGGGCATTGGGGCCAAAGCTATTCGCGCACAAAACTTTGACCTTTCTACAAAGGTCTTTGGCCTGTAGGGCTTGTAGAGATCGTCATCTTTTGGTGCCGGATTGCTTGCAACCGATTTAGAGCATTGTTTACGATTGGAGTCATGTTGTACTTAGTCTTCAGATTCATAGTCGTCGGGCTCCTCATCTAGGTTGACGGGGTCCTGACCGTGAGTATTTCTACCACGGTCTCCGCCACGTACCGCCTGACGAGGTCCTATTGGACGACGGCCATTGTTGTTTTCTGGAGGTGACTCTGGATCGTCCTCCATTGTACCAAAACTCAAAGTCTTTTGAGCATTGAGTTTGGCCTTCTCGAGAACCATCTTCTGGTACTCTGCAATTGTTTTTGAGTTTTGTCCGGCTAACCACTCATCCGGATCTACTGGAGACTAGTTATCTTGTTTCTTCTTTGTTCCGGATAGTCCTCCCCTGATTGGGTTGAATTGGAATGTCGAGGACGGTTGTTTCTGAGTTACATTTTTTGTTATGGTGTTGGGTGCAACCTCATTGATCTAATCATCAATCGTTGCATCGACTTCAGCAGTGTTTTGGTTTGCACCATTCGAAGAAACCATGATTGCTAGTTTGAAAGATTAAAGAACCGATAGGGATGGTGCCAATGAAGAAACAAATGGTCTTACCCTCCGTGTATGGATGATAAGACGATTGTATTCCACAGGGTTGATCCTTCGCTAGCAATTCTGGATTGAATGACCTATAAACAAGAATTGACGTGGGTAGGGGGACGACTACACGAGGTTGTAGTTTATAACAAAAACGGGGTGAATGGGGATACTATCAAGTGATAGCTCTTTGGGTTAGAAAAAAGTGTTGTCCCTACTAGGGATGTAATCCCTTATATAGGGGTGGACGTATGCCACCATTACCCAAGTCCTAACCGTAATGGGCCTAGGCCCGGTTAGGTTGTCTACACTACCCTCAATTATGTTAGTAATGCAGTTGAGAAGAGCTAAGTTTAAGGGAATGATGGAACTGTTTACCGCCTTTAGTGTTCGAGCTCACGGAATTATATCCTTGATTAATGCATGACGGTTGACCGTGCATGATATTCTCCTTTGACTACTACGTGGCTGTTGACCAAGCGTAACTTATTCCTTTGACCTTTCGCGCATGAGTTCCTCCTGCGCAGCAGTTGTACATCCGGGTTTGGGTATGACGACTAGTCGGTTCAGTACCCAATCCCCTCACAACTGGTAGCAGTCTGATTTCGAAGTTTTAGTAGGTCGATCGTTGTTATCCTTTGATTGTCTTTCATATTTGATTCAAGTTAAGTACCATTTCGTCCTTTATTTTCTTATTGTAAAACGCAACTAATAAGTACACGCAATACTTTGTACAATTTGTTATATAATACCTGATTTCTTCTTTGATGTCATTGTATTGTAGATTGTTCTGTATTTTTGTTTCGATCAGTAAAAACACCATAATATTAGGTTTGTTTTGTAGACAGTGGACGGTTTTCGAACTTGGTTAGTTATTTTAGAAACTGCAATGTCAATTGAATGAGATTTGTAAGTTGCCCGCTTTTTTATTTTTCATCGAATTACTAATATGCCCTTCTCCATGTTTTCAATAAGTTTAATGACGCATGCGTTTTTACGATCGTGCCCTTAATTATCAACTTTAATCGGCGGCTGACAATACTTCTTATTCTTTTTACCCTAATTCACTTTTTAAATTGCCTCACCCAATTTAAAATATCTATACTTTCCATAATAGGAGAAGCGTGAGTGACGTCAGAAAGCTGATGTGTCAGCCGGAGAGAGTGGCCACCAATGCGCATATGATGCAAAAACTGACGTCATTAATCATAATAAAAAATCCCACTTGCCTGAACAGTGGTAATAATGCCACTTGCCTGACAGTGGTTGTTAATTAATTAGTTAAAATACTGTCAGTTGAGTCAACAGATGTTTGTATGACTGTTGGTTTTAAATTTGAGCTCCAAGTTTTAAATTTAAGCTCCAAATTCAAATTCAAATTTCAAATTTGATACCCCATTACACAACTATATAATGGTATCGTGTGCATCTCTTTCTCCCAAATAATTTATAAATCTCTCAAATACTTTTTAAATCGTAACAGATGGTTCTCTCTTATTTACGTTTAGGTCGAAGCACTCGTGCATCAGGTAAAATAATCTAATATATTTATCAATAAGACTAAAGTTCATCCATTTTGTTCTTCAATAACCTCAATGTTCTTCAATAACCTCAATAATTTGTCTGCTCCATTAGTAACCAGAGCATTTACGTCGAAAAAGTTTTCGACTTTTGAAGATTCTTACAATCAAAGGAAAATATCAGTCTTGCCATTACGAACGGTTGTAGATTGGCAGGCTCAAACTCAAGAGGGTATGTCTTTCTTTTTTTAAATTTATTTATTCCATTGTTTAATAGGTGTTCATTTTTGTTTTCTGATTAACCTTTTGTGTTTCTCTGTTAACAGATAGAGGCGTTAGCTTAAGCAATGAAGTGTTGTTCGAGATGGCATTAGGAAAGACATTGATTGCGATTATGCTTTTATGCCACTATGCTTATCTTTTGAGGAAGTCTTCTGCGTCTACTTCCGTTTTTGTGGTTCCTGCTGTTGTGCTTCTCAACAGGCATGTTTGTTAAATATGTTATATAACTTTAATTTGTTATAAAGGCGTGTAGTCGTAATCTAACTTTGAATCCTTTTTTTCAGTTCTGGTAGCAAGCAAAGTATGTAAGGAAGCACCTTGAGTATGTTGAGTATTCAAGGTTAATCTTTTGGATATTAATAATGCTTCTATACATACAACACACACCTTCAACCATTCCTACCAAGAAACAAACATGTGTGTTGAAGGCTCATGGGTGTATAAAGACATGTTATAATCAAAGTTGATTTTTATGTATTAGCAACATTAGTTTGTGGTTTCTGAAGAGTATTAAGAGATATATTAAAAAAAAATTAGTGGTTGTTTGTAATATGTGTTTACGGTCAAGACATGTTTGTAACTACCCTATTGTATAAATTCAAGTTGTATTCGATGACATATGTTTTGTGAACTGTTGTTTAAGTTTTCGGAACATTGGATTACACTTATTGTCAAAGCATGTTTGTAAATCATCTATCGTATAAATTGAAGTTATATTCGTTGGTAGTAGTTTTGTGAAGATGTATAGTTTACAAACTCTCATCAATAGTGTTTGTAGCATTATTATTAATTAATTAATTGATTTATATAAGATATAACATTGTAAGCTTTAAGTGAAATTCTATTTGATAACAGCCGTTTTAACATCTGTTTAGAAGTTGACAGTTGTTGTAAAACAGATCTTCCAATTATAATAATAAATAATACATTTAGGCCCCAAGTTTTGAATATTGGAGAGGGATATTTTAAGTTCTAAGTTTTGAATCTTTAGGAGGGAAAGTTTTAAACCACATAGGGAAGCGTGTTTAGGAATTTTAACATTAACAGGGTCGAGTTGCAAATAATAAGAGTTGTTGTATAAGATATAACGTTTCAAGTGAAATTCTATTTGAAGGCAGCTATTTTAACAACATCTGTTGTTATTATTAACAGTTGTTGTAAAACAGATCTTGCAATTATAATAATAAATATTACATTTAAGCCCAAGTTTTGAATATTCAAGAAGATGCTTTTAACTTACGATAGGGAAGTGTATTTATGATTCTGAACATTAGCTTTTTTGAGTGCCAAATAATAAGTTTTTTGAGATGAAATATTTTTATTATTATATTTTATTAATTAAATAATTAATTGATTTATATAAGATAAAACATTGTATCATTATGTATATAGTTTGTTGTATTGTTCAATAATATTCAAGTTGATAGGTTATATTTTATAAAAAAACATTTTTCTAACCGGCTGGTTATTTTCTACAAATTTTGTAATAGCGTCATTTCATTTTGATAATCAAATTATTATAAAAATTATTTTAAAACTATCTTTAATAGTAAACCCTAAGTTTTGACTATTTAGGAGGGAAAGTTTTAAATAACATAGAGAAACGTGTTTAGAAATTTTAACATGAACAGGGTGAAATTGCAAATAATAAGAGTTGTGTGAGCAAATATTGATATTTTTATTATTATTAATTAATTAATTAATTCATGTACGTGACATATTGCTGATTGTAATTGAAAATCTATTTTGATGAAAGCTGTTTCAACAACATTTGTTGGCAAATAAGCAAAGTTTTGAAACTCTATTTTTATTGTTTACCTCTATGTTAGTTTACAAACTCTCATCAATAGTGTTTGTAGCATTATTATTAATTAAATAATTAATTAATTGATTTATATAAGATATAACATTGTAAGCTTTAAGTGAAATTCTATTTGATGACAGTTGTTTTAACAACATCTGTTAACAAGTTTACAGTTGTTGTAAAACAGATCTTCCAATTATAATAATAAATAATATATTTAAGCCCAAGTTTTGAATATTGAAGAGGGAACTTTTAAGTCCTAAGTTTTGAATTTTTAGCAGGGAAAGTTTTAAATCGCATAGGGAAGCGTGTTTAGGAATTTTAACATTAACAGGCTCGAGTTGCAAATAATAAGAATTGTTGTAATAAGAGTTGTTGTATAAGATATAACATTTCAAGTAAAATTCTATTTGAAGGCAGCTGTTTTAACAACATCTGTTGTTATTATTAACAGTTGTTGTAAAACAGATCTTGCAATTATAATAATAAATATTACATTTAAGCCCAAGTTTTGAATATTCAAGAAGATGTTTTTAACTTACGATAGGGAAGTGTATTTACGATTCTGAACATTAGCTTTTTTGAGTGCCAAATAATAGATTTTTTGAGATGAAATATTTTTATTATTATATTTTATTAATTAAATAATTAATTGATTTATATAAGATAAAACATTGTATCATTATGTATATAGTTTGTTGTATTGTTCAATAATATTTAAGTTGATAGGTTATATTTTATAAAAAATATTTTTCAAACCGGCTGGTTATTTTCTACAAATTTTGTATTAGTGTCATTTCAATTTAATAATTAAATAATTATAAAAATTATTTTAAAACTGTCTTTAATAAGTAAGCCCTATGTTTTGAATCTTTAGGAGGGAAATATTTAAATAACATAGGGAAGCGTGTTTAGGAATTTTGAAATTAACAGGGTGAAATTTGAAATAATAAGAGTTGTGTCAGCAAATATTGATATTGTTATTATTACTAATTAATTAATTAATTCATGTACGTGACATATTTCAAATTTTAATTGAAAATCTATTTTGATGAAAGTTGTTTTAACAACATTTGTTGGCAAATAAGGACAGTTTGGAAAATATGACAACTTTTTTGAGAAGATCTGTTGATAACTAAACAGTTGTTGTAAAACAGATCTTCGTATTATAGAAATAAATAAATAATAAATATAAGGCCCAATTGTTCGTACTATCAGATGTTGTATCAGCTTAAATACAATACAATATATAACTATAGAGTTTATCGGTAGTCTTATTTTTTGCACATATATAATAAATAATAATAAAAAAATTATTATTATTAATTAAATTTTCAACTTTTAAGCGAGAATTTTTAAATTAAGGTTGTCAGTGTAGTTCTTACTTATAGTGCAATGGTAAAAATAGCAATATAAGTTTCCTTTATAAATATATCCTATTAGCACATAACAATACCAACCTTCTAAATTTATTCAAAGTGTTTTCTGACCTTTGTGTACTTGTCTCATCTTTGTATAAATAAATCAATATATTGAATCTCTATTAATGGAAGTTGTGAACAATAGTCTCAGTTTTATTTCTGATCTGAATCCAGGGAAAGATATGTGGAGTATGAAGGGACGTGTTATACGAAAATGGAAACACAATTATAAGTTCCTGGAACTCATATTGATCGATGAGAAGGTATGGTCATGGAAATGATTTTTTATGTTTTTTTTATATTGTTTTACGTTAATATTTCTGTCTTAAGTTCATGTTATATACTGATATCTATATTTTGAAAAAGTTGTTATGTTTGATGTTTATCTTTTGTTTATTATTTATTATTATAGGGTGATAAGATTCAGGCTTCTATTAAAGGTCATTTGGTGCAACATTTAGACACTCAAATTCATGAGGATGATATTGTTGTTCTCTCCAAATTTGGTGTTGGTGAAAATAAGGACCCATACACTATTGTTGCCCAGGCTTTTAAAATCGTTTTTATCGTTGTACTACTGTGAATCATAACAGCGGATGGGAAGGTGTTGAGTATGCGTTCAGGTTCATTCCATTTAAAGACATTCTGAGTGGAGAAGCAAATACGCTATTGACTGTTGATTGGTCTATTCGCATATTTTATGTTACTTAGATTCTAGATGAGTTCATTTGTATAGATTTTTTATATACTTGTATTTTATACTTTTGTTGCAGATGTTGCTGGTAGTCTTATTTGGTATGGTGATTTGAATGAGTTTGGTAAAGGTCCAAAAATAACCAAACGGATGAACTTTGATCTTTAAGATTTGAAGTAAGCATTGACTTTTATTTTTATAAAATTTCTTTGTTCTTATGTTTGCGAAACATAATATAAATATTCATTTATGTAATAAATGTTAAGAATTAATGAAGTTTTGTAGTAAATTTAATGAAGAATATTCTCTTAAGGTAGACAACTTGTATGTTATTTTGTGAAGTAATAAATGTGGCATTTGAAATGTTGAGTCCCCGATTTTTTTATATGTATTTATAATCTTAAAATTATTGTTTGTATGTAGAGGTACGATTTTAAGATGTACAATGTGGAATGATTATGCAGTACTGTTTAACAATCTCATTGCTAATATTCCTGCTAATGAGCATGTGATGGTTGTTATACAGCATGGTAAAGTTAAGGACTGGAAAGATACGTTTGTCTTACCTTTGTGATTTTTAAAATAATTTTTAATATGAAATAAAGTCACTAAGTATATGTACATTGTTATATATAGAACAAATTTCCGTACAAAGCGAGAAGTATGGAAGTCGACTGTTTTTTAATGTAGAAATTGATGAAGTTAACCAATTAAGGAGGAGGTACAATATTTAGAACAATTTTTTACAGAAAAGAGTAATTTTTCCAAAATTTTTTTGGCTCATACTTTTGAGGTCATTTTTTTTGTTCATTATTTTTTTTCATTTTTCAGTCTTCTTAAGAAGCAAGCTCAAGAATCTGGTTGTACTTCCCTATCACTACGTTCCTCTGATTCTGCTTACTCATTGCATCAAGAATTCGTTGTTTCAACTCCAAAAAAAGATGTAGACGAGCTTAGCGACATAGAAACGGTGTCAATATTTTTTTTATAAATTCCATATTTTTTTTAATATGTTTATGATGATTTCTGCATTTTGCTAGTTTTATTATCATTTTGTTATCAATTCAGGGATTCCGCACCTGAATTGAACTTGTTTGATCATTATCTTTGTTGTTTAGACGATCCTACGCGCATACAAAGTGGTATTAGAGCAATTTGGATCAAACAACCACAAATTGATAATATTACAGCTGATTTGGACCCAATTTTGATCAAAACTTTCTGTTTTTCATTGATAAACTGAATTTAGTGTTAAATTGATTGATTTGAACTTGTTTTCATGGATAAAACTCAAAATTCTCTTTGTTAAACTTGTTCCAAATCCAATTTGAAGCAAAACCTGATTAAGATCATCAAATTTCATCAACATTTGAAAATTTTTGATCAAAATAACTGATTTTCAAAGAATAACCGTTTTTCAAAATGAAGGGTCGAACCTAGGGAGATTTGGTCGAAAGTGAGAGTATTTGGTCGAACCAAGGATTACTTGGTCGAACGTGGAGTGTTATTTGGTCGAACCTAGAGAGTATTAGTGTGATTTTGTTCATTCGACCTTATTGGGTACATTCGACCAATCGAGTGGTCGAACGTGGGTTTAAACGGTCGAAAGTGAACTGAGTTTGTTATTATCTACATTCGAACTTTATCAAACGGTCGAACGTGGACTAATTTTCACATTCAACCACGCGATCATTCAAAAGGGTCGAACGTAGAAACTGTTATAAAATTTTTCTAATCGTTTCGTGTTTAATCATTTTCAGATCGATATGTGGAATTTTCCTACAACACCACGACCTAATACAACACCACAACAGCAGACAACCATGGATCCTTGGTCAGTAGCTGCTCAAAAGTCTAGTCAACCATCCCAACCGATTAACTACATGGCGATGACTAGTTCTATGCCCCAACAAGTTGCACAACTACAACCACAACCGATGGCTGATTATTGGGGAGTAGCAGCAGCGGCGGTACATTCTCAGACTACCAACGCGATTTCAACTCTTATTCAAGACTTATCTTCGGGTAGTGGGAGCCGTCCACCAAAGTTGATGGAAATGGTAGACTACAACACATGGAAGACCAAGTTCAAGATTCATCTTGAGGGAATGGGATTAGAAGGAACGAAAGCTTGGCAAATCATTGCTAAGGGCTATGTTGCTCCGATCTTGGGGAACACGGGTGAGCCGATTCCATTGGAAAGTCTTGCTGAGGATGAGAAAAAGAAATTTGTTGTGGAGAAGAAGGCGTTCTCTCAACTGTCCCAGGCCATTAATACTGAGCTCTTACATCAGTTTGGGTCTTGCACTACTTCTAAACAGTTGTGGGACATGTTAAGAAATCGTCATGATGGGAATGAGAAGACGAGGAAGTTAAGGATGGAGGAGTTACGAAAAGAGTTTGAGAACTTCAGCTATATGGGGAATGAGACGCTGAAGGAGTTGATTCCAAGGTATTTTCATTTACTGACTGAGCTTTCAAGCTACGAGATTAACATACCGATGTCTGAGCTAGTGGACAAGTTTGCTGATGCATTGCCACCATACTGGAATCAACACATAGAGGTACTCAAGGAAAGGGATGCGTACCGATACTGGACCATCAACGAGTTTATCCAGAAGCTTGAGAATAAAGAGATGGGGGAAAAGAGGATGGCGAAAAGAGCTCAAGTTCCTCAGAATCGGGAGCAATACCATGGTAGTGCATCTTCATCTCTTGCTATTTCAAGTTCCAGTTCTAATGTTGCTCCACACATTGCGTGTGTTTCTAGTCATGTTGAACCATCCAAAACACCCATCAATTACCTTGCTCAAACTTCATCTTATACCCCACCATCATATCCTACTACAACTTTCATCCCACCATTCTCACCAATGCAACAAGCAGCTTGTTATTCTACTAATCTAAACCAATCTCAACAACAATCCTATATTCCTCAAGTGAATCAAACCCAGATGAACCAAACTCAACCTACTCAGAGTTCAATTGTGCTGGAAACCTCGAACTTGAACAATGTTACTGTTGAGATAGCACAGCAACATGTAGCATTGGTGTCAGCTATGGTAGCTTCTTATAACGGTCTGATTGCGAGTCAAATTGGTAACAACAACTTGACTAGTGAAGATTACACACAGATTGACAAAGAAGAGATGGAGCTCATTGATATCCAGTGGGCATTTGCTAGCGTTATGAGGAGAGCTACCGAATTCATTGAGAAGACTGGAATAACTGATCTTTCTACTTCACCAAACACCACATATGGCTTTAACAAAGCCAAAGTGCCATGTTTCAATTGTGGTGGGAAAGGTCACTTCAAGAAGGAATGTACATAGCCAGCACAGCAGGGGAACAGAAATCCTTTCAACACCATCTACCAAAACCGTCAAACCCAAAACCAAAATCACGTATCTTACCAAAGTCCAAATATTTCAAGCTTTCAACCACAAAATACCTACCAAAACCGCCAAAATAGTTCACAAAACAACACTGTTAGACAAACTACCACACAAAACCAGAACCAAAACCAAACACCTCAAAATCCAAACCGAACAATCATTCCTATTTCTACACCAAACACACAAACCCAATCAGATAACCAAAACCAGGCCTTGGTGATACAGAAAGATGAGGGATTTGATTGGACGGGTATGCAGTTGGGTGTTGAGGAGATTACCACTGGTAATGTGGCATGTGTTGCACAGAAAATGGATTTGGATGAGCCGGTATGTGTTGAAGAAGAGATAGTTACTAAGAAGATGTCTGAAATGAAAATTGAGGAGATGAGTGAAGAAAGTGATGATTGTGGAGAGAAGAAGTCGGGTTTGATTCTTGACTCTGTTACTGATGTGCCAGAACAGTATGATTCAGCTTATTCTGATGTGGAGAGTGATTCGGATTCTGAAGCTAGTGTTAACTCATTGGATGATGATATCGACCAATTGCTTGCTGAAGCTGATTTTCTGATGACCCGCAAATCATGCATGGTGGATGATGCTTGTACCAGAATTGATTATTCAAAGTTTTTCGCTGGTAAGGAAGCACACTTTGCACTGATGGCGATGACAGAACCTCCAAAGCAGGTAGGTACTGAATCTACTCTTGATATGAATAGTGAGAAGTATTGTGGTGCATGTGATCAATTGACAGAGGATAATAAGCAACTCGGGGTTCAGCTTGAGAGTGCTAAGATCAACTGTCAATCGTATCAGAAAGAAGCACGTGAGTTTAACAGAGTGCTTGATGGTTATAAGAAAGATATTTCAGAACTGGAAAAGACTTTATCCTTGAAACAACTAGCCATTAACAATTACATCAATGATTTAGAAAACACAAAACTTGAAATGGCTACCATCAAGTGCTTTGCAGAAAAAGTAAATAAGAAACTTGAGAGTTATAAGCATATTGCTTATGTTGTTGATCGTATCATAGAGGAGCATTCACAGTCTAGTAGTGCAAACTACAAGGCCGTCCCATCTCCTGTGTTATTTGAAAATCATACTTTACATTCAATAACACCGGAGAGCTCAGTTAAGTCTGATTCAACATCGGATGATGAGTCGAACACTTCTAGTGTGGGAGACCCAAATTCTGATGTTCGACTAGTTTTTGGAATAAACAATGAAGGTGTAGTTGCTGTAACTGATGATTCAGATTCAGAGGATGATCAATCTGAGAAGGTGTGCGATATTCCTACTGAAAATCACATAATTACAAATTAACCTGTGTCACCATCTCAGATTGTGCATCCCACGCTCATAGAAAGAATCAATCAGTTAAGCCTGTTGAAAAGAAAAATGAATTCCGTGACAAACCCGTCAAGATTTTCTATCGGATGATTGGATCCGATAAGATTATGTCTGACGAGGAATATCCAATCAAATTTGCCAACTATTCAAAGATTGAAAAGATTTGACAGGAGAGTATCATTTGGTTCCCAAAGCATGAGCGAACAAATGATGTACCTCCAGAGGTTTTAGAAAGAATTTACTTAGATATTCCGAAAGAACCGAAAGTTCATGTCACAGAATTTATCAAGCCAAAGAATAAGGCTAACAGTTTTCTTGAGCCGACTTACTCCAAGGACCCAGCTCCTGAGAGTCTTAGAAGGAAATGTGTGGAGGATCAATATCCTATCACTACATACTCTAAGTCGAACGCTAAGAATAACTTTGAGGAATACTGTGCGTGTTATAAATGCGGGGATAGAGGGCATTTACTTGCTCACTGCCCGTTTGTTAGGCACAAATGGCACGAGGTGGAAGTGAAGCAAAATCATCAACGTCCAGTCGATAATCAATGTTATCCACAACAACGTGTTGTCCCTCAACAAGCACATTTTTACAATCAAAATTATTTTTATCAAAGAAGGGATAATCGTTCGATGACATATGATCGTCGTAACCGGACAGCAATTGAAAAACCCCTTAAGAAACCGATGGTGAACACAACTGTTGACAAGAAAAAGGTTTCTGTAAAACTTGCTGTCAAACCAACAGTTGGACCTATCTCTGTTAAATCAGAGAAGGTAACCAAGAAAGTTTCATTTAAAGACGAAGTAAAGAAACCGGTTGAGACCCCAAAATCTCAAATCCGGATCTTGAAACGTTCGGAACAGTACTGGTTACCTAAGGGTTCCCAAGGTGCTTCATCTTCACAAGTGAATGAGAATGTGAAAACTGAAACTGAAAAAGATTTAATTGATCAGAAAAAGATCAATTCAAATCAATCTGATTGTAAGAAAGAATCTTTGAAACTCAAAGTTCAAAGACCCAAGACCAAGCAGGCTTGGGTCCCCCGAAAAATCTAATCTTTTACTTGATATGTGCAGGGAGCTTCAGCTGGCCCTGTGAGCAGTCTTTAGATTGTTGACAGTGGAGCTTCTGGTCACATGACAGGGGATCTATCGCTACTGTTCGATATCAGAAATATTAATGGAGGTTATGTAGCGTTTGCTGGGAACAAGGGAGGATACATTACCATGGAGGGTAGTGTAAGTAATGGGATAGTGAGTTTTGAGAAGATTTCGTATGTGAAGCAAATCGATTATAATCTGCTCAGTGTCAGTCAGATATGTGATAAGCAGTTTTCAGTATTCTTTGATGACAAATCTTGCTATATACTCAAGCCGGGATTCGTTTTACCAAAAGAGTGGGTGATGTTAAAGGCACCGAGAGTGAACAATTTGTACATTCTCGACATGTCAAAAGCTATGACTACACAAGGCCAAGTCACGTGTTTTCTCTCCAAGGCTACTGAAAAAGAATCAATCATGTGGCATAGGAGGATGGGACACATGCACCTTCGAAAGATGAATCAATTGGTGAAGAATAAACTTGTGACAAGCGTGAATGTTAAACATTTTCATTTAAATGACAAGTGTGTGAGTTGCAAGAAAGGTAAGCAGCACAAGCAATCCCATAAGCCAAAGAAAGTCAATTCCGTTGAACTACCACTTGAGCGTTTGCACATGGATCTGTTCGGACCGGTCAAGCGTAAAAGTCATGTTGGTGAATTGTACTGTCTTGTGGTTACCGATGATTATTCCAGATTTTCATGGGTTATGTGCTTGCATCATAAGAGCGACACGTTTGATAATTTGAAAGTTCTGTTCACTCGATTGGAAAATGTCTATGGTCTCAAGATCAAGAGAATTAGGAGTGATAATGGGACGGAGTTTAAGAATGCATAGATGGAAGCTCTTTGTGAAAACAAAGGAATTCATCATGAATACAGTGCTCCGTATACCCCACAACAGAACGGTATCGCAGAACGCAAAAACAGGACTCTAATTGAAACGGCAAGAACAATGCTTGCGGGCTCCAATCTTCTAGTAATGTTCTAGAACGAAGCAATTTACGCAGCTTGTTATACTCTTAATCGTGTTTTAACGGTGAAGAAGTTTGGCAAAACTTCTTATGAACTGTTGAATCAACGAAAGCCGAACTTAGAGTATCTAGAACCGTTTGGAGCTCCGTGTACAATGCTTAATCCATCTAAGAAGTTCGCACCGAAGGCTGAAGAAGGATTCTTTGTTGGATATGCAACCCCGCTCAAACGGGTATTCAACAAACGAACTCGTCAGGTCGAGGAATGGGCTAACGTCGAGGTTCAAAGATATACTCAGAATGTACAGGGTAGCGGTCCAGACTGGATGTTTGATTACAAAGACTTCTTTGAATCATTCAATCTAGATAGCTTGGTTGAAGAAGCTATACTCCAATTATATTACGAGGTCGAAAACGCAGTGACATCACCGTTAGTGCGTCCGATCACTGTAAACCTCCAAACAGCTTCTAATGATACCAATGCTCCTGCAGCTGAAGAAGAGGTATTTCTGAAAGCTTCCACAACTCTTAATTCATCGGAATCTGAAGAAGACGATGATGTTACAAGTAAAGCTGTTCCAGATATTGCTACAGAGACACCAACAGTGAACCCAAATCCTAATGTTGCTTCATCATCGAACGTGGGTAATGATCTGGATTCAACAGAGAACTTAACTACTCAGACGGGAGTGCAAGTACCTGATTATCCAGAATCTCTGATACATCGGATTCACCCGATCGAGCAGGTTATTGGTGATCCTGGTAGCAGTGTGATGACGAGAGGTCAACTGAGGAATGCAAACTCACCAGAAAACCTTGGCGCTCTTGCTTTATATGCCAAAATTCAAAAATCAGGTTTTCAAAATGACTTGTCTTTTGCTTGTTATGTTTCGCAGGTCGAGCCGCGGACATACAAGGACGCTCTTTTGGATGACGCTTGTGTAGAGGCTATGCAGGAGGAGTTATTACAGTTTCAGAAACTCAGAGTGTGGACACTGACAGATTTACCCCCAGGACGGAAAAAGATAGGAACGAAATGGGTGTTCAAGTGTAAGAAAGATGACAGAGGAGTGATTGTTAGGAATAAAGCTCGATTGGTCGTACAAGGCTTTCATCAAGTTGAAGGAATCGATTATAACGAGATTTATGCACCGGTTGCACGCTTAGAAGCTATCCACATGTTTCTGGCGTTTGCATCTTATAAGAAATTCAAGGTGTATCAAATGGACGTTAAAAGCGCGTTTCTTTACGGTGTGGTCAAGGAGGAAGTTTACGTAGGTCAACTACCAGGCTTTGAAGATCCTATTCACCGGGATAAGGTCTACGTTCTAAACAAAGCTCTTTACAGGTTGCACCAGGCTCCAAGGCAATGGTATGAGGAGCTGAGCACGTATCTTCTGACAAAAGGATTTAAACGAGGTTTGGTAGATTGCACACTGTTCACAAAACGAACAGGGGATGACTTGCTTCTAGTGCAGATTTATGTTGATGACATTATTTTTGGTTCTACTAACGAACTTTTGTGCAGAGAATTTGAACGTGTTATGCAGGAAAAGTTCGAAATGAGTGCGATGGGAGAGATGCAGTTTTTCCTAGGCTTGCAGGTGGACCAAAGACCAACGGGGATCTTTATTCACCAGACGAAATATGTTTCTGAAGTCTTGAGCCGATTCCAGATGGATGATTCAAAGCCGATGGATACCCCAATACAACCTAATCACGGGATTGGTGTTGACGCTAAGGGGGAGCTAACTGATCCTTTTACATACAGAGCAATCGTCGGATCTCTGATGTACCTCACTGCCTCCAAACCAGATATAATGTTTGCCACATGTCTCTGTGCACGTTATCAATCGAAGCCGAAACAGAGTCATCTTGCAGCTGTCAAACGTATCCTTAGATATCTGAAGGGTTGTCCGTCGAGAGGACTGTGGTACCCTAATGATGATAATTTTGACCTAATCACTTTTAGTGATGCAGATTGGGGTGGCTGTGACAAAGACAGCAAAACCACAACGGCTGGATGCCAGTTTATGGGGAGCAAGCTCGTGACCGGGCAATGCAAGAAACAGACCGCAGTTGCCTTATCCACATGTGATGCAGAATACGTCTCAGCATCAAGCTGCTGCTCACAAGTTCTCTGGATACAACAACAGATAGTGGACTACGGTTTGCAATTTCTTATAACCCCTATTTACTGTGATAATGTAGCCGCAATTGCATTAACAAAAGACTTAGTAAATCACTCGAAAGCTAAATATATCCGGATCAAATACCATTTTATCCGTGATTGTTACGCAAAAGAGTTGATCGATATGGTCAAAATCCACACTGACTATCAACGTGCAGATCTATTTACCAAAGCTTTTGATAAATCAAGATTTGAATATCTTTTAAAAGCTAATGGTATAAAAGAAAAACAAGACTGATCACCACCTCAGTTTATCACTTTTTAGTTTAGTTTTGATTGCTTTTCAGAAAAACACAAAAATCCAAAAATATGTTTTTACAGTTTTAGGTAGAATTTATTTTTAGAAAATCCAAAAACATTGAAAAATTCAAAAACCCATAAAAATTAGAAAAACCCAAAATGATTTCCAGGAGAAAAAGGGGAAATGATAGTACATCAGTGGGGATCTGACACATGCTAAAGAAATGTAATGCAATACAAGGCGTGTGTTTGAGTCTGTGTGATGTGTTGATAGGCTTCGTAGACTTATTACTACGTGCCTGATACATACATATCAAACGAATTGTTGTGTGGATGAACTCCTCATGGGCATATGGTCTTAGTACCGTAATTTCGTTTGATAGGGTATTTGTACAAAATTCGAAGGTTTCGGGTCGTTATGTTATTAGTTGTCTGGGGATAGCCTCTCTGATCTTCTGCTGTAAGTCATTACGGACCTAGATCAGATAGGGTGTCTTTATAAAAGAGCTGTAAAGCCAAATCCTAAAGTTACCGAATTGAGGAACTTTCCATGTATAAAGATAATTAAAGATTATCTAATACATCGTATCCAATCATTGATGCCAATCATGATTGATATTAGCCCTCAACCTGGTAGAGTGCACAAGTTACTTTGTTGCATTGATTTGCTGACCTGTATACCTCTGTGCCTCATACCTTGTAAATTACAGATGACGAAAGCATAATCACGCGTTACAATGAGTCTTTGTGCATTTACTTCTTGATACGGGAGTATGTCGTGTGTGTGGGAACCACAGACAATTAAGTTAATACTATAAATAATAGTATCAGTCTAAAGCACTGCACAACAGTCTGCATGTGAGTTTATGTGGATCACAATATCAGCAGTTACCAGATCACACACTGTCTTTAATGATAATAAATCAAAAGATCAACGGTGTGATCAGATTTCTCAATAACTAATATGATCCCCTTACCGGAAATCACAAAACATTTACTGCTTTATCTTTACATTTATGCATTTTACATTTCTCGTCAAAAATACAAAACTCTAAAAGATTTTAGGTGTGTTTTAACAAAGAGTTTAGAAAATCCAAAAAGATTTTACATTTCTATCTTATTTTTGATAGCTGATGGTGGTTGATTATGATTTTCTAAAACTTGATGGACCACTTGAGTTTTGTCTATCTTTAAATGAGAAATAATGAATGTCGGATGCTTAAAAGTTGAAAAATATTTTGAACGGGACTCGATTTTGAGATTTGGTAAAATTTTCAAAAATTCCAATTTTCATTCGCCCCTTCATTGGGCCGAAGGTGGAATTTTAACTGCACATTCGAACCTTTTAAACGGTCGAATGTGAGTGTTCATATGATATTTTCATATTCGAACCCTTTTTCTACATTCAAACCTTTAAATAGGGTCGAAGGTGGAAAAAGTTTCACATTCGCCCTAGTCAAACGGTCGAATGTGGATCCTATATAAATCAGATCTGCACATTCGACCCTCACATTCAAAAGATTTCAAAATTCTGAGCTAAAGTGATCTTCTTTCCTGTGCATTAAAAATCATACCATTGTGTTCGTCTTGAATTGCTGATCATTTTGCTATATCATTTGCAGGTTATCATCAACTATACAGATCATAATCATAGATTTTGTGGCTGAGCCCTAACTGACAATAAAACTCAAATTTAAATTGTTAATAGCCAAATTTTTTTATAAGGATTCATTGCTTATGTGTTTTAGGGGGAGATAAAATAAAAACTAAGGTTTAAATCAAATCAGATTGGTCAATTGATGTTTTAAAACCATTGAACCCTAGTTTTTAATAGAAAACACAAAATCAATGGATAATAATTGAAATTGTTGTTTGGAAATGTTTAATCGGTCATACTAGAGTGTATTTAAATCAAAATGGCATGATAAAACAAACCAAATCAAAATTTGACATTGAAGAAGATGAACAGTCTCCTTCGCCCAAATTCAAACGGTCGAATGTGACTTTTTGAGCAAATGTAGATGTTCAAACGGTCGAACCTGGAAATAAACGGTCGAATGTACAAGTTTACATAATGTTTTTCACATTCGAACCTTTAATTCCACATTCGAACCTTTCTGATTTCACATTCAAACCTTCGAACGGTTGAATGTAGAATCTGAAAATAAAAAATTTTCAAGTTTTGTTTATTTTGTCCGTTTTTAACTTGTTTTCTTGATTTGTTTTGCAGTCTAATAATGTCTGAACAGGAAAGTGCTGATATTCATGCTGGATCTTCAGAACAGGCAACTGGAAAGGAACAGATGGAAGAATTACCATTTGAACTGGCGCACAACTACTGTGTATTCATGGGAGATTTGAAGAAACATCAAGAGTTCACCGGCATTGTAGATTTCTTAAAAAGAAGCCGTGTGATAGTTGCACTTGCTACCCCCGCTATCATTTATAAGGATCATCAACAGGAGTTCTGGAAGAATGCAAGAATGGACTACTGGAACAATGAATCTGCTGTGGTTAGTACGATTCAGGGGGAGCTTGTGATCATTTCTGAAGATGATATCCGAGAGGCACTGAAGTTGTATGATGAAAAGAAGAAAGATCCAAGAGAACTTTCATGGAAAGAACAGAGAAAGTGCTTCCTACGAATGAAGTACAATGGACCGATAACTGATGGTTCGTTACATAAAGGGAAGCTATGCCCTCAGTTCAAGTATCTCGCTCACGTTATGGTGCACGTATTTGGATCAGTGAGTGGAGGGTATGATGTTATGAGAAAGAGCATTAGTTCTTTGATGGTGGCTCTTATTTTGAACAAGTCGTTCAATGTATCTGGTATGATACTTGAACACATGCTGGAACCACTTAGAGGCTTGAAGAACAAGAAATTTTTGTTATATCCGAGATTCATACAGATGATACTTAATGAGAAGCATAAGAAGTTGAGAAGAGATCCTACCCAGATTGTTGTATAGGATCACATGAGCCTGAACACACTTGTTAGAATGAAGGGTTATAAGGGTGTGTCGTTGAATGAAATACCACCTCACAAGAACCTGTTTGGTCATCTGATCAACCCAGGGTATGTAGATCCAGGTAAGAATGAGGTTAGACATGCTAACAGTGATTCAGATCCAGATAATCCTTTATGTCCAGTTGATCCTATTGCGAAAAGAAAGCGTCAAGTTATGAACGTTGGTGCAAAAACAGGGAAAGGTAAATAGAAACAAGATGATACTGAACCCGCTCAGAAGAAGGTGTCTAGAAGGAAAAAGAGTGTTGCCAAGAAGGGTTTGCATCTGGTTGATGAAGTTTCTGTTGATTCTGAAGAGACACAGGAAGATGAGAGATGGGATTCGGAAAATGAGACTGTAAAGAGCACCATGCGTAAGGTCACTGTGGCTGGTGAGTCTGAGAGTCTAAACAAGTCTGTGGAAGAGCAAAGGACAAAAAGTCCTATTGCATTAGATGAGATAGATGAAGGGATTGGGATCCGAAGATTTTGTGGGATCGCCAAAGACAGGTGAGAAACAGAAGAAACCACAGTATAAGAAGAAAGAGAAAGTATTGAAGCCGATAGAGAAAAGGGCTAGAGATATTGAGCATCTGGTTGCTGGAAAGAAACGGCCTCCAGCATCTAGTTCCAAATCACCCATCACATCCCCAGCAGCAAAGAAGCAAAAGACATCATCTGCTGCTAAACAAACTGAATTGCCAACTGATGAGTTCAACGATGCATTGGATAGAGTGTTGAAGAAGTTAAAGAAAGGGAAGATTCCTGTTGCTGAAGCTTCAAAACCTAAGGTTACTGTAGACAGTGATGTGATGACTGCAGTTAACCAGAGCTTGCTGATATGATGAAGATTATAAATCAGCAACAAGCAGAGATTGAACAGTTGAGAAGCAATGACAAGAAGATGTTAGATGTTGTTGAATCATCACATGAGAATCATGAAGCTCTGGAAGCTAAGATTAAGCAACTTCTGAAAGAAAACAAGAAGTTGTTGAAACATGAGCAGAGAAACACCAGGAGGTATATTGCTATAAAAGAGGAGAACAAGAAGCTGAAAGCAAGTAACAAGAGTATGGATAATCTGATTAAAGACTTGTACTCTAAAGCTCCTCAATTACAAGCTGGTGAAGAAGATAAAGAGCGTGATGAAGAGGAAGTTGATTTTGAACCATCTAATCAAGAAGAAGAAGAAGATGATGAGTTGGATGAGGATGCCGGTGGTGCTCCTAAGAAGAAAAAGAAAGATGATGGTGATGATGATGGTTCAGGAGACGAATCAGGTGAAGGTAATAGCTCTTCGAGTTCTGACAGTGATGATGATGATGATGATGACACTGACAAGTATAAGTGTGAGAAGAGAGGATCGGGAAAAGATACAAGAGGATCAAGTTCAAAAGCTCCTGGTGGAACCGTTGACGATGATAATATCTTTTGGAATGAAAAGATTAGATCTTTATCTGATGATGACAAGAACATGTATCACAAGTTGTTGACTGACAGAGTCTGGATGATAGAAATGACAAGCAGATTTCCTGAGATATTTGAGTCGAATGATATGAGATTTGAGTTGGAATACAACGATCCTGATTTGGAAGATGGAGATGTTTCTGCAGCAATGTCTAAGGAGATATTGGATGGACTGGCAAAACAGGTTGGTAAGTCTTTGGAGGAGTTGATGGCTGATAATCAGATACCAAACATACCTGAGAAAGAAGCAGGTAATCACTCCGATGACAGAGACTTTCTAGTATTTGAAGAGGTAGAGATTGAGGACATCACTAGTGAGGAATATCCAGAATACTTCAAGAATAACAAAGATTCTGGATTTCCTGAATTCACTGATGAGATGCTAAGCCAGGCTGAGAAACTTGCTCATGAAAAGAGTGAGAAGTTTGTTGAAGAAGTGTTTTCAGATTGTAATAAGCCAAACACTGAACAATCTGACGCTTTGAAAGAACTTTTGAGGAAGCTTAAAGATAAAGAAGCTAACCGTCCAAAGAGAGAAGTTCAAGGTAGCTTTTACAAATTTCACAATGACTTGTTTAAAGGGAAAGCTCTTGGATGGAAGTTCGTGAAACAGTTGAAGTGTGTTGCTGTGAAATGGGAAAAAGGAATTTTGTACTTTGACAGATTCCATGACTTGAAGACACTACCATACTGGGCTATTCGTGATATTTGTAGACATGAGATAACAGGTTCTGTAAACGATCATCTTGCTTACTTTGCAGATCGTATGTCGAGAGAGAGCAGAACGGAGTGGAACTTGTTTACTCCACAGTATCCAAAAAGGATAGTTCATAAGAAAGAGAAGGATGATATTACTGGGATGCCCAAGGTGACCTTGAAGTATAAACCACCGAAAGTGTTGAAACATATTCCACTGATGCAGATGCCACAACACTTTTCTAAAGACTTCATGTGGTGGTACTATGATTGGAAGTCTGCAAAGACTATTATCGTCTTGAAGGATGGTGCAAAAGATTTTAAGAAGATTCATATATTCGATCCTATGTGGTTGATCAACTGTTCGCATGAGGATATCATAATGCTTTATTATAATCCGATCTATTGCGAAGCTAAGGATAGTGAACAGGCAAGCAAATACCAACGTGTGGTATTCTTATGCTTTGCATGGGATGTGAATGCTGGATGTGATTTCGATAAGAAACTGGGGAAGTTTGTGAAAGTTCAGGATGTTAAGGATGTTAAGAAGAAGAAGCCGAAACAAACTTATAAACCAGTGATGACTAAGGAACAAAAGACGTTATTGCACATCAAGCTTATGAACAAGGCAATGGACCAAGAACGAAAACTCAAGCAATCCAAGCAATAGTCGAGGGGGAGTTTGTAGATACATATATTGCGATTAATGCTATTGGATTGCGGATTACAAAGTGTTTTGTTCAATATCGAATGGTCGAATGTGGTTTATAGTTTGGTCAAAGGTAGAATTAATGGTTGAAGGTGGATCAGAAGGGTCGAAGGTACACAGGGAGGTCGAAGGAAGAAATTAGATTTATGTATGTCTTGGTTCGACCATGTCGAATGGTCGAACCTGCACATTCGACCAACTCAATTGGGCGAATGTGCACGTCTATATAAGGTTGAACCAACTTTTTGAATGTAACTTTTGGACATTTTGTTTTCCCTCCCTGTGTGTGTTCTCCCTAGAGTTTATTATTGAGTCTGTAAAAGTGTTTTAATCATTATAAACTACATTTTTCAAGTGTAATTGATTATCAAAGTGAATGAATTGAATATGTTTATGATGATTTCTGCGTTTTGCTAGTTTTATTATCATTTTGTGATCAATTCAGGGATTCCGCACCTGAATTGAACTTGTTTGATCATTATCTTTGTTGTTTAGACGATCCTACGCGCATACAGTTTTCTTCATTTTAATAGTTCAGTAGTTTTTTGTTATTTTTTTCAAGGATGTTTTTTGTATTGCTACCGACTCTTCCGTCGATGAAGCTTTAAAGGATTGTGCTACAAGCCCCAATGGAAAAAGGAGTATTGAAGATACTGATATTTCAATTGTTGATGACCTATCGTCTACTGCCAAAAGAACCCGGAGAAGATTATCTAGGATGAAAAATTATGTAGTTATGGAGTAACAAGTTGTATGAAACTTTAGTAAGTTTCATTTTTGGGCATGTTTAAACTTGAAGCATGTGTATGCCGTTTTACCAGAAGATATTAATATTTTAAAACTTGCCAATTAATTTTAAGTCATCCTTTCTTTTACTTGAAGTTTGTAATATCATTATTATTATCATTAGTTTTGGACTAAACCCTTTAGTGTTTTGTTTGTAAAGTTTGTTTATTGAAGTAAATATTTGCCATTTAATTAGTCTTCAGATGTTTTAAATATTGATCTCTTATCAAGTACATTACAAGTATTTCAAATTCTCAAAGTACTCTCGAGAAACAACTCTTAGCAAAACATTTTTTTATTCAAAAGGTTGAAAGTGAATGTTTGTATTATATTCAAAGCTCCCCCGTTTCATTTAATATCAAAACGTTTTAATCAAAGTTTCTAACTTTGACATATTATCAGGAAAATATAACGTCTGTTCTTATAAAAAAACGTTCTATTACGAACAAACAGAATTTTTATGAAATAAATTGTTTAATCCCTTACAAATATATATTCTCAACTCTCAACTGTTAATTAAACTTCGTTCTTCACTTTTTTGTTCCCTTTGATGGTCTGTCTGTCTTGTAAGATTGGTTGCTGAGGACCTACGTTTGTGTTGAATCCTCTGGTCAGTAGCTTGGTCCTCATCAGGATATATTGGTTTTTTCGACAGAGTTGGATCCTTTTGTCTATTTAACTCCAGGAGTTTGTAGGTTTCTTCCAAAACTAACCCAGACCATCTGGCAACATATTTCATTTCACCGTATTTTGCCGCAACTAACTCTTGTCTCATTCTCTTGAATTTTAAAGCTCTTTTAGATTCACTTTCTACGTCTTTCTTTGAGTCAGCTGGATTTGTTTTCTGATTCTTACCGTCTTTAAGCAAGTCTTCAATTATGTATATTTGAGCCCTGATTTCTTCAGAAGACCAACCAACAAATTGTCTTTCTGTGACGTTGTAAAACTTGAGATTTAAAAGATGATCTAGGAATTCTTTTCTTAAATTTCTCTCTATTTTAGAAGTTGTCATTCTTTCATGCAATTCTCTTGCAAATTCTTGTATTTTGATAAGCTTTTGAAGTTCTGCTTGCTGGATTCCATGAGCAGTCATGTTATCTTTGTCTTTGCATTGTACTCTGATACTGTTTTCAGTCTGTTGCCGTTTTATATCCAAATACTGATCGACAGTCATAGGTTTCTTGAAACCTTCAATAGATGAGAAGCTTAATGATGAAGGATCCTCTATTAAGTAGAAAGATTCTATCTCATGTTTGATTATTAATATCTCAAGAGGATATTTAGCAGCCAATGGTTCTAAATAATGTGGTGTAACATCTGTTTGTTCTTGATAGGGTATAATGGCAGTTGTTATTGGAACATTTAATTCTGCGTGCAAAGAACCAGCAGATGTTCTTTGGGTTGGTGATTGATTTGGCAATGTTGTGGTTTCTGTAAAGGGATTTGTAGTGGTGATGACTGATGTTGTTGAATATTCAATGGGCAGTTTACAAACTTCTGCAGTTTGTTTTCTCACAGTCGTGCCAACAAATTTTGTGGTTTCAGTGGTTTTGGGAGAAGAAACAGGAGAGGGTTGTTTTGCTTCAGCCTCAACAGTGGTTGAAACTATAGTAGAAACTGGTTTATCAAATGATTGCATATCAGTTATTTGATCTTTGGTACCCTTTTTGGTTTTATCAATATCAACCTCTGTTTCAAAAACAAATCTTGGAGCGGACCCAGTTGTGCTTAACAGATGATCTTTAATTGCTTTCATATCAGTTTTAGTATCGTTGTACAAAGCATCCACTTTCATGTATAACGATTCCATCTCAGAATTGTGTTTGATCTCTGCTAATTTTTGTTGACCCTGTGTTATTTGGTCAACAGACTTCCAGAGTTCATTGGTAGCCTCACTGATTTTCTCTATGAACTTTTCTTTCATTTCTTCAAATACACTAAATAAGGCTTCAAGTGTAGTTACCCTTTCCGCCAAATTTTGATTTTTTGAAGCATTCTTTAAATTAACAGGATCAATTTCCTTTTCAACTGTTATTGTATTTTTTTTCAATGTTTTCAGCAACTGGAAGTTTTGTGAGTTGTTATCAATTTCAACTGTAGCATAAGTTACAATTGTAAGATTAGGTGTTTTTTGCTCCAAGGGTGTCTTATTTGTCTTATGACTTTGCAACTCAGAAACAGTTGTCTCAGCTTTTGTAGTTGCAGTCTCATTTGAAGTACCAACAGGATTGACTTCAAAGTTGGAGATTGTGGTCTTCTCTTCCTGTGGGCTAGATGATTGATTTTTTTCATGAACGCTCTGTTCTTGCTGTGTATTCTCAGTTATGGGTGATTTAGAGGCATTGTTTTCAGTTTGAGTTTTATCAATTGCTTCAAACAATGGATTAAAGGTAGGTGGAATTTTTGTTGATGCTTGTGATGGGGACTGTGGTGGAGTTAAAAGAGATCCAGCTCCAGGAGAAGGGCTTTTAAACAAATGTACAACCGAATCATCTAGGTGATGTTGCATATGTTCTTCATTTACAGGACCATCCGGTTGAGAGGATACATTGACAATTTCTGTCATTGTTGATATTTCCATTGGCTTAGATGAAGCATCAACAGTTGTTGTTTGGTGCTCTTGTGTGGCTGTAGTAGTTTCCTTTGGCTTCTCAACATCCAGAGGTACAGTCTTTCTCCTCTTTTTCATTTTCTTTTGTGTTGGTGGTTTCTTTGTTGAAATCAGTGGCATGATTTCCACATAAGTGTTTGTTGTTTCATTTTCAGCAGAAGCAGTTGTCTCCGAAGCAGACGTTAGAACAACAGATGTTGAAATATCAATGTTTGTTGGTTTTTTAGTACTTTTGCCTTTAATTACTTTTTCTGTACTTTTAACGTCCAGCATTCTTGTAAAAGTTTCATTCGATAAGCTATTAATTTTAATAGCTAATCCTTTCTTAAAATCCTTATCAGGCAACAGTTTTTGTAAGCAGACACTCAACAATCTTGGATATAGTAAAAAAGCATTATGAGATCCAGATTTTATAGCCTTTACATTAGATACTAAATCGGTAAATACTGTCTGGGATAAGTTGAAATCACTCTCAGTTAAAATTGCATGAGCAAGATACTGTGTTTTCAAAGGTATCTCATTAAATGATGTTGTTTTTGCAGACAGACATATAAGAAGGGTATGAAAAAGAAACTTCATTGGTGGGGGGAAATTTGGTTTAAACATTGTTGATGCAGTCAATTGACCTTCATACCCTCTCTCAATTAACTCTGTCTGAACTTCATTTTTTTTCAAAAGAATTATTACCTTGCAAATCGTTTAATGAGAATGTGTTGCAGATGAATTCCGGTGTTATCTCGATATCTGTATTTCTAATCTTCGAGACAACCGCATAAGGCTTTTTATTCTTCTCCCGACACTCGGCTTTGTTCCAGAACTCTTTCAGAGTATCCTCATATATTGGTGCATCAGCGGTTAGGATTGGTAGGTATTTCGATCTACAGAGCAAATCGATTATAGAGTGAAATTGATGGTTATTTTCGGTTTTAACCAGACATAGTAGATAGTTATGACGGAGTTTTAATTGGAGATCCATTCTAATGATTCAAACAAACCAATTGAATTGAAATTAGGGATCTAATAAGACCGGAAATTTAAAATTTCCTACTGGAATGTATTTAGGTCGTAATTGATATTGAAGTGCTTTTCTGCTTTTTGAATACGATAAGAGTGGAATGTCTGGTTGGATGTAAGAGGGTCGTAATTGATATTGAAGTACTATATATTTTGGGACACTTTTGGACTCCTAGAACCATACTATAATCATATATTGACATTAAACATTTGAAATTATTGCCAAAAAAATAAATGTTTGGGCCGGGGTTTGAACCCGCGCCCAGACCGGTTCAATGCTTTACACCACACAACACAACCAGCTGAGCTACATGTTATATTTGTTCCATATCCTACGCGAGTTATATATAAAGGTTGCTGAAAACGTGCAGTTGACTTATGGAAAGTCAAACTGCGAGCAATTCTTTCCAATTCAAGCATCAATCCGCGTTTTTGTTTCAATTCGTTTATGGTAATGATCCCACCGACACCCTAGAGTATTCCCCACGCCAAATCACAGTTAAAACATACCAATTTTATACCAATTACGCGTATTATAATCAATGTGGGTCAAAACTTCTAAATTTATGAAATCGTGGAATTAGTATAAATTGATACCTCCCATTCAAGCTCAATGCACCGAAAAACAAACCCCCATACTCAATTCATCCTAAAACACCTCCTAAATCTACAAATTTTGAGTCTTTGTGTCGTGTTCGTTGACCCGCTCGTTCACACCTTTAATCGCATTGTAAGTCCATTTTTTTATGGGTTATGTTAATCGACACATTACAAGTAATAGCCCAAAGATTCAGGGGCTATTGATCGCTAATTGTAGTGTTTAGAAATCTAGGGTTTATAAGTAACGATTTGGGGATAATCCTATCTGCAGACAAGTTATCAAATATAAAAAGGAATGAATCTTATCACCAACTGATTAGTAGATCAGCTGGTGTTTCCCTCTGTTGCATAAAACATGAACCGCCCAGAGACTCGGGTTCGAGTCTGGGCACATGCAACCTTTTTTTTCTTAATTTTTTTAAACTCTTTTATACTCATATATTCAATGTTATCTTTAAAAATAGATTTTAAATACTAATCATGGCATAAAAATTCTATAAAAAATATTTTGAGTTATTCTTATGATAAAGTTTAATATCCAACTTTTAGTTTTTCAAAAATTATTTATTTATTATATATAATAAATATTACAAGTTTATTCAATTATAATTATAAAATTCTATAAAAATATCAAAACGAATTTATAAAATTCCACAAAAATTATTCTAAGCTTATAAACCAATAAGCATTTCTGAAATAATTTTTATTTCAGAAACATCATTTATTTAATATTTTTAATCGATTTTTGTGATTTTAAAGTATAAATAAATCATGATAAATTCATTTTTCAATATTTTTCTCCCAAAATTTTACATAAATTATTTCTATTCATTTAGAACAGAGATATAAGTTTTAATTTGAAATTTCTTTAATTTTAATATTTTTAGATATTAAAATCATATCTTTGATAAATAAGAATAAATATATTAAATATTTAATTCTTGAGGAAATAATTTTATAAAAATTATTTTTATACTTAAAACCCTATAATATGATCATCCTAAATCAAAAACCTACAATAATCTTTTATTTAAATTATTTACCGAATTTCTCCCATTTATTAACTATTTACTTAATTAATAACTAAACAATTACTTATCCCCAAATCAGGAACCCTAGAATTACTTGCATCCTAGAATTATTTCTCTTACACGTTATCAAATTCTTTAGGTTAATCCTTTGGGATAATTTCAATTCAAATCACGTTGTTCGGTAGAATTTCAAGTTATTATGCGAACTGTGAGTATTTCCTATCCCTTTTTTTGTCTTTATTCACTTTTGGGGTGTTACATGTACATTTATACAAAATTCACATACAAGTTCACACTTTTACAATACAATTCTAGTACATTGTGCATTTGCTTACATACGTGTTTTATGCTTAGACATTACATGTAGAATACATTTGTACTTAGTGAAATCATTAACCATGTACAAGCCGACCTTAACATTGGATAGCGCTATTGGATTGACAACCCGCCTAGGTTGATTCTCCCCCTTTTTCATCAGAGAATCCGTGGTCATTGTTAAGTTTTTATCCATTTATTGGATAAGTACACCGCCGTTCATTTAGTACATTATACAGTCACAGGATTGATTTCGTTCATTTGTATGATACATAGTTTACATATTTGCACTGTAGCTTGCACTTGAATTGTATACCTTTTTCAACTTACTATATTTATTAAATCTAGGAATGCTCACCAACATTTTTATGTTGACCAAACCTATTTTGTACATGTTTCAGGTGCAGTTTGATCTAGTACTATAGCATGGGACTTTTAGTGCTTAATTTTAATAAGTTATTTCAATATTTATGTTTCATTCAGACTTTGTATTTTTCGTTTCCATGTAAGACAATTTGGATTATTCAATAATATATTTACATTTTAGTACCATGTGCTTTTGAACTGTGACACCCGGCAAATTCTGGTTAACAACATGGTCTAGATTAAAGTCTACCTTAGCGAGTCACGCGTATATTATACTTAACGAGGGTTATCTAGATAGCTAGATAGAACATACGAGCATTATCTCGGGTTATGAGATGCTTTGACTCCTTGTGTGGGTCGGGTTCTGACTCCTTGTGTGAGTTAACGTGTGATTGCATGATTAGTGAACCTCGGACGTTGGTGAATAACAAACTTATGTGTCTCGGTGATATCTGACAAACTTATGTGAAAACCATACGTGATTATGTGAACCTAAACCGAACACGTTAATAAAAATTATAAAAAGTGGAGCGTGAGGTTGATTAGGGTCTTAACGCATGGGGTTACACTTGTTACGGTTCGAAACAACGAAAACGTCGAAGGATAACGCGTCGGGAGGCGAAACGAAACAAAAGCGCGCCACCCGGACCTGTGAGCGGCCGCTCACAGGCTCCGAGCGGCCGCGCGAAGGGGGCTGACGGGTTTAAACCGCCTCAAACTCATATTTAAACATCTTTAACTCCCATGCAGCCCTCATACTCAACCCTAATCGCCCCCTTACTGCCCCACACGAATATTTCACTCCAAAAACACCTGCTAAGGCTTAAGATCATCAATTGGGAGGCTCCAAGGCGCGCGATTGATTGATTTGAAGAGCTAAGGGTATAACTCATGATTTCTTACGCTTTTTACTTTATGTTTTATTGTAAAAATCCTATAACAAGTTTGTCCAGGTCTGATTGGGTTTAATAAACATTAAAACATGAGTCTTTTTGAAGATTAAACGGATTAAACCTATTAATAAACGCGTAGTAACATCATAGGATGCTTGTTGCGCAAGTTATTGGTGTTTTGATCTTAAAAGCTTTGATCTTGGTATGTTTGATAATAGGATCTGATGGGAATAGGTATTAGGAAAGTTGTATGATGATTATTAGGTATTATTGATTGATAATATGCAACTAGGGTTTGATATAATTGATGATATTGTACGATCAGAATCTGGACAGATTCTGAAAGTCGACTTGTAGGGTCTGTTTCGTGGCTTGAAAACAATTGATTTGATCGATTCTTTGCATGATTGTAACGTACAAGGTCTTAGCTTTTCATAATGGGCAAAACCATCGAATTTGGACGTCGTTTGAGTCGTTTTTGGAATTTTAATTGATTAGGGGTCATATCAGATTTTCGGATTTGTAAATTGGGTTAACTTTAAATGGTCACAACTTGAGATTTACAAGGAATTAGATTATGAAATTTTTACAGTAGGTCAATACTGGAAAAATAGAGCTTTCCCAAGTGGATTCATCTCGTTTGGATGAATACACAATTTTTAAGAATTTTCCTACTAAACTGACCTGTTGAGGAGATTTTCTGGACCTAGCTGTGTTGTACGAATTTTCATAATTTTTGTGTTTGGAATTGAGACAAAACAAAAATAGGTATTGTCGAGTGAATCCCAAAGTAAATTCAGTAAATATTTGGGAGGTTAACTCACTGGTTTGCTATTTTAAATAAATTAGTTTTGATGGCGCACAATCTGTCCTGAAAACACAGATTGTGTATTATGTGCTTATGTGCTTAATTGAGGTCTTAGGTGGTATGGAATTGATATGTAACTGAAGTACACTTGTCTGAGACACATACGGAATGTAGAAACTAATTGTAACCAATGTATTCACCAACGGGTCCGTAGGGTTTACTATTGCATGTAGAATCACTAGGCGTCGTATACACACTTTTGAACATTTAAAACGCCTTGGACAAACGAGTTATATGGGTAATGATATTACGCCTATACTCACTGAGCGACACTGTTATTAGGGTGTCGGTAGCATATATTGCTTGCTGTTCGGATTCTTTGCTTGCACGTTAAGGTGAGTTTACGGCCCCTCTTTTAAACTGGTTTTATACTTTCGGGGGAGAAAACATGTGTTAAAACGACTATTTGGTAATTTCTGTCATACTATGGGTTACACTGTGTACTACACGATCTTTGGAAGTCCCGGGGGGAACCATGAATGTGCGGGTTTGCACAACGGGGAAATGTGAATAGCGCTATTGGGAGTGACCAACCCCGCTCGTCGACTTGGAGGGTCGGCGGGTGCATATTGTCTCAAACAGGAACAACAGGAACAACAGGAACATACATCGGGCATACTTTTGGTATTCGCGTTAGTAATGGTTTTCCAATCGTGGTAGTAACAAAACGTACGCCTAGCTAGCGTATACTGGTTTTCGATTATTATAGTATGGACAGGTGGACTTGGTACTTGGATACAAAACCTGTAAACTCACCAGCATTTTTGTGCTGACGTAAACTTTTACATGTTTTCTCAGGTCGCTAAGGTAGCACAGTGGAACTAGGGCGCACACGTCTGCACGGCGTCTAGTTAGAGTTGCATGGTTTTACAAACGTTGAACATTGGTTTAATATTGAATAATCGTTTTGAATAAGCTTCCGCTGTAAACGGGGATTTTAAACATTGTTTTGAAATTGCATTATGTTCATGTTAGACTTGTTTATTGTGATCGTTGGTTTGGATCCTGGTTTGTCATGCGCCTCGCGGTAAAACTCCGCAAGTGGATTTTGAGGGTGTGACAGATTGGTATCAGAGCCAATGGTTATAGTGAACTAGGACAGCATGTAGGGTCTAGTCTATAGCCGAGTCGCACACACTAGACGATCACATGGTACTAAACGTTATAGTGGTTTACGTATGGTCTTATCGGGGTGTCTCTAAATCGTTGGTCTTTCTATGTTACATCATCCGTTCTATCTTAGGTTGGGTTACTTGTTTTCTAGGCAGTGTGGTCTATTGGGGTAACTCGTGTGTTCTTGAGATTTGTCCAAGGCTCGGACATCTCCCTTCCGCACTCCAATAGAAACACTTGTCATGAACTACCGTAGTATTACGGTGTATAGCTAAGAGTCTATGTTCGGTGATTTGAACTTTGAACTAGGAGAACACTTGGAGGACCATGTAGAACGTTTTATCATTTTGGGTGCACACAAAATCATAAAACGAAATGTATGGAAGCCCTGGTGAGCTCTGGGTTTGAGGGGATAGTCCTGGATTGGATCTAGCTTTGATCTTGTGAACATTAGTGGTTATCATTATCTGCGAAACTAAATTTTCTCGCTCTTTCTGCCAGAATTATGTCTGGAGTACGAGGAGGACGTGGAGGTGGTCGCAATGGTGGACGTGGTGGTGGACGCGGTGGTGTTGGTGGTCGTGGAGGTGTTAACCTATCGCAGGATGATCTGAACAACTTACTCCAAGCTGCCTTTCAGTTAGGGCACAACGGTGGTGGTAAGTTGTTTTATCCGTTTTCTTTGCCTCATTGGTGAACCTTGTTTACGTTATTCGTAGTTCTCATACGTTTCATTTCAGGTGGTCCTGTTGATCCACCCCCACCCATGTGCACCTACAAGATGTTCCGGGACTGCAAGCCCCAGGAATTCTCTGGCACTGAGGGTGCGGTTAGCTTGCTTAGGTGGTTGGAGAAAGTGGAGTCGGTATTTCTGATGTGTAACTGTCTCCCAGAAGATCGGGTGAAGTATTCGGCTGCGTTATTTCAGGACGTGGCATTGACTTGGTGGAATGGTATCACCCAGAACATGGGTATTGGGGAGGCATATGCTATGCCATGGGAGAACTTTGTGCAGTTGCTGAAGCGGGAGTATTGCCCGAGGGAAGAGGTACAGAAGCTGGAGCATGAGGTGTGGAACCTCAAGATGACTGGATCGGAAATCGAGAAGTATACTGTGAGGAGGAATGAGTTGGCAGTGCTGTGTCCCGATCTGCACGTGCCAGAGTATCGTAGGATTGAACACTATGTATCAGGGTTAGTACCGGAAATTGCAGGGTTAGTGGCTGCTGGAAATCATCCTACTTATGCGGAGGTAGTTCGATCGGCTCATAGGATGACCAACTTAAAGGTGAATGAGGGGATTTTGCCTGCGAAAGGTTCGACTGTTAAGGCCCCAGAGAACAACAAGCGCAAGTGGGAGAACGACGGGAAAGGATCTGGGTCTACACAGCAGGGTAAAAGGTTTGATAATGGGGGTTCATCTTCTTCGGGTAACAAGCAGGGTGGTTATGCGGGAAAACTGCCCAAATGCAACAAGTGTGGACGCCATCACCAAGGGAACTGCGATAGTAACCGTTGTCATCGCTGCCAGCGAACAGGGCATTATGCTAAGGATTGTCGGGCTACACTTCCATCGACTCAGGCTCCGACTAACAGTTCAGCTCCGACTACTCAGGGGACTACAGGGAAACAAGGATGCTACAACTGTGGTGACACTGGGCATTACAAGAAGGATTGCCCAAAACTGAAGCAGGGTGGAAACAACGGGAATGGGAACAACGGGGGCGGCGGCAGAAATGCACGTGCCTTCGTCATTGGAGCTGCTGAGGCTAGGCAGGACCCTGACACAGTCACCGGTACATTTCTTCTCAATAATCGTTCTGTTAGTGTGTTATTTGATTCCGGTGCCGACAAGAGTTTTGTATCCATGGATGTTAGTCGACTGCTAGATGTAGTACCCGTACCATTAGAGACTAAGTATATTATTGAGTTGGCTGACGGTAAAAAGATTGAAGCTACTAGTGTCCTTCGGGAGTGCCAATTAGAGTTGTCGGGTTTAACGTTTCCCATCGATCTTATGCCGGTACCTTTGGGTAGTTTTGACGTTGTGGTAGGCATGGATTGGTTGTCTTTGTATCGCGCGGAGATTGTCTGTTATGATAAGGTTATTCGGATTCCTCTCCCTGATGGAGAATTCCTTTCTGTGTACGGTATCAAGGGTGGTGTTTCGCTAAACATCATCTCTAGCATGAAAGCCCTTAAGTGTCTTCGAAAGGGTTATCCAGCCGTTTTGGCACTTTTATCTGTTTCCTCTGGTGATAAGAAGAAGATCGACGATATTCCGGTTGTACGCGAGTTTCCTGATGTTTTTCCCGATGATTTATCTGGTCTTCCTCCTCATCGTCAAGTCGAGTTCGGTATTGATCTTGTACCAGGGGCTGCTCCTATTGCTCGGGCCCCCTACCGTCTTGCACCTCCCGAGATGCAGGAATTGTCTAGTCAGTTACAGGAACTCTTGGACAAGGGTTTCATCCGACCAAGTTCTTCCCCTTGGGGAGCCCCGATTTTATTTGTCAAGAAGAAGGATGGGAGTTTCCGATTGTGTGTAGACTACAGAGAGCTGAACAAATTGACCGTCAAGAACCGTTATCCTCTTCCACGTATCGATGATCTATTCGACCAGCTTCAGGGTTCTAGTTATTATTCCAAGATCGATTTGAGGTCCGGTTATCACCAGCTGCGCGTCAGGGAGGCTGACGTTGCGAAGACTGCTTTTCGAACACGTTATGGCCATTTCGAATTCTTGGTCATGCCTTTCGGTCTCACGAACGCACCAGCGGTTTTCATGGACTTGATGAACCGCGTCTGTAAACCATATCTGGATAAATTCGTCATTGTGTTTATTGATGACATTCTGATCTACTCCAAGAACGAGACCGAACACGGGGAACACCTGCGGTTAGTTTTGGAACTCTTGCGACGGGAACAACTTTACGCCAAGTTCTCAAAATGTGACTTTTGGTTACGCGAAGTTCAATTCCTAGGACATGTGGTCAATGAACTAGGGATTCATGTCGATCCAGCTAAGATCGAAGCGATCAAGGACTGGGGAGCACCAAAGACGCCAACTGAGGTGCGGCAATTCCTAGGCCTTGCGGGCTATTATCGTCGTTTCATTCAGGGGTTCTCGAAGATTGCTCAACCCCTCACCACTCTCACTCAGAAGGATAGGAAGTTCGACTGGGGTGAATCACAAGAGTCAGCGTTTGAAGAACTGAAGTCTAAACTGTGTTCTGCTCCTATTTTGTCTTTACCTGAGGGTCCTGATGATTTTGTTGTTTACTGTGACGCTTCCATTCATGGACTCGGTTGCGTGTTGATGCAACGCGAGAAAGTGATTGCGTATGCTTCTCGTCAACTCAAAGTGCACGAGAAGAACTACACAACTCATGACTTGGAGTTGGGTGCCGTGGTATTCGCGTTGAAAATTTGGAGACATTACTTGTACGGTACCAAATGCACCATCTACACCGATCACAAGAGTCTCCAACACATTTTCGACCAACAACATTTGAACATACGGCAGCGTCGTTGGATCGAACTTTTGAACGACTATGATTGTGCTATTAAGTACCATCCTGGCAAGGCGAATGTTGTAGCAGACGCCTTGAGCAGGAAGGAATCTACTAAACCTCGTCGCGTTCGGGCGTTGCAACTCACCATCCATTCGTCGTTACCTGATCAACTCCGTTCTGCTCAATTGGAAGCTTTGAAGGAGGAAAACCTTAAAGCTGAAACTATGCACGGTGCCGACAAGCACCTAGAGCGAAGGTCTGATGGCCTGCACTATTTCGCAGAACGTATATGGGTTCCTTTGTTCGGGGGACTACGGGAGCTTGTCCTTGATGAGGCTCATAAGTCCCGGTATTCTATTCATCCTGGTTCGGATAAGATGTACCAAGATCTGAAGGTGCTTTACTGGTGGCCAAACATGAGGTCGGACATAGCCTCATACGTGAGCAAATGCTTGACCTGTGCTAAGGTCAAGGTGGAATACCAGAAACCGTCGGGTCTCTTGCAACAACCTGAAATTCCGGAATGGAAATGGGAACGGATTACTATGGATTTTGTCACACAACTTCCTAAGTCACCAAGCGGGAACGACAAGATATGGGTGATTGTCGATCGGTTGACGAAATCAGCTCATTTTCTTGCTATTAAGGAGACCGACACCATGGATCGTTTGGCTCGTCTTTACTTGAAAGAAGTTGTTTCTAAGCACGGGGTACCAGTTTCTATTATCTCGGATCGTGACTCCCATTTTACTTCTCACTTCTGGAAGTCTTTGCACAAGGCTTTGGGTACCCAACTAGACATGAGTACGGCTTACCATCCACAGACTGACGGTCAGAGTGAGCGTACGATTCAAACTTTAGAAGACATGCTGCGGGCATGTGTGATCGATTTTGGGAAGGGTTGGGAAGCTCATCTACCGTTGGTAGAATTCTCGTATAATAACAGTTATCACACGAGCATCAAAGCTGCTCCGTTCGAAGCACTGTACGGACGGAAATGCCGTTCTCCTCTTTGCTGGGCTGAAGTGGGTGAGAGTCAACTCACTGGGCCTGAACTAGTGTACGAAACTTCGGAAAAGATCGTACAGATTCGAAATCGGTTGGCGGCGGCACGGGACCGGCAAAAGAGTTATGCTGATCAGCGTCGCAAACCACTGGAATTCCAAGTCAATGACAAGGTACTCCTAAAAGTCTCACCGTGGAAGGGCGTCATACGCTTTGAGAAGCGTGGCAAACTCAATCCACGGTATGTCGGACCATTTACGATCCTGGAACGGATTGGACCGGTGGCATATCGTCTTGATTTACCGACGGAGCTCGGTAACGTACATAACGTCTTCCACGTGTCAAACTTGAAGAAGTGTCTGGCTGACGAGTCTCTCATCGTTCCACTAGAAGAGATCAAGGTTGATGATCGTCTTCGGATTGTGGAAGAACCTGTGGAGATCCTTGATTACAAGATTCGTAGCCTGCGTCACAGCAAGATTCGTATCGTTAAGGTTCGGTGGAACTCGGACCGGGGACCGGAATATACATGGGAACGGGAGGATCAGATGAAGTCTAAGTATCCTCATCTTTTTCCTAAGGAAGCGTTCGAGACGAGACATGTCTCTTCGGCAGCTAAATGAATCTCGGGTCGAGATTCCTTTTAACGTGGGGATGATGTGACAACTCGGGTAAATCTCTCTCTCTTTTGGTTTCTATCTTTTGTTTGTTCCTTCGTTATTTCTTTTGTTCTTTTGGTACTTGAGCAATTTTCGGGACGAAAATTCTTTTAACGTGGGGATGATGTGACACCCGGCAAATTCTGGTTAACAACATGGTCTAGATTAAAGTCTACCTTAGCGAGTCACGCGTATATTATACTTAACGAGGGTTATCTAGATAGCTAGATAGAACATACGAGCATTATCTCGGGTTATGAGATGCTTTGACTCCTTGTGTGGGTCGGGTTCTGACTCCTTGTGTGAGTTAACGTGTGATTGCATGATTAGTGAACCTCGGACGTTGGTGAATAACAAACTTATGTGTCTCGGTGATATCTGACAAACTTATGTGAAAACCATACGTGATTATGTGAACCTAAACCGAACACGTTAATAAAAATTATAAAAAGTGGAGCGTGAGGTTGATTAGGGTCTTAACGCATGGGGTTACACTTGTTACGGTTCGAAACAACGAAAACGTCGAAGGATAACGCGTCGGGAGGCGAAACGAAACAAAAGCGCGCCACCCGGACCTGTGAGCGGCCGCTCACAGGCTCCGAGCGGCCGCGCGAAGGGGGCTGACGGGTTTAAACCGCCTCAAACTCATATTTAAACATCTTTAACTCCCATGCAGCCCTCATACTCAACCCTAATCGCCCCCTTACTGCCCCACACGAATATTTCACTCCAAAAACACCTGCTAAGGCTTAAGATCATCAATTGGGAGGCTCCAAGGCGCGCGATTGATTGATTTGAAGAGCTAAGGGTATAACTCATGATTTCTTACGCTTTTTACTTTATGTTTTATTGTAAAAATCCTATAACAAGTTTGTCCAGGTCTGATTGGGTTTAATAAACATTAAAACATGAGTCTTTTTGAAGATTAAACGGATTAAACCTATTAATAAACGCGTAGTAACATCATAGGATGCTTGTTGCGCAAGTTATTGGTGTTTTGATCTTAAAAGCTTTGATCTTGGTATGTTTGATAATAGGATCTGATGGGAATAGGTATTAGGAAAGTTGTATGATGATTATTAGGTATTATTGATTGATAATATGCAACTAGGGTTTGATATAATTGATGATATTGTACGATCAGAATCTGGACAGATTCTGAAAGTCGACTTGTAGGGTCTGTTTCGTGGCTTGAAAACAATTGATTTGATCGATTCTTTGCATGATTGTAACGTACAAGGTCTTAGCTTTTCATAATGGGCAAAACCATCGAATTTGGACGTCGTTTGAGTCGTTTTTGGAATTTTAATTGATTAGGGGTCATATCAGATTTTCGGATTTGTAAATTGGGTTAACTTTAAATGGTCACAACTTGAGATTTACAAGGAATTAGATTATGAAATTTTTACAGTAGGTCAATACTGGAAAAATAGAGCTTTCCCAAGTGGATTCATCTCGTTTGGATGAATACACAATTTTTAAGAATTTTCCTACTAAACTGACCTGTTGAGGAGATTTTCTGGACCTAGCTGTGTTGTACGAATTTTCATAATTTTTGTGTTTGGAATTGAGACAAAACAAAAATAGGTATTGTCGAGTGAATCCCAAAGTAAATTCAGTAAAAATTTGGGAGGTTAACTCACTGGTTTGCTATTTTAAATAAATTAGTTTTGATGGCGCACAATCTGTCCTGAAAACACAGATTGTGTATTATGTGCTTATGTGCTTAATTGAGGTCTTAGGTGGTATGGAATTGATATGTAACTGAAGTACACTTGTCTGAGACACATACGGAATGTAGAAACTAATTGTAACCAATGTATTCACCAACGGGTCCGTAGGGTTTACTATTGCATGTAGAATCACTAGGCGTCGTATACACACTTTTGAACATTTAAAACGCCTTGGACAAACGAGTTATATGGGTAATGATATTACGCCTATACTCACTGAGCGACACTGTTATTAGGGTGTCGGTAGCATATATTGCTTGCTGTTCGGATTCTTTGCTTGCACGTTAAGGTGAGTTTACGGCCCCTCTTTTAAACTGGTTTTATACTTTCGGGGGAGAAAACATGTGTTAAAACGACTATTTGGTAATTTCTGTCATACTATGGGTTACACTGTGTACTACACGATCTTTGGAAGTCCCGGGGGGAACCATGAATGTGCGGGTTTGCACAACGGGGAAATGTGAATAGCGCTATTGGGAGTGACCAACCCCGCTCGTCGACTTGGAGGGTCGGCGGGTGCATATTGTCTCAAACAGGAACAACAGGAACAACAGGAACATACATCGGGCATACTTTTGGTATTCGCGTTAGTAATGGTTTTCCAATCGTGGTAGTAACAAAACGTACGCCTAGCTAGCGTATACTGGTTTTCGATTATTATAGTATGGACAGGTGGACTTGGTACTTGGATACAAAACCTGTAAACTCACCAGCATTTTTGTGCTGACGTAAACTTTTACATGTTTTCTCAGGTCGCTAAGGTAGCACAGTGGAACTAGGGCGCACACGTCTGCACGGCGTCTAGTTAGAGTTGCATGGTTTTACAAACGTTGAACATTGGTTTAATATTGAATAATCGTTTTGAATAAGCTTCCGCTGTAAACGGGGATTTTAAACATTGTTTTGAAATTGCATTATGTTCATGTTAGACTTGTTTATTGTGATCGTTGGTTTGGATCCTGGTTTGTCATGCGCCTCGCGGTAAAACTCCGCAAGTGGATTTTGAGGGTGTGACATGAACAATCGTCACTACGTGACACCTCGATGATTGCGCCATCGGTTGGGGTGTTACAATAGATGTTGAATTCTCTAATTTTTGTTTGTGTTGTGTTTTGTTAGGAAAAATTTTTTTAATATGAGCTATTATATTCGAATATTGTTAATTTCGTATTTGATATTAATGCAGTTTTTTTCAGTTATTTAGATTTGTTGTTTTAAAAGATTTGTATTCTCTATTTAGTTTTGAAGTCAATATTTTAATGAAATTATATTATTGCAATAATAAGTTCGAATGATATAAAACTCTTTCACAGATTTTTTAATAAGTAAAGACACGTGCTAAGCAGTATTTAGAATAAATTAAACATAGTCTCAAGAATGTGAATATATAAACCAGAAACAATTTGAAGAGATTTATGGCTATATGAGTAATATAGATGAGTCAAAGTTATTATTATTTGACTTCTTTTATGTTAAAGCCCACGTTAACGGCTGTTAACCGAGTCAATTTGAATATAAATAAAACTATGAGTACTATAGTTGACAATTTCGCTCGAAGCTTTCATTATAAGCTTCCTTTATATATATATATATATATATATATATATATATAGTATTTAAATAGTGTATGATATCAGTAGTAATCTTGAATTCAAATAATAGTCCAAATGGATTTACATTTCTATTCAGAGAAGTATAAAGCTTTCAAGAACAATGAATTTCGTTATTCTAGATGAAATATTTTCAAATGAAATTTTGAGTAATGAATTTTTTTTTAAGTCACTTCATGTTGTAAGTTGGTTTTACTCTCATGAATTTAATATAGTTATAGTTAACTTTGAGCATGGTTTTGAAAAATTATTTCTCCGATGGAAGATCGAGTATTCCAATAATTTGCGTTTTCTTGAAGAGCTTGCCCAGAAAACAATGAGCAACATTAATCGGAATACATTTCATCTAAATCTGGAACAAATAATCAGAGCAAGGATAGTGTATTTGAAGGAGAAGGTGGAACAAGTTATCGAAGAATCAATATCTTATTGTAGCTCAAATGTTGAAGATGATCAAGTTTAAATTTTTTTTATATCTTTGCAATTTCAAATATGAATATTATTGTAATTTACTTAGTTTGATTATTATATTTATGATTTCTCATAGTGAGCAGTATATTAATATTAAACTTGATATTTATTATCTATAAAACTTCTAAGAACTAATTAACAATGCTTTTCCTGTTTTGTTTCATCATATATTACACATAATAATCAAGATTTAATTTATCGACTTGAAAAGATTTCTGAAATTTAAGTTTATAGTGATACTTTAATGACAAGGGTTGTAAACTCAACAGATTTTATTAAAAGTCCCAAAAATAGTGATTACACTTTTGAAGTTACTTTATTAATAATATTATTTTATTATTATTGTTTGTTGCAATTGTCTTTCTTTCTATTAAAAATATATAAAAAGTACAAAAAGTAACTTGCAACTTTCTATTTCCTTTAATCTAACTGATAAAGTTGGAAACCAAATTTAGGAATTGTTAGTGTGTTCTTTCATTCACATACACACATGTTATAAAAGAGGAGAAGTTTTTAATCAAATTAAGATTAATATATTTTGTATTGACAGTACTACGTATTTAACCATGATTTATAATATAAAGGACCTAAATATCTCATTTTCATATTTCTACATATATTTTTAAATAATTCTACGCATTTGTTTTTATCTTGAAATTTCCATTTAAAAAAAAGAATTTGAAAAGCTTTTTTAATGGGAAACTAAACGAGTTAATACCGTGTGTATCTAAGATTAATAAAAGTTTAGGGGTAACTTTGTAGAAATGTAACCAAGTTTGCTAACTGTTCCAATTAAGTCACTCAAACTTTTTTTGTCTCTCTAAAGTCATTCAAGTTTCATTTATTGTTTCAATACTATGTAATTATCAGGTTTCCAGGTAAAAGTGATGATGTGTCAGGTTTTAATATTTTTTAATAAATTTTTTAAATGTGTAAAATTTAAAATAATATATAATTTTTTTTTTTTTTTTGAAATCTTCATTTTATAAAACCCACCTAATAAAAATAATATCCATATAAGCATTAAAAGGAAAAAAAAAAGAAAAAAAAGAAGGTGGCCTGATGACCTGGTAATTACATAGTATTAGAACAATAAATGAAACTTGAGTGACTTTAGAGAGACAAAAAAAGTTTGAGTGACTTAATTAGAACACCAAGCAAACTTGGTTACATTTGTGTGGCATTTCTCCAAAAGTTTATTGTAATTAATAAATTCATTATAGTTAATTCACTGCAGTTAATAGATTCGTTATAGTTAATGTATATTTTTTACTATAAAACTCGGTTTTCATTTGTTTGTATAGCACACTATTCAAACATATTTTCTGCATCTGTATAGGTTTATCAATCTACTAAAAATACTAGCAACATGGATTCCACCAGCAGCAACCAGTGGTCTAAAATGTCAGATGTTCAAAAAATCATTTTAGACTGCTTTAAAGAAGATGAAGAATTTGAGGTTCTTCAAGTTATTGAAGGTGCTACACGTCTGTTGGAACATCACATATGGAAGACCAATCTGAAATTGAATCAAGTCATTGGTACCGATGTGTCAAGGGAAAGATGGAATGCATTTTCATTTCTATTGGAAAACATAAAGTCAAACGAAAAGTTCAGTGAGGACATACAAAAAATATGTATGTCCTACAGAAACTTTGTTAATGAGAAGAACAAGAGGTTAAAGGAATTGTTGAGTACAACAGAATAATTATTTAAATGTATTTTATATTTTTATGGTTATAATTGTAATGAAAATTTTATTTTATATATTATGTGTTTTAAATTTAATTTTTTATTCTTATATATTATGAAAAATATCGATTAGTATATATATCAATAGTGATTAGGGATGGCAAAAAAACCCAAGCCCGACGGGTATACCCGAAACCCGAAGCATTTGGGACGGGTATACCCGATACCCGACGGGTATGGGACGGGTTTGGTATTGGAAAAAAAATATTTCGCGGGTATGGGACGGGTATGGTATTAGGCAATACCCGACCCGATTACCCGAAACTAAATACCCGTTTACCTGAAACATATACCCGCTAATTTTTAAGTTATATATTTTTCTTCACTTATTGTTCATTTTAATAGAATCATTATTGAAAAATTTATAGTTTAATGACATTATTATTTATATTTATATGCTACAAAATATAAAAATATTTCTTGAGATACATATTATAATATATATTTTTATTCTAAATATTTCAAATATTAGTATGGTGATGATAATACGTATGTTATTTAGTACAATTTAATATATTATAGATTCCTAAAACACCAAAAAAAGTAAAAATATATATATGAAAATCCCAACGGGCATACCCGAAATCCGCGGGTATGCTCTATACCCGACGGGTAATACCCGCCAAAAACCCGATGGGTAATGGGACGGGTATGGGATGAGATTTTATAACCGGGTATGGGTATGGTATTAGCCAAACCCGACCCATACCCGACCCGTTGTCATCCCTAATAGTGATTAGAATAGTATTAATAGTCTACTGTTAAAGTAGAATAGCCATTATAATATATCAATTGTAAATTGTTAAATTGAACAAATAATTGGTATTTAACAAAAAAAAAAAAACTCATTAAAAGTATATGCTATGTCATTGTTGGTAAAATCTGTTTGATGCAACAACTGTTTTTAAAGAAACAGTTAAATTAGCATCTGTTTGAATCAGACATTCGATTACAAACAGTTGAATTACAAAAGACCTATTGGCTCAGTATTATTAAGTACTAATGTTTTGGTCTGTTGACGTGTCAATATAAACAGACGTTGTGAAACAGACGTTTGGTATGCCGACTTGTCAGTGGTTAGCGTACAGCGTATAAGGTTTGGGCGATTTCTCCCGTCTCGAAACAGAGGCTTGGTCTGCCGACGCGTCATTGGTTAAAGTGCAGGCAGTCTATTGGTAGGGCGTAAAGCAGGGTTTAATACTCTCGTGTGTTTCCACACGGGATCTCACCTAGTATATATATATCTTCTATACATCTAATAAATAAAAGTCCCTTGGTACACTTGTCCTCACTTCAGTGAAAGTTCAATCATCTCTCCTCCATATTGTGCCACTTGTCCCTTCCATGTAATTTATAAATTTTTAATTTTTTTTAAAAAAATCAAAAATCATTTATTAGTTTGGTCAAAATCGATCATTAATATTAACTTTTCCATTAATAAGTTTCCTATTTGTTAATCAAAACCAATCTTTTTAATAACTTCCTCTCTCTAAACCCTTTTTTGCAGTAATCTTCTTCATCACGATCAGTTTCTCAATCATCCTTCATTATCCGCCTCCCCTGCGCTCTCTCTCTCTCTCTCTCTCTCTTAGAGATTCAAGATCTAGGGTTTAAAGATCTCTTTATCCAACACCAGCTCGATTAAACTACCTCTATCTCTCTCAATCTGACACCAGGTCTCTTGGGTTTGACTTCTCGATTCCGATTTAGGGTTCTTTTTCAACAATCGTGGTCGTGTGTTAGAGGTTCCTCAACGATCGTGGTCGCCTCCTTCACCACAAGTATGCTTTTGTCTAATTTCTTGGTTATTATCGAATGTTTTTGTTGATTTTGTCTTCATTAGTGATGTCTTTGTTTTATTCTTATACACATAGAAAGGTTATGATAGTGGTGGAGGCATGAACAAGTGGAGCCCTAGAGCAAAGTTGCTTATCGATTTGTCTGTTATAAAGAAGGTAATTGTTTCATGGTACAATCTTTCTTATATTTCTTTGTATAAATGCTAATACATTAGGTCGTAATTGTACAGTCTTTTTTCCTTTTCTATACTTGCAGACATTAGGCGATTCACACATCTAAGTTTTAATTTCCGTTTTCTCATTTTTCTGTTTGATTTTGTTATTTGGGGTTTTTTCAATTAAGTTTTGATTTCTTGTGTTTCTATTGTTTATATGATATTCTTTTTGCCATTTTGATTAATTCGTTGTTATATTTATCTTTTGAAGGTGTTTTAATTTGTTGTTATCGATGTTATGGTTTCGATTTCAGATCTGTTTTATGGATTTTTAGTTTACATTATATGCTTTGTGACTATATGCATTTTTATCATTTTTATATGTATCTTTTAAATGTAATTTTAATTTGTTGCTATCGGTGTTAGGTTTTCGATTTTGGATCTGTTTTGATGAATTTCTTTGTTTACGCTATCGGTTTTATAGGCATTGATCTGATATTATGTTTTGTAGTTATAAAATATGCATTCAACTGAATACGTTCATGTGGTTTGTTTATTTGGTTTGATGATTAGTGCTCACACTTTTCCTAGACATTTATATTAAAAACCGGATAGGTTCACGTGCTTTGTTTATTTGGTTTGATGATCAGTGATCTCACGTTTCATGTTCAATATGATTTTTTTTTTTTTTTTTTTGCGGTTGGTTAATTATGAGCTTGACTACTTTTGTTTATTAAGTTGTATAATGTTATGTTGTTTTTGAACTTTAGCTACCGGGAACGAAGATCTGATTCGGCTCTCTCTATAACAACCACCATATCAAATTTTAATAGAGGTCTGTTTTTATATAATTGCTTGATTTACTATTAGTTTTAAAGATTTTAAGTAAAAAAAATTGTCAAGCATTTCAGTAAACACCTAAAATTTTGTGGTGTTTAGTGTTTGGTTTTTTGTCTGGTAATTTATATGATTCCGATATCGGTTAAATGTATAGATATATTTTTGCTTTTTGATTATATATATATATATATATATATATATATATTATTTTGATTAATGTTATACATATAAGCTATGTAGTTGAAGGCTCCAAAGGCGCATGCCTATCAAGGCACACTGAACTAGGAAAAAAGCTGTCTAAAATCGGCCAAAAGTATTTTCAAACGGTCTGAACCAGCCAAAACCCATTCTAAAGTGGTCTAATGTCTACACCGGCAAAAAATAAGTATAAAAAACTAAAAATGCCCAGGAATGGGTGTGCACCTTGCTAGGCTCGGGCGTGTGCATTTTATGCACCTAGGTGACACGCTCACCCTTTGCGATTGAGTGTGCCTTGAGCCTTTAACTACCTATATTATAAGTAGCATTTTTATAATTGTAGTAATATATGTTTCATAGGCGTTCTCTACTTTCTTTCCTTTTTATAAAAGTGTAAAATGTAAAATTTCAAATCGATGACACAATGAAAGGTGCTCTTTAAGCTGACTCACACGTTATGCAAGCATTGAGATCATCAGTGTCCATGTCACAAAGCTTAGAATCCCAAAGTGCGTAAAAAGTCGACTACTTTTAAATGTTATTCATCCTGATTAATGATTTGCAGGTTCTGGGAGTTCTCTCAAATCCAGTAACAATGAATGCAGTTCAGCTTGCTGTTAAGACTTTCATTATATTTATGACCTGGCCTTTGCGTCTATTTGTTTTTTTCCGGGTGACAATGGTCTTCATTTTTAACCCATTTATATTTTCACTTTAATTTGAAGTCATACTATACTGATCTCAACCAGTGACAGGCTTCGGAATCACAATCGGTGCGGCTAAAGGTGATATTTGGTGGTGAGCAAGCAGACAGTATAACCAATATGGCACTTCCTCCCTCCATGCTATTCGCCAAGCCAACAATGAGTAAACCACAATTGAATCTGGTAAGTACTATTTGGTTATTCTGAATTAAATACGCCCAAAATTTTTTGTTAAACCGCCCTAACAAAAGCTATTTCCTTTTTAAACAGCAACACAAGTAGGTACAAGTACCATAACTTTGTTTAGCATATGATAAGCAGGTTTTCTTTTGCTACTTTTCACTAACATGGATTGGTCGCACTTATTAACTAACCGTATAACTCTAATGTTATGGTATGTTTAGCGTATCAAACTCTCGAATAATATTGCTTTTATCTTTGTTGCTTTCTTTTGAAAATTTAAGGTTTGATGCACATGTAGTTTAACATAAATGTTTAGCTATTAAGAAAATGTATATAATAGTTTTTTAGTAATGACAAATAAGGAATAGTCTGGGCAAATAAATATGAAAAAGAATTAGTAATTACAATAGTAAGCCAATTGGTATATTTAGCATGAATATCTATGATAAAGCTAATGCTTATATAACATAGCATTTGTGTGTCCCAAAATTATATCAAGAGATAAAAACATATTAGTAGATCATGTATTCCTTAATTGTAACAGGTAGCAAAGATTGCAATTGATGGATTGAGAACTTTTTACAGGTACAGTTGGTTGAATTTTCTTTGTAATTTTACATGTATCCATGTTCATGCCTATATGAAACATTGAAACTAGCCAACATGGGTTGGAGGTTACAACCTCATTTTCATTCAGGTTCATCATCACCAAGGTACGAGTCCGTCTCCTAGGTAACAATCATTCTTGATTTTCTTATTTTTCTTTGTATTCCTTAGTTTATGGGGTTTAGGTTATAAGTTATTTATGTGTTTTAAGTTTTTTTTTATTTGTGAACTGATGTTAGTGGTACTTGAGATATGCATCCTTCGAATCCATTAAGACAGGACATACACAAATTTATTGTTAATTCAATGAAGTGATGAAAAATATTCACCGACGGGTAATAAAAAATTATCACTGTCATTTAGAGCTAAATGTTATTTGAAATCGGTGTTTATATGTTCAATAAATTATTATTTCTTTTTATTGATTGGGTCAATACAATGGTAATTGGTGTCTATGTTTTCCTCATAGGTGTCTTCAGATTTGTTAGACGGTTTTTTAGTATCAATCAACACCTTTCATTATTTGCGATTGTTAAATTTATTAAATTGTTCTAGTAGTTGATTTTTTTTTTTTTTTGCATTAATGATTTTCTAATGTTGCAGGATGTAAATCTCTGCCTACAAGTAGAGATATATACTATATGTTTAAATGTTGGTATATCTTATCTTGAAAAAGATACTTTCATTTAGGAATATTTTCGATTAACATGTTTGATTGTGATCTTTCAGGGGCATTACGGGCTGTTTAAATATGATTGCTTGGAATTCAAATGGCTCACCGTTTATCTTTGGATCTGATGACCCTTATGTATAATTTCTCATCTCTACCTTTATATATCTTTTCTCGTGTGTTAGCATATGATGGTTGGACATAGAAATGATGCATCTTTGTTACATCTTCATTAACAAAGAAATAGCGAATAACTTTTTAACAAAGGGAATATTATCTAGATAATGCTGTAATGTCCTATCTGTTTGTCTAATTCACTTTAATATCTTTAAGGATTGATTCATTACTAAAGAAATTGTGTTTTATTAACTCTGATTTTAAGTTTTTTTTGGTTTATAGATGGAAATATGGATGGAATGAACGGGCTGGTTAAAGGGTCAAAAGTCAAAATAGAAGCCGATTAAAAATGTGTCTTTTTTAGCACACCTTGAGGTGACACAAACCAATAATATGTGAATTTCCGAAACTCATGTTAAATAGCCAATGCATTAAATAATAATTATATTTTACTAACTTCAAACGTTTGTATTGTTAGAGCATTTTGGTCGGCACTCTTTATTAGCTTTTTTTAAACTATTATATTTGACCAGTTTGGAAAATAAAAACTATTAAGAGATTTTAGATTTTAAGCAACTTCCAACATGTTTGACCCATTCAACATGTTAAACATAAATCTTTTTTTATTCTAACAAAATTGTTTTGATGCATGTGGAAAAAATAAAATGCCAATAACCGTATGTTTCGCAATGACCATCAATAAAAGCCAATGACAGTCTTTATCAAAGGTTGGATTGTATTTAAGAGACCCCGTATTCTCATATGGCCAACTTAATGTTGCATTGTCAAGAGTTAAAAGCAGTGGAGGGGTAAAATTACTTATACTAGATGGTGATGAGAATGTCAAGACTAAAACAAAAAATGTGGGGTATAATGAAATATTTAGTGATATTTGAATAAAATGTGTATTTCTTGCTTTTAAATTTTAATAAAATATTTCTACTATATTTTGTTTATAGGTTTTACCGCTCCAAATAATTGTTAGTTGTTGAACCGCGTGTCCACGCGGGCAATAGTCTAGTAAATAAATAAATAAAAGAAAGCATTAAAGTTGGTATGACTCTCAATGAGGCCATCCTCTCCTCTTGAGTGTGCCACGTGTTATCTCATCTTATTTCTCTCCAAAAGTCTTTTTATCTCTCGAGTTTCCCCCACAATTTTTAAACGTTAACAATTTTTATATACAAGATTTTTTAAAGAAAAAAATTAGACAAAATTAACGAACGTTTTATTATCTTTCCAACAAGTACCATAGTGCTATATAAAAAATGACTTTTTGTGGTGTTTTGTTTATATAGGAAGAAAAAACACAATGTGTTCAGGTGGTTCATTAATCATGTATAGGCAACTCACTGATCATGTTCAAAACAGTAAATGTGAACTCCATTTTCATACAGAGCAGAATATGTTAAAACCACTCCTTTTCAAAAATCAAAAAAAAAAAGGTCACATCTGCAAGACAAGCGCATCATTCACGCCATGCAATGGTTGTTTCTTGCTCTGCTTCTCATCCAAACATGTATCTTCTTTTTAATATAAATTTTTATTTTTATTCAAATGATTAAAATTGTCGTTTTCTAGTACATTAATTTCTTTATTACATCATAACACATATTTTAACACTTTATATTATTAATATATTATTCACCACTGTGGTAACCGCCACTTTTGTGGAAAAAAAAAAAACCGTTTTTCCTTTAATTATAGCCATCCAAATTTGTTGGTTATTGCTGAGATTAAATCTCAGCCATAATAAAAGGGTAGTTATTCCAGAAATTCGTCGGTTTCTTTTTGTCAGGAGTGGTTTGCCAATTGCCCTTTTATCGCTGAGTTTTCTGCCCATTTTCACCAGGACGTGGACGGTTTTTCTCCTGATTTGTTGCTACTCCAACAATTGCTTGTGTTATATATAGACCAAATTCAGAGCATAATTAAAACTTTCATGGTTGTGCCATATTTCACACCACCTTATAATTGCTCTTTCTAAACACTAAAATTAGGTCATCCTATGTTGTTTCACTAACCGCAAGAAATCACCACTTCCCGTCGTCTCCTCCACTTCTCGATTCATGATCAGGGTTGAAAGGATCGCCGAAACATCTGGTCTTACGTCGAATGAAGAAGGGGAAAACCCACTTGTGTACGCACAATATCTGATGGAGAGAGGATCCAGGGCCAATAAAGATGAAAATTCTGTTGAAGCCACTAATTGCTTCAGTTGTGCCCTAGAAATCAGGTTAGGGTTTCTTAATTTTGGAATAATTTTATAATTAGATATTTATAAAGCTTAATTAGCACAATTAAGCTATTGGGTTTAGTATTAAATGTTAAATCCATCACACGAACTTGAAAAAAAAACATAACTTGAATTGTGGATCATGTTGATTAGGCTACACATTATGGGGAGCTTGTGCCTGAATGTGTGAGATCCTATTATAAATATGGTTGTGCACTGCTTTACAAGGCTCAAGAAGATTATGATCCGTTGGTTTCGGGTTCTGTGTTGAAGAAGGAGGTGTATGCTGAACATGGTACTGCTAAGGGTGTGGAAAGCGGAAAAGCTTCCGTTTCGTGTAAAGCTAAAGAAGGGAATTCAAATGTTCAAGCAGTGTCGGAAGGTGGTTAGTAAGAGTACTAACCCATGATTTTTCTCAAAACTTTGAAAGACAATATATGGATATATGACAGTTCAGATTATGAACTTGAGGTTTGTCATGTGGAATTGATTCATCCACCTGAAGATTGCAATGTGAACTCTCCAAATGATTCATTCTCAGGTGATTAAAAAAGATATAACTAAATAAGATTATTTTTTTTATATTATGTATTCTGTTTAAATGTCATGTCTCTGCGGATATGTCGAGTTGAAGAAATAATTGTTGAAGGATATGTTGTTGATTTTCAATGGGTCAGAAGTATAGTAATTCAACCTTTTAGATCAATAAATGCATTTGGATTATTTATTTTATTTTGTTTCTTTATGTTTCAACAGGTGAACATTGTCCTATATTTTTTTGAGAAATACATTTATTGGATGTGCAGAGGTTGAATAGATTTGGATCAATTCTGGGTATGTTACAATATTTGAATACATTGTTTTTCTTACTATTATTACTTTTGCAATTCATTTATATATTTCCGTATCGCTATCGAACTTCACTACTAGCAAAATGAGATATCTTTTGAAGAAACGGTTATTTTTTTCTATAAACGGTTACCAGGTTTGCTCTTTTCTCACTTGCACTCCCATGTAGTCCTACGATAGTGGGACTCGGCTATAATGTAGTTGTTGTTTGACATAGCACTAACCACAATCAAAATACCTCCTTAGTCAATATCCAACAAACTTCATTGTCTCCATATTTCTAACACAAACTTCATTGTCTCCATGTGCTCAATCTATTTCCCGATGAAGATGGTTCATTGACTTCATCATTTTCATTTCAATATATTTTTTATGCTTTCCATAGCCAATTTTTGGTCATAATACTTGTGTCAAGTAGTTATCTTTGTTTGGATTTATGATCAATTGCATACTATTTTTCGGGGTATTGGAGTTAAATAATCCAAAGTTTGGCTCATTGGCCAATAATAATTCGAACTTTAACGTTGGACCAGGATAATCTCAACTGGACATAATTTGTGTCAAAAATCAACCGCCACGTTAAAGTTCGGATTATTTTTTATATGTGGTGGTTCATTTTTGACACCCACATGTCCAGTTGAGTTTATCCTGGTCCAATGTTAAAGTTCGAATTATTATTGACCAATGAGCTAAACTTTGAATTATTTAAATCCAATACCCCCTATTTTTCTCATGGTCTTTTTTTAGTGGCAGAAAACATGAATAAAGGGACTAATCGCCAGATGCAATGGATCTCGTATTTGACCCAAAGTGGCTAATTGATGCATGTTATGATGACCAAAATCCACCAGGTAGGTAAGCTTTATCACTTAAAAGCAAAAAGAAAAATGGTTAGGGTATTGGTAATTTGCATTTTGTTTAATTAAGTTAGGTCTATTGAAGATATAATTGATGGTTTCATACGCTACCAAATGTAACAAGACATTGTTATTTTCATGATGCATATACACAAGGTTGAGAGAATGGTGAATGAGATGAGCAGCAAAAGATGGGTTTTTCTTCTCTAAACTTTTGTTACTGTTGTTATTAGTAAGTAATTTTTATTTTACTTTATTGTTGGTTTTTAGTGATTTGTTGTACCTTTAAGTTATTTAATTTTTATGTTTTATGTTACATTTAGGTTATTGTTGATGATCAGCAAGATGGTGAACCTACACAGTCTACAGTTGAGGTATACTATATGTCTTATTCTAAAGTATGGGTTAATTAGCTGGTCTTTGTTTAATGTTTGGTTTGTTACTTTTAGATTATTGCTGACAACAATCCAGATGACACCCTCTTCTAATCTGAATTAGAGGTATACTACATGTTTTATATTAATCTTATGGATTTAGTTAGTTGGAATTTGCTTAAGGATTCACATTTAGGTTACTGTTGATAAGGAGCAATATGTCAGCCTTGCCCAAGCTGAAGTAGAGGTAAACGATTTGTTTTTTTTTTTTTTTTTTTTTTTGGATTGAGGTGATTTTTTAGTTTAAATGTAATACAGGTTGGTATGTTATGTTCAGGGTATTGTTTCTAAGGAACAAGAAGGCAATCCTAGCCAAGCAAAAATTGAAGTAAAATATTTGTTCTTTTCATCTTAGTAAGTTAGTTATTTTTATAAAAAGTAACATGTTGGTTTATTTCTTTAATTAGGGTGTTGTTAATGACCAAGTTGGTGAGGCTCCCCAAGATGAGGTACATGATTTGTTTTCATATGATTTTATATATATTTATTTTCTAAATGTGATTCATGCGTCTATATGTTTTGTTTAGGGTGTTGATAATAACGTGCAAGAGAGCGAGTCTATCCAAGCAAAAATAGAAGTAAAATACTTATTTGCTTTTTATGTTAGTAAGATAGTTGCTTTTATAAAAGTAACATCTAGGTTTGTTTCATGTAGTGTGTTGTTGCTCATGATGACCAAGAGGATGAGGCTATCTATGCGAAAAAAGAGGTAATGATGTTATTGATATGACTTTAGATATATTATTTTTCTAAATGATCTTCATCCGGTGTATGTTTCGTTTAGGGTATTGTTAATAACGAGCAACAGAGCGAGTTTAGCCAATCTAAGGTATTAGTATACAATGGTGCCAACAATGTGCCTAACTCAACAGTTATTGGCCATTCAAATGTTAAACAAACAAGATTGAGCTACAAGAAGAGGCTGAGAAATCATGTCGAAAAGCTGCAATGCGATTCCAAAAGGTAGATCATGTTTGTGTTCAATTATGTTAACCAACTTTCTATGTTTATGTTTGTGACTTTAAAACTACTTGCTATGTTGCTATGTTTTGTGAATTAAGACAACTTTCGTTTTGTAGGTTTTTGGTATTATATTTAAACTTTTGTAGTAATGTTGGTGTGGTTGGTATTAATGTTGTCACACATTTTGCTTCATACCAAGATTTCATATTATTTTTTTTTTAAACAAAACAAATAAATTCGTATTTGTTTTTCAATGGCTGATTTCATAAATAATATATATTAACAAAACTTTTAAAATTGATATACTTTAAGATTATATAGGGATTAGTTATCGACATTCGCTTACTCAAAATGATAATATCAACCCAAATATACTTTCACGCTTTTCTAATTCCCGTTCGAAAACCCGTCCCAACGGACGGGTATCTCACTAGTTATATTTGTCTATAAAGCTTTTTGGATATAATCTACTATGTGTTATAAAAAGTAATCGAACGTGTTAAGGGTGTATGTAAATATATATTATTCGGTTAGTAGCATATAAGAAATGATATGATATGTTAATCAAACAATATTATAAATCCATGATTTTAGGAATATTTAATTTCAATTCAAAGTAAGTATAGGTTGTAATGACGTGATTATTTACGTAATGATAATTACGTAATGCCTTCATGAACATAAAAAATATTACGTAATTATCATGTACAAATGCATGATAATTACGTAATGCTTTCATGAACATAAAAAACATTACGTAATTATCATGTACAAATATCCTTCGCACGATTCTCTATTTTTGTAGAATAACCGTCCCCTATATATATATATATATATATATATATATATATATATATGGGATGATTCAATAGAAAACTCATTTTATTAAGAGAACTCGAGAACTTTATATTACATATGTGCAATATATCATATATTGCATATGTGTAACATATGATATATTGCACATGTGCAACATATACAATAATAATATATTACACAAGTGTAATATACAACATATGATATATTACATATGTGTAATATAGAGTTCTCGAGTTCTCTCCCTAACTATGAGTTCTCAATTGAACTTTCCCCTATATATATATATATATATATATATATATATATATATATTTATATATATAGGGGGTGGATATTTTGAAAACCCACTCGAGTTAAGAAAACTCTGAAAACCCGTCAAAAAACCATCTAAAAAAGTTTTTTTTTTTTTTTTTTGAAAAAAATACACAAGGTAACATACATGTTTTTAAGCGTTTTGGGCCAAAAAAATAAAAAAAGCGCCGAACGAATATTTTTAAAAAAAATAAACAACGCAAACTTTGTAACAACGCTGTTAACATATGTTTTCTGCTTTTTAACATATGTTACAGCGCTGTTAACATATGTTTCTGCTTTTTAACATATGTTAACATCGCTGTTACAAAGTTTGCGTTGTTTATTTTTTTTTTAAATATTCGTTCGGCGCTTTTTTTATTTTTTGGCCCAAAACGCTTAAAAACATGTATGTTACCTTGTGTATTTTTTTCAAAAAAAAAACTTTTTTAGATGGTTTTTTTATGGGTTTTCAGAGTTTTCTTAACTCGAGTGGGTTTTCAATTTATACTTTCCTATATATATATATATATATATATACATATGGATAAATTACAGAATTCGTCCTTTATGTTTACCTCGTTTTTCAGTGGTTGTCCTTTCGCGTTTCAGTTGCTGAGATTCATCCTTAACGATTTAAAATGTTACACTCACTGTCCTTAGGCACTAACCCAGTTAAAAATTTCAGTTAACTTTGGTCATGTGCCTTGCACATGAGGGTATTTCAGTAAAATCCTCTTATCTTCTTCTCCAATTTATAGATCATAAACCCTAACCCTAATACTCATTTCAATTAACCCAATTAATCAACATTATTATTAACCATTGTGTACGTGTGCAAGGATGAAAGGGTATAGATGCTTCATATTACAAAAAAAAAAACCACATGGGTGAAAGGGTATAGAAATTAGAGGTGAGTATTGTTTGGTTAAGTTATGGGTCAAAAGCGAATCTGTAACTAATATTTGATTTTTATATTTTCAAAACTTGATCTTTTAAATTTAAAACGTTTCATTATTTCAGTTACTGAAAAAGATGGTTGATTAACTTGGTTAACGTCGATTAATCACTAGCTTTGGATGTCAGTTGATTCAAACATATTTTAGTTTTCTTTTTAATCTTCTATATCAGTGATCTTATTTAGTTTTCTTTGGAGATTGTAGTATGCAAATTAATAATAAGCAACTTAAAAGATCAGTGATTAATTGAAATGTTGTTAGGGTTAGGGTTTATGATTTATAAATTGGGGAAGAAGATAAGAGGATTTTACTGAAATACCCTCATGTGCAAGGCACATGACTAAAGTTAACTGAAATTTTTAACTGGGTTAGTGCCTTAGGACAGTGGGTGTAACATTTTAAATCGTTAAGGATGAATCTCAGCAACTGAAACGCGAAAGGACAACCACTGAAAAACGAGGTAAACATAAAGGACGAATTCTGTAATTTATCCTATATATATATATATATATATGGTAGGGATCATACGAGAACCAACTTTAGGGAGAGAACCAAGGCACCAATGTGAACAAATGGAATTATTGTAAATATACAGTTAGATTTTAAAAAAACCCAATATATTAAGATAACATATACTTATTGGCTCACATTTTCTCTCTATACAGACACATAAAATCTGAATCATCCTTTCAATCTATCTATATAGACACATAACACCAAGATCTGAATCATCCTTTCAATCGATTACAGACACAGAACACCAAGATCTGAATCATCCTTTCAATCGATTATTCTCTCTCTACAATGTCTCAGAACGTGAATAAAGATGATCTTGACGAAGAAGCTATAACGAACCTAACTTAAAGTTGTTCGATTAGATCCTTACTTCGATACAGAACACCAATATTTGAATCATCCTTTCAATAGGTTATTATCTCTCTCTACAGTGTCTCAATACGTGAAGAAAGACGATGGTCTCGACGAAGAAGGTATAACTAACCTAACTTCCAGTTGTTCAATTAGATCTTTACTTCTGTTGTTGTTGTTGTTGTTGTTATTATTATTATCACCATTATCACCGTACCTTTTACTTCAGCTAGGTCTCACAACTTTTTAGTAAAATAATAAATATGTGCTCAACTAATTTTAAATAGATGATTATAAAAACATACACACACATAAAAATATTTTTTTTCCAAAATAAAACTACAAGTGTCATCGTTGATGTCAAACCGTATACCAGTGTGATTGTGGTGGTATCATAGGTGGAGAATAGGATGCAATGGATGAGGAGAAAGGTAGGGGAGCTAGGTGGAGAATCTCAAGAGGACACCACGTATACAAAGTCATACACAATCATATACACAAAATACCATAAAATACCCACAATCCAATGAAGAATACCAAAACTACCCTCTGTTACTATTCAATTTAGTCACCAATAAATATATTGTTAATGGTTTTTAAGAATATTAATGCACATGTACATAACGTAGTTGCTACTGATAAAAGTAATATTAATGCACATGTGCATTTATACTGATATCATTACGGTCATTCATTATAACGCACATGTGCATATATTATGTGGTAATGAAAAAAGTAACGTTAATGCACATGTGCACTAAGATTGAAATATTGATTTTCTTATGTGTTGTTTATTATTTGTAGTTAACGAATGGGAAATAATCGAAGAAGGTAACTTGTGTATTAGAATCGAGGGAGAAAGAGTCAAAGAAGCTGCGATATGCGATTGAGGATGATGACATTATCGTTGATCATGAAGTTAAAAAAAGGTCATTATTATTTATTTAAGAAATTTAGATGTATATGCACATGTGCATATATGTATGTTGTTCATGTTAACTAATAAATGTCAATTGTTAGTTGTTTAAACACACGAACAATGTGATAAATTTGAGAAATAAACAATGTTATGGTTGACGGATGAAAAAACAAGGGAGATGTTATATGAGGCATCAATGAGGTGTGAAGAGTGTTGTAAGAAGATACGTAAAAGGGGAAGAAGAAAAGGGAGACAAATAAGAAATAGAAGGGGACACTGTTGGTGAACGTAAAGTTGTGAGATAATTAGAAGTTTGTAGATAGGTGGTTAGTGGTAACATGGTTGGTTTGTAATATGGATATATTTTTTCTGTTATCAGTTGTTTTATTGTGTTGATGGTTTGGTAGAAATTACATGTAATTGTATAATAAAAACAGATCGGTACAAAAAAGTTTGTTGTTTGAAGGATGATGCATGCACATATGTATATTGTGGGTGGTCTTATATGGTGGTTGATAGGTTGATTATGTTTATGATTACTATTTTGGTGTATGTAAATTTGTATGATAAGGAAATTGAGATATGCACATTGCATAATTAAAATTAAACATCCCACCATCCAAAAACCTGAACTCACCACCCAATCCCCCCAAAAAAACCTAACCCCTTCCCACCATACCAAAAACCTAAGCCCTGAAGATAAACCACTCGAAAAACCTAATTATATTAGTGAAATGCACATGTGCATTCAGTACATGTTTCTTATTTTATAGTTCTTATATAGAGTTATTTTAAGTTTATTAATTTTTGTTATCCTACACTTGTTTTATTTTTCAATTTATGTTATAATACGCATGACTACGCAATTGACGAGTTCGAGTGTATTTTATATATCTATTCACATCCATTTAATGATCATTGAATAAATTTTTTCACTCCTTATATCTTATATTGCGTCCATTTAATAATCATTTCATTATGGTAATTGACAATGTATTCAAAAGTGTGATTTAATCCCTGAAGCACATGTGCATCAGGGATGATGTCATATCAGCCATTTTTTATTTTTTATTTTATTTTTTTTCGAAATACTAATACTAAATAATCATTTTGGTGTTTTTACTTTTTTTATTTTTTTGAGTTATATAATTTTTTTTTATTTTTTGATGAAGGGGTTTTTGTAGACACACTTCATATTTACAAAAATGCCATCTGTTTACACTGGTTTCTTGTTCTCTCCTTAAATGGTGGTTCTCAAATGATCCAAATCCTATATATATATATATATATATATATATATATATAGGAAAATATCAAATAGGAACCAAGAGCCTAGTTAGGAACTTAGGAACCAATCTGAGTCATTCATATTTAATCTTGATCTAGGGGGTAGTTATGTAATTAGACAATTAAATACTATATTTTAATTTAATTAAAAGTTTTATATATGGCAGCTAATTAAAACTTCCTGCGATTAACATGCCTGTTTTCTTTTTTACTTTCCTTAAATCTCTCAACCTATTATCATCTATAATCCCAAATCAAAAATCACGTTCGATTGAAATTCATTGATTAGAAAAAACTTCCAACATTAGTCTAGTATACACCAACGTATAGTTTACACTAGTGTATACTCAAATTAAACATGTTGTTACTCATAAAGTCTCTTGTATACACCAATGTATAGTTAATACATATGGTACACCTGTGTATATTCTGTATACACTAGTGTATATTCAAATTATATTATCATCGAGTCTATTCAATTACAACCTGACAATATTATATTAGGGTTTCAAATACCTTTTTTTATAAATCAACACCAATGTATACTATTTAGACTGTCCATTATATCAATTGAAAACACAAGAATTTTTCCAGAAAAATAACAATCACGAAACAATCAATAACATATTTGGATCATATTTATGAAATCATCGAACAAAATGTAAGATCTTGAAACCCTAAAACGTTGTCGTTAAAAAAAATTGTTCAATATAAATGACGATTGATTAAGAATAAGAATGTAAGTTTGAATCTTCATACGTACATGTACACGAATCCTTGCACTTCATTCGATTTCTGATATGTGTTCGCATGCTTTTGATGTATACAAGAACGAAAAATATGATATTATTGTGGTGTTGTCAGTTACAATGCATATTAAATAACCTATTAATAATCACATACCAAAAGACAATATTACCCCTTAATTTAATTAAATATTTAATTAATGTTTTACTTATTTACAATCATGTCATTGAAGATAGATGGCTCAGATTGGTTCCTATAGTTCCTACTTAAGGGTTGGTTCCTATTTGAACCCTACCCTATATATATATATATATATATATATATATATATATATATATATATATATATATATATATATATATATAGGGTAGGGTTCAAATAGGAACCATAGCTTAAGTAGGAACCATAGAAACCACTTTATAGCCATTGATCTCTAATGGCATGATTGTAAATAAGTAAAACATTAATTAATTGTTTATTTTAATCAAAGGGTATTATTGACTTTTGTTCAATATGCTTATTTGTAGGTAATTAAGTCTAAATTTGTAACTGAATAATTATTAACCCTCATTTATTATACTCAATCCCTATAAAATCTCCGTATCAGTTTTTTTTATTTCATTCATCATCATCGACATATATACACATTGGTGTATATTAGTTTGTTTTTTGTTTTTTCATTCCTCGTGAACACATATATACATTGGTGTATATCAGTATTTTTTCTCATTTACCATCATTATCGACACAGATATACGTTGGTGTATACCAGCTTCTTTTTTGTTTTTTCATTCATCGTCATCACCTTTAAGGTTCGGTCTCTTATCCTCTTTATGTAATATACACCAATGTATACTGTACACTGGTGTATAGGCATTTGACGTGTTCATCCTCACAGCGGTTATGTCTCTTATCATCTTTATGTAATATACACCAACGTATAATATACACTAGTGTATATGCATTTGTAAATAATAAAAGCGTCTCCTTCATTTTGACGTGATAATCCTAATTAGGGTTTGGTCGCTTAACCCTAAATGTAATATACACCAACGTATATTATCAAAAAATACATAACCTCAATGTACTGCACATTCGATTCAAAGAAATTATGCAATTGATCTAATCTAACATAACAAAATCATTACAAATACAATTCCAATTGATTATACATTTCGATCTAACATAAACAAAAATAAATACCTAATACATCCGAGCAATTGAAGATTAAAAATAATAACGATTGATTAGTTTGAAAAAAAAAATTTAACAAAAACAGAAAATACATACATGTATACGAATTGTTGATTAGGGTTGTTCTTCAAGATAATGATCGTAATAGTGGTTGAGAGTTTTAAGGAAACCAATCAAATTATTTAGTAACTGCTTTGATTATAAATCCTAATTATAATAAAAAGCTAATTAATTAAATGTATATTTACACTAATACCCTCTAGATCAAAATAAAAAATGGATGGCTCAGATTGGTTCCTAACTAAGGTATTGGTTCCTATTTGATCTTATTCATATATATATATATATATATATATATATATTATACACACATATACACAGACACATTATAACACAACCCCCACATTCTAACACAACCACCACCGAACCATCACTCCCACCACCGAACCACCACCGTCTAACCTCAAATTGGAGCAAACCCTAACCGCCAAATAAAAGCTAACTACTCCAAATCTTATTTCCGACTAATCTCAGGACCGGATCTGATCTCAGGGCCAATAGGAATCTAATATGATCTGAAACAGGGAGGTGCAAAGTGCATATTGTATGAGTAGTTAAATTCTGATTACTTTACCGCTGGCCACCACCACCAACTAACCATCATCAGTGGCGAAGCTTGGTTTTCGAATCGGTGGAGGCCGAACTCAATTTTTTTTTTGATCGGTAGTGAGCGGAAGATCAAATCGGTGGGGGCCGGACTCAACCCGGACTCAATTTACCTATGAAAATCACAAAATTCCACCACTACGCCAAAAATCGGTGGGGGCGGGGCACCCTCGGGCCCCAAAGATACTTCGCCACTGACCACCATCATCTGACCACTACCACCTAACCCTCTGGCAACCATAAGTTCTATTGCCATCTTCACAACCACTTCTGCTGAAACCACCACCACTGCCTGAAAAACCAATTCTGCCCAAAAGCACCATCATATGCACAACCACAACTACCATCTTTACACCATGTCCACCTAAAAACCACGACCATTTGTATAACCACCACCCCTGAAACCACCACCATCTTCACAAACCTCCTCCACTTGAAACCATCACCATCTTCTCATTTACCACCGCTGGAACACCATTTTTCTCTCTAATATCTCATGAAACCCTAACCATTAGAAACCATAACCCGTTGTATCCACTACCCTATAACAAAATCTGGTTTCCAGATCTGTAAAATTGAAACCATTTTATGGTGTGTTTATGTGACTAGAATCATTAACCGGAGAGGGCAGAGAAGTTAGAGATAGATAAAGTTTTCACTCGGTGGTGCTGAGAGGGTAGAGGGATTGAGTATAGAAGAAGGTAGAGAGAGTAGGATCAATGGGATGGGTTGTTGTATCGATGGATGAGTAGCCAGAGCCGATAGTGGTGGAGGAAGAGGAGCAAGCATCATCATCTTTTTTTTTTCTCACTATCTTTAACTAGGGGTGTTCATCGGTTCGGTTTACGGTTTATTTGGTTTATTCGATTCGGTTTATTCGATTTTCAAAATTTTGTACCTCAAACCAAAAACCAAACCAAACCAAATTAGAAATATGAAAACCAAACTAAATTCAACCAAATTGAATTCGGTTCGGTTTCGGTTTAAAACCAATCAAACCAAATTCAACCAAGCAAACCAAATTGAAACGAAGTTTTTTTTTTCTCTAACTTATATACCTATATATTCTAAATTCCGAAAAGAAAGTTTGCAATAAATATTAACCAAAAAATCAAACCACGCAAACAGAAACATCATAAAAATTAGAAATAGTAAAATGAACCCTAGTTTATACTCAGATTATTACCTCTATAAATTGGTGGGATTTATTTATTTTGGGTTGGGTTTAATATTTTGGGCTTATTATATTATATATGAGTTATTAAATATTATTATTTTTATTTAATAATTAATTATTTTACCGGTTTATTCGGTTATCCAAATAAACCAAATAAAAAAAATGTAGAACCAAAAACCAAACCAAACACTGAATAAGCAATTCGGTTTCGGTTAAAACCAAACCAAACACCAAATTCGTTGTTCGGATTGATTTTTTCGGTTACGGTTACGGTTCGGTTTTCGGTTTTTATTTGGTTTGCGGTTTTTCTGAACACCCCTATCTTTAACTGCAATCACTGGTGGTGGTGGAGAAATGTAGAGAGGGAGAAAGAAAATAGTTATATTTAGGTCAAACTGGTTTATAAAGGGATTTTTAGGACAAAGGGTGTGAATAGACCATTTTGCCCTTACTTAAATTGAAGATAAGTGGCTTTACTAACTTAGTTTGTATTAAAGGGCACAAAATGTTAGAAAATAAAGAATTTGGACACAAAATGTAATTTTTTTTATTAAAGTAAACTTCTATCATTTTGGTCATACATAAAGGGAAAAAATTATAATTTTGTCTAAAAACTAAGATCGTGAGGTTTTATGACACGATTCCGATGCCGCTTCAATCAGACTCTGTTTGATACTCTTTGTACGACTTGTTATATTACGACACAAATTCTTTCAAAAGCTAATACTATTTTTGCTTACCAGAAATCATATAACCAGTTTATAGTTTGATGGATATGGATGCTTAAAATTGTAAATTAGTGGTTAATTGACCGATCGAAATTAACAAAAAATGAACCATAACCGATTCGTTAAAACCGAAAGAAGCGAATATGGTTAAAAAGTAAAAATGTTGTACCGCCGCCAAACAAGAAACCCCATTGACAGAAAGAAAGAAAGAAAGAAAGAAACCCCTTTTAATTTAATTTAAGCTCCTCACACTCCAATTCTTTATTCTTATTGATTGATGGGAAGCCTCCATTTCCATCAACAGCAGCAAATATTGATGACCCCAATTTCATGTAATCTCAGAGCCCTTTGCATACGCTCCAGCTGTTGTTTCTCAGCCATTTCTTCCCCTAAATTATTATGCACCGCTAATGCTGCTACCAAAATCAAGCCCCTTAATAGGGTTTCTGCTACTGCTACTGCTACTGCTGATCAACTTAAACAGCAATGGTTGAATTCTCTCAATTGCCCGGAGGAGCTTGCTGCTGTGGACTCACATTCACATTCACAGTCACAGTCAGAGTGGGTTATTGGTATTGACCCTGATGTTTCTGGTGCACTCGCTCTCTTGAAACCATATCACTTGCCTTCTTCTGCTCAGGTATTTAATTTATAACTTGTTACATTCTACACATTCCTTCCATACAAATTACAATAGGAGGGTGGAAATTATCATATGGGTTGTATGTCGCATGACCGACGCCAAACAAATGACTAACTTACCAACTCAATCTCATATGGTTGGTTCGTATGGCTGCTGTATGATGTGCAGACTTGATTTGACACCCCATACGGCAGCCTGTATTGATGATATGGAGTAATCATCAACTTAATTGGTTGTACCTGTTTCATAGCTATTGATTGATATTATTAATTAAGGATTATATAATCAATCATCAACCGAATTCAATGGGAGTTATTGGTGGGTTCTCATCAGTAAGCTCTTTCATGTTATGATTGCTGGGCTGCATTTAAGCATAGATCATAGATGCCAGCCACGATTATCCTTGAAGTGGATGTGGATTGGATTCCCAGGTCCATGTTTGGATGTTTCTTATTGTTTGTATGTTGATCAGGTATTTGATTCTCCTAACGTCAAAGTGTTGATAGGCAACCGTGTACGTCGTCGTATGGATACTAAGGCTATGGTTGAGTTACTTCGAAGTCTTAGTATTCCAACTGGTATCTTCCGTCATTCATGACTTATGATCATCTTCTTTTTTGTCTTTTTAACATGGATAGTTGGATAAACATGTTATCTTAATGCTGGAAATTCTCTCTCTGACCTATAAATGGACTGATGTGGGTTATTTAATTTTTAAGAATCTGGTCTAAATAATGCCTTTTAATGCATAAAACATCCTACATACACTTTTTAAAACCCTTTTGCCATCATTTTTTACACCCTTTACTTGTAAGAAATACCCTAAAAGTACCTGTCTCAGCCAGCCCCCCGTCTTAAGATGGCATCTTGCTACATCTAATTTATGCTGTATGGATTTCTCATTTCTTATATGATCCCCTAGGTAGCCTTTATCTTCTGTAAATTTAATTTCTCATACCGTAAAAATACATATTGTTAGAGCATACATAATTGTCCACTATATATTTTGTTGCATAAAATTGTTTTAACATAGTGTTGTTGTCACATGATTATAATGTATATTGTTGTGACTTGTTAACTTTGCATCAGGAACGACTGCATATATAGAGCAATCACTTCCATATCCAGGAGATGGGAAACAGGTTACTTTTTCTATATTAATTATAAGCTTTGTGTATTGATATGCGCTTTTAAACTGATTATTGTAATTTAAACTTCAATAACGAGAGTTTACTGTTTGGATTCTGCTTTTGTTTTTGTGCTTATCTATAAGTAAACATGCAGTTTCGGATATTAGTTCCGTACCTGCTGCAATATAAAACTGATTATTGAAAGGGACAAAAAATGTAGGGGGGGGCTCCACTAGGTTTTTTTCAACTTCACTGATTTCTACCAATTCAGCACTGCCACATCACTTCACTGATTCACTTCAGTGTAACAGTTTTTTTGGAGGCAGCACTCCACTGGAAATAAAATAGAGTAAAAGACAAAAGGGGAAGAGAGAAACTCACGGGTACCAGCCCGTTAACTACAACCAGATTTTGGTTCACGGGACCACTACCAGCATGAGTGGCAGCGGTGTTACCGTGCTGGTAGTGGGGTACCCGTGACCAATTCTAATGGCGCCCCGTCCCCCCTAAGAGAATTTCATTTCTTTCTTCATAAGAATGCCACTTTTGGACATTATTTGTATTTATTTATTCCGATAATAATCAAATACTCATGTCTGCTTATTTATTAAAACAACAGAAGCACATCCAAACATCATCTTCTATGAGGCGCCTGTTACCGATGTTTTTCTGATTCTGATTATTAAACAGTACAAATCCCCTTTCCAAACACACATACAAACATGCTTTTACCTCCCAAAATTTTGTTTCTATGAGCTTTGAAATCCAAAACTAAAATTGCGGTATGTAACACAGGGATGGTGGAGTGGGGGATTTAATTATGGGCTATGGATCGGGGTCCTGGTTGCGTCTGGAGTTTCTGTTATCCCAGTGCCATCTATGAGATGGAAACAGGAATTCAAACTCTCTGGAAATGGCAAAACAAAGGTATCGCTCCTAAACATGGAATAAAATATTTATTCTTTTTACAATACGTATAAGTAACTAACTAGACTGGGTGCCCTTTCAACCTTTATTGAAAAAAATATATTTTAAATATATGAAAGTAATATTTTTATTAATTTTTTTGGCGGTAAATCCATGCTCTAGGTATCCCAGATTGTGCATTTAAGCAGCAACCTATGAGCACAAAGCAAACCATTATTTAGTCTTTTACTAAAGGTTGTTGTTCCCATCTAATTTGTGACTAAAATGCATGCAGGACGATAGCAGGGCACTTGCATGCTCCCTATTTCCAACACTAAGTTCATCACTGAAAAGGAAAAAGGATCACGGTACATGCACGCACCTCTACCTCATGATATTTCCTATGCGTGGAAAAATGGGTGGGTTGGATGGGCAACATGTCTAGTTGGGTCGGGCCGGGCCAGGCCGGGGTTTTTTTGGAACTTGTAAATAACTAGAATGTTAGATATGATGGCAAACTACAATATTATACCTCTAAACTTCTTTTAATACATCTTGTTTGACCCAAAGTTATCAAAGGAGTGTTAATTCTTTAAGCAAGTATTGCTAAATTAATTAGTTTATGTTTATATTATTTTATAAAATGATTGTTATTTTCAATGAGTTGAGCTGTTTATATATTGAAGAATAATTCAATAGAACTGATTTAGGGATCGATATGCAGATTTGCTTTTATCTATAAATGTCTTAAAAGTCTACAAGTGTCATAAAAGTCGAATATATTTATAAAAAGATTTGATTGACCTTTATATATCCCTATAACTTGGTAAGTATTGGTAAATAATAATGGTAAAGGGATTAGGTTTTTAAAAATCAGATTGTGGCTTTTTTTGTCTAGGAGGGAAAAGCAGGATCTGTGCCTTTGATAAGTATGGTTTGACCCGCATTTTGTAGTTGAATAACTTGTTTGACCCATTAGAGATAAAACATAACTTAATTTGATACAATTTATTTATAAATAGGTGGAACTTTTTATCTTAAAATTTTCATTTGTATTGGTTTGTAGGGCGGGCTGAGGCGTTGCTCATTGCTGCATATGGAAAAGGCATAAGATTAGACTCTGATTCTGAGTTATTAACGAACATCAACTCAGACAATAGTAACTCGGACAATAGTACATCGTGATTTTCATGCCTGTCTGCAGCTTGGAAAGGCATATGACTGATACTAACAAAAATTGGTGACTCAATTGACTTTAAGTATTTTGGTATGAAACCTGTTTAAGCCGATGCCATGTAAATGTGGCATGAGTACAGTGTTGTATCTGGTTAAATTCGTGGCGCCTGTAACATACATTACAATACAATACAATTTTTATGTAATAATGTGGTACCATTTAGACTGATTCTCAAATGAATATTATTATTACTATTTCTGTTAAATAATGAATAATTCTAGTCAAGATACTAATGTTTTGTTCATTGATATATAATCTTTTTAATTATAAATCTACTTTGTGAACTATACTCGATGTTCGGTTAGTCGTAACAATGACCTTAAAAAGTCTATTAACTTCTTGTAAAATGAATATTGTACCCCTTACATGTAAAAGCAAAACAATTGTTCTAATCTGGAACATCCTTGAATCATACATGAGATAGTTTATAAGAATTACATGACACTCAAATAAAGTTTCTATAGGGTTATCTCATATATAACTCCCTCAAGATTTGAGATCACTGATCGAGTCCCATCAACTTCATGGATCTGCAGCCCATGCCCGATGGCTTCTTTTGTAACCATCACATCCATCCTGCATCAATAAATCCATCATTCACTTTTAAGAATACAAGCGAACTCTTATACTCCCACCTTTCGGTAACAGACCCGTTATATGGTCCGTGAGATGGTTGTTTAGTCGAAGCACTTTTCACAAACATATATGCCAGGTCGATTTTGAAACCAACACATGTTTTCCAAAGTGTAATATATGTTTCACAAGTTCAATCCTTAATTTCTCAAAAAGTTGGCGGGGGATCCAAAACATGACCAAACCCCGGGGACCATTGTATTTTATAAAATTATGTTGAAGGAAAGCCCATGACGAACAAGTTACTTACATTTTTGATCGAGAAACGTAAGCCAATATGAATCTGCATCTGTCTTTTCCACGTTGACCAAGGAGTTGTTTCACCGTATCGAAGAGTGGAGGAACGCTATTTTGCTGAAAGCTTGCAAATTGTCAAGGCAAAATTCGATTGTATCATATTACACAGACAAATTTAATTCAAAGAGATAGTCCAGCCCTTATATCAGTACTGTTAATAAATCTTATAGTAACCTCTAATCCACCTAACATGAAAGCAGTATAAGATTAGGTTAGGTGTATCATGCACACAAAGAAAGAAGAGATAATAAAATATCTCTTATTATGTGATTAGGATATAGATGTCAGCTCCAAGAAGCAGATCAAATCCCTCCGGATGCTTCTGTAGAATATGGTTCAGATGATCAGAGTTTCCCCATTCTAGTTTCTCCGCACTTAAGGCTGTTGACAACAAACAAGCGCAATATTAGACGACAAGTACCAGAATGGAATTACAGATAAACAACTAGTAAGCTGCTCTTACCAGCAGCACATGAATTAGAATTCTCAGAAGATTCATGAAGCTCTATGTTTTTCTTTAAGATCTGAAAACGAAAATTATGCAAATAGTTACAACCCAACCCAGAAAAAAACATAATACTTTGGGCACCATGTTGCAGCCAGCAATCATGCCTTGAGGACTTCATCATTATGGTCGGTAAGCACTACTTCACGGCAAAATCTGCTGCAAAGTATACCAGTAACACCTAGCACAAATCAATGCATAGTTACAAATATATACAAATACAAAGGAACCATTACCATTTCATACACTCATGCCGACAGCACAACCATACACCACAAAGTACACCGACAGTCTAACAAATAAAAATGATCTAGTTGGTTGGAAAAGAAATGATGTCAACAAAAACAGTCTTAAAAAACATTTTGCATCAACTTATAACCCCAACCAATTCCATTATTCTGTTCATCTCTACTTTAGCCTATGTTTTCCTTTGTTTGTAACGTAGAAAAGCCGTTGCCAAGGTAAATGTGTGTGTGGTCTTCTTCATGGGGGTTAACGCCAATAATAACCAGTGGCTCCTGTAGTGGGATTCTGAGACCTCCGCTAAATGGGCTCAGAACCTACCACTACGCCACCCCCTTGAATGATACACACAATATACGACATACAATAGCTTAATAATCAGCCAGGTTTGAATATAATAAGCAGTTGCAAATAGAAATTTATTTAAACTACTAACCTACACCAGATCCTAATTCGATAGCAGAAGAAGAGGGTTGAAGAAGGTCAGAATGATTGGAAATGTAATCATTTAAGAGCCTGGCACCAGGCCATACCAGCTGCCCCGTCAAATCGAAATCCGCTGCGCAACAATAGGTAACAATTACACTCTACTTTGCCTTCTTAACAAATTAATTGATTGTATAAAGAAAATATATATATATGGTGAGGTCATTTATTTATTGTTAAGAAAGTTACTTGAAGCTGATTGGAGACAGAGGAGGTGAAGAACGTGGGAGCCAAATGTAAAGGTAGCCACTTCATAACTGCACATAACATAAGCTGATTGGAGACAGAGAAATGAATCAATTCAATGTGTGTAACAAACAACAGGGAGAGGATAGAAAGGATACTTGTTATCTATAAAGAAGGATTCACCCAAGCAAACAGTATCATCATCATCATCATCATCATCATCACTCTCCACTGCATTTGCTTTAACCAATTCCTTTACAGACATGGCAGCAGGCACTCGTTGCTTATTTTACCAACAAACCTCTTACCTCCCTCCCTGCATAACATAAACCCTAAACATAAACATTCGTGGTACCAACCCATATTATTTTATATTATATTAATACTTTTTTTTTTTTTTCAAAGAATTAGCTAAGTGGAAATCCTTTTACAATCATAACCTAGTGGTCCTAAGTTCGAATCCCTACCCACACACTGGTGTCCTCCTTGTATAAGCTCAAACCGTCACGGGGATTTTTTTTGTGGTATGCATGAATCAAACCTGTGACATACCCCTAGGATGAGAACCCCTAAGGGAAAACTCACCCTACCTCAAACTAGCTGGGCTGAAGATCATTGGATATATTATATTAGTACTACTAGCTTATACCCGACAGCTAAGCAGTTAATATCGCCGATATATCCGCTATATCGGTTATCGGTCATCAACCGATATATTGATACCGATATTTTGACCGATATTTTTTACCGATATTATCGGTGATATTGACCGATATCTTACGGATAGTTGACTGATATATCATCAATATTCCCGATATCAATATATTTCTTATTAGTTCTTCTATTTGTCTTGTTTCTTATTGATGTTGTTAGTATTTTAAGTCTTAATTGTTAATTGTCAGTGTTAAATATTAGTGTTTAAAGTCTTAATAAGTTTCTACTTGCTACAATTGTTATTCTTTTGCATGTTGCAAGAGGTCAATCTGTTAATTATAGGAGATTATATTTAATTGTTAGTGTTAAACTTCTATATATATGGATTCAACATGATATAAAAATTACCGATATCTCACCGCAAAAACCGATATATCAAATATCGGTCCTCGACCGATAACCGATATTTTCCGACATTAACTGCTTAGCCCGACAGCATCCCGAGGTTTAAAATTTTAATATCTATTCTATACATATAATAAAAGAAAGCAATGTGGGACACATGGCACTCCCACATTGCACCTCCATTTCTTCTACACCCACATTGTGCCACATGGCAATATGTGAGGAATTATAAAATTTTCCTATTTTTTTTAAAAAGCAAAATTCATTTATTTCTGTTGTTCAAAATTAGTCAAGTGTTTTATTGACTTTCCTAAATCACATTGATCATCATTACCACCATTCCTAAACACACAATCAAATCCTTTAAATGAGTTTTGTTCAAAATTGGTCAAGAGTTGTATTTTCTTTTTGTTATGAAACGTGATACATCATCATCGATTTTAGATCTGAATTATATTTTCTTTTTTTCATTCTAATCTGCTCTTTTTTTTGTTAATTTGTTCTCTATTTGGTTGTTCGTTGATATCTTTTGATGATTGTATGTTTGTTTAGAGAAAGAAAGAGCACACAACGGAGCACCACCGTGTAAGTCATGAAATCTTCTTATTCAATTATTCATTATTATTTAATCTAAACAATTTCCCTTCTGTTTTTAATTTTTTTTTGTTTTGTTTGTTGTTTTTGCTTTTGTTCGATGAACAGATCAATTCATCGCTTCAGTTAACAAATAAGACCGATGACCATGTGGGGTTCAAGGTAAAATTTTAAACATTTATTGTTTTTTTTTTTTTTTTTTTTTTTTTTTTTTGCTGGGTGATTATGTTATGATCTTATTTTTAATTGGTGTGTGGTGATTTATGGATTATTGATTTGGGTTTTTTGGTTTTTAGATCTTGGGTGTCACGTAGAATGGTAGGTGATGATTTGATTTTTCTTTTTTCTTTTTTATTGTTTTTTATGTTAATAAGACAGATGATGAAAAGAAGTTGTTACAGTAAGTGATGTTTTTAGTTTTATGTTCATTGCATTGGCTGCTTGTGATTGCACTACAAAGTCCATGAAACTCTTCGATGAATGATGTCAAGGTATTATGGGTTATTTTTTAGAATTTGTTTTTCCTAGATGCTTAAGATGTTATTTATTTTAAAATACTTCTATTGGTTATTGTATTGTAGTTCATTTAATTTGAAGGAGGATTATTGTATGATTGTGTTAGGTGTTGAAGGAAGATTATTGTATGATGATGCATTAATTGTTTTGTAGGATTTTGGAGGTTTTTATGTGTATGTTGGTGTTCATCATGTTCATACGGATTATGATATTGTTTTTTGAATGTCCGTTTGAATTTAATGTTTGATCTTACTTTTGTTGGTCAACAATGGATTGCATGTTTGTAGGAATATTTTAATTGGTTTCCAAGATTGTGGCATTAATTCTGATTGATTTGGTTTGACCAAAATTTTTTTATAAAAAATCTGAATTTAAAATTGATTTATTTGTTTGAAAGTTTAAAATTTTGTTTTGACTTTATATATTTTTTTACGGAAACTTAATCAATATTAAGAAGTTTCCTTATCAAATCCGTAAACGTTTTCCAGATTGTATATTTAAATTTGAATTTTCAAATTTAAATGTTTAATTGAATTTTAAATTTAAATTCAAATTGTCACACTAATTTTGGTAATTTAAAAACTTAATACATACCTTTTAATTATTAATATTTCTATTTCTAAAAGTTCACATAGTTAAATATGAAATTGATTTGTAATTTATTATAATAATATAAATTAAACTGGTTTCATAAGCTTTTATTACTTACCTAAAAACATAGAATATTTATTTATTAAAGGTTTATTCTCATTTTAAGCACAAATATCATTTGGTAACTAATACTTTTTTTTTTTGCTTTTGGTTATTGTTTTTAATTGGATTATCATCTTCGAATACGATCTATTTAGTTATCTGTGAATCCGATTATCATCTTCGTCTTCAAGGTATGATTTCGTCTATTAATACAATGTCTTTATTAATTTTTTTTTAAATAAAAAATCTAGCCATTAAAGAGAATGGTCAACATCGGTCAAATATTAAACACTTTACATGTAATTTATAACATTTTTAGTTTTTTTTTAAATAAAAAATCATTAATTAAATTAAATTAGGTAATTCATTGATTAAATTAAATTAGGTAAATCATTATGATTATTTTAATTTGAATTTTCGGTCAAAGCAAACATTTATCAATTGTGTATTAACATGCCACTTTATTTTTTCGTATATGATTAATGACAATATTGAATTTTTGGTCAAAGAAAATAATTTAATTAATTATAGCCGATAAAAAAAAATCAATATACATTGTCAACATTTTTTTTTTGAAAATGTACTCTGAGGTATTATTTAAAGAAATTATTATATCAAATATCCTTATTCCAAAACCAATAACCTTTTCATCTTCCCCCAATTATTATAAACCCTAATACATCAATATCTTTAAAAGCCAACATAGTTCTGCATCTTGTATACATCCACGACTCGGGTTCCATAATCCATAACCATTCAATTTCTCCAAGGTAATATCGATCCCTATTGTTCTATTGATTCATATTTTTATATTTTAATAGATTTTGATTATTAATCATATGTTTTTTTATAGATTTCTATCATATTTAAAAGATAACAATTAATAATTTCGGTTACAAAATTTTCAAATTAGTTATAAGTCAAAATTAAAATTTAAATACTACAATTTGAAATTATACATTTCTGTTAAACTCTAAAAATATTCGAATACTAAATGTTTTATTTAGATATTTAACTTCAAATTTTAATATTCATAATTTTAATTTTTAAATTTTGGTTAATATTATAAAAATTAAAAAATTTGAATTTAGAATAGTTATGGTAACATTTAGAATTAACTACTACGTTAGTTTCATAACTGTATATGATTTAAATATTTAAAAAAAATCCAAATTTGTTAATTTAAGATAATAATTGTAACAATTACACCTACTTATTACCTTTAAATTATAGATTTTCTAATATATTTAATTTTTACAAATAGTAATATTGGTTATAAATTTCTTAAATTAGTTACAAGTTTAAATTCAAATTTTGAATAATATAATTTCAAAATTAGTTTTCAGTTAAACTTTGAAAATATTTGAATATTAAATGTTCTATTTAAGTATATAATTTCGAACTTTAATATTTATAACTAATTTTTAAATTTCGGTTAATATTGTAAAATTTCTAAATTTTGAATTTAAGATAATAATGTTAGCATTTAAACTTAATTAATGCATTCAATTTGAAATTTTGAATGAATGGAATATTTTAAAAAATTTCAAACTTGTGAATTTAAGTTAATAATTATAACAATTAAACCTACTTATTACCTTTAAATTAGAGATATCCTAAAATATTTATATTTTTTCTAATTATGGATGACATGTATTTATATATTTTCGGACTAAGATGCAAACACAGAAACGAATCCAGGATTCACATATGGCCATCTTTATGTGGTATTGTTAAAAGTTAATAGCATGGTAGGGGTTAAGTTACTTGATCCTGATTGGAAGGTCATAAATAAAACAAAAAATGTTGTGCATAAAGAAATATTTAATGATATTTGAATTGTATGTGTATTTCTACTATATTTTCTTTATAAGTTTTACGCTCCAAATAATTATTAATTGTTAAACCGCGTGTACACGCGGGCAATAACCTAGTGACATGATAAAAAATAAGTTTTTATTACTAAGAGTATTCACAAGCCGTTTATTAAACCATTTTCATCAAATTACACTAAAAATCACTACTCCACCTTTAAATCTCCTCTCTCCTAATTCAAATAATAATACTTTTTTCATACTTTTATCATTATATTTTTTCTCTCCTCACTTACAATCACTTACAAAAATATTAAAATATTTATAGGGGTGAACAGTGTCCCCCCAAATATAAGGGTGAACAGTGTTTCCACCAAATTTTTTTCTCTCTCCTACACTTACAACCACTTACCACCAAATGTGAATGCTCTAAAATGATGGATGAGATATAGAGTGTTTTTAGTAATTTTTTTTTTTAAATTTTAGAGATGGAAGAAGGTTTGATGGAGGGGATGCGAATGCTGTAATGAAAGAAAAATCAATTAAGCAGTTAATCACCCTCGAAAAACATCTAACTACAAAAGTACAAAATTAGTAGATGAATAAGTGCAGCCGTTATCTTATACTTTTTCCAATTCATTCTGACTTCCACTCAAATAACGGACAAACATAAGAAAACAATCAAAAGACAACCAAACTAAAGCTTGAAATTTGTGAACTAGTACTAGCAAAAAAACATATCTTCCTTATTGATTTCCTTTAAAATGCGTGATGCGCTCATTTTGTAATCGAGCCCAAGCTCGGCTCGCTAGTCCACACAAGTTCAATATCCATGTTTGCCATAACTAACCGAGTCAAACAAATACGCTCAATATAATATACTTTGAATGGTAATACAGACCCTTTCATCACACAAAAATATGCGCAATTAAGCTGCACGTTTAGGTATGTTTTGTTAGCAATTAAGCTGCACATTTGGGGATGTTTTGTCATCAATTAAGCTTCACGTTTGGGGTTGTTTAGGCAGCAATTAACTTGCGTGTTTGGGGTTGCTTTGGCAGCAATTGAATCTTTTAAAAAGACTAGGTGAAATCCCATATGAAAACACGGGAAGTCTATATCTTTTTTTTTTTTTAACATAATTACTCTCCAAAATATTAAAAACATAAATAGACCAACTACTATGGTCTGTTTACTAAATACCAACTTAAGAAGTCAATCATCTGTTGTAAAGAAAAATTGTTATTGGTAACGTCTGTTCATACTTTGAAATTACTTAATTAAATGAGTAAATTATCAAAACCGTCCATGTGGTTTGGCCAAATTTGCCACTTTAGCCCAATCTTTTAAAAAGTGCATGAACACTCCTTGATCTTTAAAAAAATATGCCAAAACAGTCCAACGACTTAACCTAGTAAAGTTTTCGCCGTTAAGTCAGGGGCATTTTCGTCAACTCACTTATAAATTCATCTTGTTCCCCATTCTCTTCTTCCCTAATCATAATCAGACCCACCACCCACCACCATATTAACCTTTCACTACCACCACCAGTACCCACGTTTCCTCCCTCTTCCCAAACAAAAGTTAATATTATTATATCAACCACATCATCTCCCCCACGTGTTTGCTTATACAAGCTTATCTTCAAAAGAGTAGAGAAAGGCTTCCTTCTCACTCTTGTTATCTGTCCAGAGCTAAATCACTGAGAGAACCACAAGGACGGCAACGATAGGAGGTAACTCAACCGATGACAGTTCCAAAAGCTTGAAGGGCGGGGACGACAGGAGCGGTTAGTTCCAAGAGTCTCCGTCACTTTTCAGGTATGTGAAAGAGGGTTAAGAGTTCTGACTATAGTGGCTAATTTTTAACTATCCTTAATTATCCCTAATTGCCTACAAAGTGTTAACTTTGCAAGAGTCTCGTCTTGTTGTTGCCATCAAGAAACTTAATCGAAATAGCATGCAGGTATGTAGTAAATTATTATTATTATTATTATTATTATTATTATTATTATTATTATTATTATTATTATTATTATTAAACGAGTGTCTATGATGCCATCGGCGTCCAAGTCTGTTCTGTTTCACAGTGGTATGGACGACGGATCTAGTAGCGGTTTATCAAAAGGTATTAAAAGGAAGATGCCTTCTGAGTTGAGAGTGAGTAGTAGTAGTAGTAATTGTTTATGTTATTGTGAGCGTGTTCAGTTCTGAAAGTAATGTGTTTGTTGTTGATTGTGATTAAATGTGTTTGGATTTGGTTAAGTAAGTCTGTTAGGTGATACTGTAGACTGTAGGATGAATTGATTTTGTTTTAGTCTGTGAAATTTGAGATCTATGTATTAGATCAGATTTGAGATGAGAAATTAGGGTAAATTTTACAAATGGAATGGTGGGTAGTGGTGGTGGTAGTGAAAGGTGGAGGAGATGGTGGGTAGTGGTGGTGGTGAAAGGTGAAGATGGTGGTGACTAGTGGGTCTGGTTAGGGAAGAAGAGAATGGGGAAGAAAATGAATTTATAAGTAACTAGACGAAAATGCCCCTGACTTAACGAAGAAAATTTAACTGGGTTAAGTCGTTAGACTGTTTTGGCATATTTTTTTTAAAGATCAAGGAGTGTTCATGTACTTTTTAAAAAATTGGGCTGGAGTGGCAAATTTGGCCAAACCACAGGGATGGTTTTAATAAGTTACTCTAATTAAATTTATCAAACTTTAAAGTCAAACAAAATTTAAATAGTTTAAATTAACCCCATCAGTAAAATATGATTGTTCAAAACAAAACAAAATATTGATAAATGAAATTTTTAACCACGTTTGGGATAACAATATAAAAATATGAATTTAATTTGTATGTAGTTGAATACTTAATTAACTTGATTCATTTTTAACATTCTTGTGAAATAAAAATTATTGTTTTTAATTTTCACAATACTAAAACTATTTACATTTGTGATTTAATAGTTGCTAAATGTTTAAAATATTTCCAATAAACTTTAGATTTTTGTTATCTCTCTCAATTTTAAGTTATGAGATTTTTAAGTTGTTATATGTGTTGTAGGGGTTAGTGTGTTACAATTTACTTCTTTGTTGATCTCTAACACAATAATAAAATGTTTTCAGATTTGACTTGTTTCTTAGTTATATTATAATTTTCGAACAATTATTTATGTTTATGTCATTTTTCGAATTTTATTATCACTTTCAAAAACTATCAATTTTTTTATTTGAATGTCTTATTTTTATGTTTAACTTAAATAATAAAATTATGTTTCAATTTCAATAAAAAAATGAGTATTCGTATGATGATACACAAAAGACAAAGATAATCAATATCAAGAGTTGCTTTGTATTTTAAATACCCAACTTTCATTTATGGCCAATTGTGCGTCACGTTGTCAAGAGTAAAAATGAGAGTCGGTTTTAAATTATTAATATTAGATAGAGATAGTAATGTTAACAAATAAAATAACCAATGTTGTACATAAAGATATATTTAGAGATTGTGATTTTTTTGTATTTTTTTAGAAATTATATTATATATTAAAATTTTCAATTATTTACATTAATATGAAATCTCAATTACTAAATTTTATTTATTATACCCGTGGTGGCAAATAACCTAGTAAACTAACAAAAATATAGTATCTTCTACTCTATAATTTATATGCAAACATATAATAACGTATTTAAATTTTACAAACTCTTTATTTTCAAACAAATAAATTATGTAACAAATATTGATGTTAAGATTGCTATAACGTGTGTAATTTAGCCAAACCGCTAATAAGCTATTCAAGATTGTCTCTTTAAAAGTTTGGATCGAGCTAACTATAATTAATTTTGTTTAATAGGATGAGATTGTTTCTTTAAAAGCTCAAATCGATTAGAAAATGAAGTTTGTTTAATAAACGACTCCGAGAGCGTCACTAACCCGAACTTGTTCTGTGAGCATAAACGAGTCCATTGTTTATACATAAATTTTATGTAACGTATCACAAGTATATTATGATATTATGAAAAACTACTCACAAGCAAGGTAGACGTTTTACAATAGAGCTCGTAACAAGCCGAGTTTAAGTCTGAGCTCTTGTATGGTAAACAATTCTGGCCCAGCTCGGCATGTTTACACTCTAAATTACCACAACTAACCATTTAAGGAATATCACAGGCTGTTTTCAACTAGAGCTGTCAACAATCAGCTCAATGCAATTTAAAGCTTTTTGAGCTTGGATATACCCATAAGAAGACATAAAGCATCTACATTGAAACAAGTTAATAACGCCTAAAAGAATGCCTAGACATTGACATATCAGCAACATCTATATATAATTTCCCTACAAAATTTTCTCAAGCAATCATTTCTATTCCACAAAATTATTATCTTTTACAGGTTGTTACTATTTTCTACCTTTATTTTTCATAATCAAACTTTGTATTATCATAAACTATTTATTTTTCAATATCGTATAATTAAATATAACACATGAATTAAAAAATAAAAAAAAAAGTAGAGTTTTATTCATAATGGTTTTTGAACGAGATGGTTTGAAAGTGTGGTGGATAATTTAAAACTTTTAAGTTTTTGAAATATAGGCAACTTGTTAAAGTTTATAAATTTATGAGAAAGATGATTACATTGGATAAATAATTACAAGAATAATAAGTATACTCACCAGTCATCCGACGTAACATTTACTATGGAGTGGTATCCACATTCTCCCCTTTATACTCGATGATTACCATTTAAGACGTGTTAAACGTGGTCTATATCAAGCGTCTGCCACTAATGACGAGACTTATAGTTACACGTATAGATACTCATTATCACCATTGTGTGACTGATGTTCTCTACCCGATATCCACGGTTCAATAATCCGGAACCTTGGTGAGACATGTTATTAATAAGAACAGAAAGAAAATTCACAATTCGATACCTTTATCCATTTGATTTGGTAGTTCTTTAATACCACAAAGGACCAACCAACAACATCCAAGCTGAGTTAGTCAACCATTTACATGTGTTTATAGCATATGGGAAAAAGGGGTCATATGGGTTATTTCTATAGACTTTGCATGTGTTTATAGCACCACCAACACTTATGTTGTATCATACCACAACTTTACCTGTTAACATCTACAGTTTTGCTGTACAGCATATACCTGGATTTCAGTCACCTCGGACTCGCATTATCAGACACTTGGCCCAGCAGATGGCTTTGGTGCGCTGGCATCAGTATCAGGTAACTCAAATTTGTCACTTAGAAAATCAACCCCGTCCCAGTCGATATCATCTGTTAGGGGAACATCATCTGTCAGGGGAACATCATCTACATCTGAAAAAAGCATACTATTTATGTTCCACGTATCTGTCAGGGGAGCATCATCTACATCTGAAAAAAGCCAATAGCTTGAGGGATCCTGCAAAGATGATACACTTATAACATTACTACACCTGTGTGAATAATATTATATTGTCAAAGTCTCACAAGACGAGCGCCTAGTCTGTCTGTGCTAGGCCCTTAGGCGACTGAAAACATGTCTGGAATGGTTTCTGACCAAAAACATATCACTTCTCGGAATTCAAATGCCACATTGAGAAAAAGATACTTTTTTATTTTTAGTTTCGGGGCATTGTTTTAAAAGAAAATTATATCAGATCTTTTATTAGATATGTAAAATAGTACTCAGCTATCAATACCATATGCCTATAATTAACTTTTCGTTTTGTTTTTTTAATTATTGTGCCTTTTTTTCTTGGGTATGCGCCTTGTACCTTTAACTATTATGGACCGAAAAATATTATTAGTATAGTAATTTAGTTATGGAAACAAATACTGACACTAACACCAGAAGGAGCTATCTGCGCGAACCCTTCGGATGAGTCTTGAGGTAAGTTATGTTCAGAGGTCATAGTATGAGTGTGCTGTGGCTGTGCATTAACCTCCTCAAGAGTATCTACATCAATGATTTCTGGATTATCAATGGAGCCTGAGCCTAAAGCAATTGGCACATCCTCAAACTTCTCTTCAAATCGGCTAAATTGCAAAGTCAAACAAAATAAGTTCATACTAATATCAACCAACTGCAGTACCAAAAAACAATTTATAAACAACATAAGTGTAACAGTACCTGACTAGATATATATCAATTGGGCCCTTTCTGCTTTTAAGTATTATCCTGTACCTCCTTTGTGCATGGTCGCCAGCCTGCTACACAATGATATGAAAGTAAATATTAGAGATGTGTTTTAAAAAGATCTACCTAATTTGTGCATGGTCCCACCAATACATTGCTAACGACCGGGACATGTAAAACGCAGCTTGTGCTGGTCAAGTGAGTCGCGACCTTCAAGGGGTTAAAAGCAGAAACCAGGGGAACTTGGATTTGTACCTAAGACCTCAGGTAACGGGAATCCAGAACTTAGCACCGCACCACCCCTTGAAGGTTAGTAATAATAGTTTGATAAGTCCTACTTTGGTAAGTTAAGGTAATATAATGGAACTTGTTATTTCAAGTTTTAATTAAATGTCTGCCTGCAGACTCACCTCATCAGGATCAGGGACCTCAAGAGTAGTCCCGTGTGGAGCCGTGATTGCTATCAGACTTTCAGTCTGTCAATTATAAGTGCGCCAAGGTTTAGAGCATGATGACTGTATTAACTAATATAAGTATGGAGAAAGTATTGTTGCATAAGTTTACCTGAAAGCATGGTACACTCTTTATGTCATCTTCGGTCACAAAAAGCCATCTAAGACAATGTCATGTAAGAAAATATCTTGAGTTATCAATATTTTGACGAATTTCTAATCAATAAAAACCAAGAATGTAAGAACCGAAGAGAGTAAGTACTTTTTGTTGTTGTCATCTTCAGTCAAATTCTTAATACTTTCCTGCATTTCTCTGCAACAGTTTCAACATCAGCCTAAAAAGATTGTTTTATTCTATACTACTTGCTTTTCTAATAGTGCCATAAATCAATTAACCTTATTCTTTCATCCAATGCATTCTCTTGCACAGTAAGGCTTTCTATCTCTGCCTGTAACTGAGTCACCTCATCATTCATCTCTTCAGGTTCAGAAACATTATCGCCCCTAAACAATTAATTAAAGAAATTCATATAAGACACTACAGTTAACCAAAGTAAGTTAATCATCTAATACATGCAAACAAAACCTTACATCCAGCGGATTCGGTTCTTGGAATTCTTTTCAATAAGACCAACGCCTTCAAGAACATTTGTTATATCATATATCCGCCTCTTCGTCACCTGTAACAGTATAACTTCTTACAAAAAATCGCAGAGAAGCATAGTTTATAACTTAATATAATTTACCTCCAGGGTAGCAGCAGCATTATTCAAATCAAGAACACCATCTTCAGCACTCATAAGGAGGTTGAAAAAATTTTTAGTGATAAGGGCTGCAAATTTTTAGTGATAGCTTATTCATGCAAATGTATAACCGACATTTTTATAATTAAATTTCTACAGAATGTGGCTACCATAAGGTACCTAGAGACTTGTCTTGCCGCCTGGGAAGAGTGGTTTGAGGAACAGGTTTGTTGTTCTTGGTAACATTTGACTGATCAGTTAATGCAACTTTATTGTGATCTGTTCCAAACTTTCTTTTCAGTGGCTGTGAAACATTTTTCATACACAATTGAGATTATGATACATGCAGCTTGTTGTAACATCTATCTGAATTCATTAAATCACAGTAAACTTATTAAAATGGAAGTAACAAGCGCAGTAAACAAAGCTAATAATTAGTTCTATGGAAAATCAAAACACAATTGACACAATTGCGATGATACATCAAGAACTACCGGAGATTGATATCAAGACACACATATGATCTTTTGTAGAATCTAGAATCAAGTCTATCCTAAATACCTAATTCAATGTATAACAATCAATCAAAACTAAGCTCGCAATTAGTTCTAAGCATAATCAAAACACAGTTCAAACAAATAGAGTCATAAACCGCACAAGAACTGTGATAAATTACATCAAGAACTACCTAATTAAGATTGAACTATCAAGACATCATCCTCCTGATCGGCTGTGGAGACGGTCCACTTGCCATGATCATTTCTAAATCCCTAATTCACAATTTAACTATAAATCAAACTTATAAAATTACTGCATGATACACAATACTGATCGCAGTGGTACATTTGGATTCACTTCTTCATCTTCAACATTCATATGATCTTTTCTAGATTCAAGATGCAAGTTTATCCTAAATCTCTAATTCACAATTAAACAATCAATCAAAACCTATTAAAATGGAAGCAAGAAAAACCACAGTAAACAAGCAAATTCATAAACCGCATAATCACCGCGATTGATACACTATCAAGAACGACAAAATTTCAAAAAACACAATCAAGAACTACCGAACTTCAATAAACACAATCAAGAACTACAAAATCTCATTAAACAAAATCAAGAACTACAAAATTTCAATAAACACAATCAAGAACTACCGAATAATAAATTATCAACACATCAATCTCCTGATCAGCAGTGGTAAACATGCATTCACTTCTTATTAACAATTTAACAACTAAACCTAAAATTATTATAATTAATGTGATAAATAACATCAAGAACTACCGGAGATTTAACTACCAACACATCCTCCTCCTGATCAGTAGTGGTAACGATCATATTTCCATCATCAGTAAACCGATGGTAATCAGGAACAACAGGAGGTTTTGACGATGCATGACGTCTCAACGGAGGCAGCATTGGTTGTTTTCCTTTCCTTGACGGTCCAGGCGGCTGTGGTGGCAGTTGACGGTTGGAATCTTGATCATGATCTTCAGACATTGTAAAAGTATTGTTTCTGAACCAAGGTTAAGAGTTGGTTTAAGGTAGAGAAGGTGGTTTTTAGAGAGAGAAAGTGAAGGTTGATAAAATGGAAGGTGATTTTAGAGAGAGAAAGTGAAGACTTGGAGGGGATGATAACAGAATATGAATAGAGGGAAGGAGGGAAAAATTAAATAAGGAATTAGTTGAAACAAGGTCCTTGTAGTTTGGAGTAATTACTTAATAGTCCTTGTAGTTTAGTTACTAAAGCATGATGAAATAAACGACGTCGTAGTATATGGATAAACTAGAGAGCATAACATTTAAGTTGATGTAAATACGATTGGTCATATATGGTTGTATATTGTGTGGTACTTATTTTGTTAATTTGGGATTTTTTTTAAACGATCCTGATGATGATCGTATGGATACTCAGAGATAGAGGAAAGATTTTTCATGTGTTAGGGCGGGTGTAGCACATACGTTCAATTATTGTACTTTTAGATTATTTTAGTGGAGAAGACATCGTAGAGTTGTAGTTTTAATGATTTATTTGAGTGTTAATGAGAAACTACTTTAACATGAATAAGCAAAATTGTTTCTATATTGATAGGCGAAGATGACATATAGATATGTTATGTCGTTACAGTCTAATTAACTATTATAAGTGTTTACCGGATTAAATTTCGCAATGTTTGAGTTGGTTTCAGACTTTGTAAGTGTGGATTCGAATTCGGCTAGAACTCGAATTGATCCGAACAACACACTTTATTTTTATTTGTAAAAAAATGTGTGTGTGATTCAAATTTGAATATTGGATTTTCATATCCCTAATTTGTAACAGAGGCGGATCTAGCTGTAACTAAGGGTAGCATAGGCTACATCTCAATTTGTCGGCGAAGTATAAAGTCAATGCATTTTTCCCCGTTTTATGTATCGTACACTGCAGAGAAAAAAATTTAGAATACCCATGAATCTTTCTTCTAGATCCGCAACTGATTTTGTAACTGGATACAAAACTAAATTTTATGTTTGGATCAGAAACATACTTGAGAACCCAAAGCCAAATTCAAATGTGATTATGTTCAAAATTTCTGTTGAAGTCGCATGTCAATACTAAACACGTAGGTTTATGACATTACACTAGAATCATCTTAATAGTAAAATAAGTTATTTAAGAAAATTCTAAAAGAGTGAGTGTTAAATATAAGATAATTATAATTTTGCCATAAGTAAAATCTTACGAATTTATTGACTCTATGGATTGACCACATTTCATAAGCTACAAAATTGTGAATATCCCAACCTTAAAAACGATTCCATCATGTACATATTACTGATTTTTTAAGTGTATGAATGTATCCTATGGATTGTAAATATTGGAGACTGGGAGATATCAGAGATGTATTTTTGGTTCCTTTTTTTTGAACGGCGACTTTCAATTTATGCAATCATGGGTTGCATCCCTCGCATAGGGAGACCCACCACCCTAGTCTGGCTAGTTATGTCATCTTAACCGGGCACACACTAGCTTCAGAGTGTGGATGGGCGTTCACAGAAAAAACTACACAAATACTTGCGCGAGTGATTAACAGTGAGTGACCCCACCTATATTTAAAACCTATTGGCTTCAAGACTTGAACTCCCAACTAAAACGGGTTTCCAAGTCATTGCTTAGTTCCACTAGAAAAAAGGCCAGAGACATTTTATTTTTAGTTAATATACGCTTTACTCTCTTTTTCATCTCTTACTGTTTTCGTTACTTTTCGGATTTGATAAGACCCGATCTTTTGTTATTTTTCTCTCAAATTATCTTTGTTGGCAAAATAGATTGGGCAACACGAATTACACGATACTTTGTGGCATGACTAAACTTTCGTTAAGAAAGAAAACCACAAATAAACTCGAATTAATAACCTCTATATATTTATACCACACGTTAACTTGCTAATCAAGATTAAAACCACAAATAAACTGGAATCAATAATATCGGGTTAGGATCAAATACACAAGACACTTTTTCTAGGAAGGGTGAGAAGGATTGTGATCCATTGATCATATATTTGAAGGGTTGAGATTAGTTTGTTTGAAAAAAATAAATAATAAATTAGAGAAATGGCATAAAAGGAAAACCACATTTGTTGACTTTCTCTCTCCACATGCAATGCACATGTCAATTCCCCCATCATTTTAAAACGTCTATAACTTTTTCATACGACATTTTTTTTTCCAAAAAAATTTCACCATATTAACGAGCGTTTTTTTATCTTTAATATGAGTACCACATTGCTACATTAAAATTGAAAAAAAAAATCGTGCTAAATGGGTTTTTTTTCTCCGTTGTGTCTTCTGCACGTTCATTGTGTTATAGTATGCATGTGTGCTTTATAAATATGTTATTTATGTTTTTTTAGTCTACACATGATTTAACTTTGTCCATTGTGTTTTTAGTATGCTTTTAATTGTGTTTTACGCAAATGAGTTTTGTATTTAGGCGTACATTGTGTTTTATTATGTTGTTCATTGTGTTTAAGTCTATTATTCATTGTGTTTTAGTATTCTGTTCATTGTGTCTTTTATATGTCGTCAATTGTGTTTTATTAGACTGTTCATTGTGTTTTATACCATATTGTTCATTGCATATTTAATTGGTACTCATTGTGTTTTACGTTATCTCCATTGTGTCTTACGCAACTGAGTTTTCAACTTTTTTTTTCCAAAAGTATTCATTGTGTTTATTATGTCGTTATTATGTCGTCCATTGTGTTTTACACAATTGGGTTTTTAACTTTTTTTTTCAAAAGTATTCATTGTTTTTTAGTCTTTTGTTCATTGTGTCTTTCGTATGTCATCCATTGTGTCTTACGTAACTGGGTTTTCAACTTTTTTTTTTCAAAAGTATTCATTTTGTTTTAGTCTTCTATTCATTGTGTCTTAGTATGTCGTCCATTGTGTTTTACTAGACTCTTGATTATGTATACCCTATATTTAATTGGTGTTTATTGTGTTTTACATTCCATTGTGTCTTATGCAAGTGGGTTTTGAATTTTTTTTTCAAAAGTATAGCAATATGGTACTCATATTAAAGATAAAACGACGCTCAATTTTAAGGTATAATTTTTTTTTTAAAACGGATGACGTATAAAAAAGTTACGGACATTTAAAAATGAAGGTGAAAATGGCATGTGACTTGCATGTGCATATGTTTTTGACAAAATTACCCCTCCCACTTGTTAATCCTTTGGACACATGTTATTTTCTAGTGGCTTCTCACCCTTCTCATTTTTTATAGTCTTTGTAGAATAACCCAACCCTAATCATCATCATCATCTATATATATATTGCAAAGGGATTAATCCTACATGTCATACTCTTATGCAATCTCTCATTTGAGAGATGCTACATAGGATGTGATGTGGCAAGTGTAAACCAATTAAAAAAAAGGAATAAATATGATTTAACCTAATCTATTATAATTTTTAACCTAATTTATTAAATACCTAATCTACTAAATCTAAATATTAAAACTTAATATTTTTTCTCTCATGTTTCCTTCCATAACTTTTAAACGTTAATATCTTTTATATACGAGAATTTTTAAAGAAAAAAATTACACCAAATTAACGAGCGTTTTATTATCTTTCCAACGAGTACCGTAGTGCTATATATAAAACGGAGAAAAATGACTATTTTTTGTAACCCGACAGGTATTGTGTCGGGTTTGGGATTAGTTTAAAAAAAATTGTGGGTTTGGGTCGGGTCTGGGATTAGGTGATACCCGACCCGATTACCCGAAACAACATACCCAAATACCCAAAGTATATACCCGATCATATACCCATGAATTTTTTAACGCATCACATAACCCTTAGACTAATGCGTTCGATATTTCAATAATTAACTCTTTTTCTTATTTCATGTTAGTTTTCTTTAGAATGATCGATTACAAACTTTCGAATTCATTTGTAATGACACTAGATTTATACCCCGACACAGAGATTCGTTTTTTTTTATATTTGAATATGATAACTTATGGCAGAGATTTGTTTAAAATAATACTAATAATAATAATATATTTTATTATGTCATATTAGATATTTCAACCCGGGACGCTTCCGGGATAAAAACTAGTAATATCTATATTTATACCACACGTTAATTGCTAATCAAGATTCGTAACCCTACTGTAATTCCTACTAATAAGGAAACAAATAATTCTCTAAACATTTATCTCTAAATTTTTTGTCTTCATCTCGAACATCAACTTTATCTTTAACCTCTTTTAGTTTTTATGATTCAACCATATAACCCCTTCAATCGAACCTATCTCCATTAATCTTGAATTATACATGTTTTAGTCATCAATATCTCCCCATCTAACATGTTTTGATTTTTTTTATTTTTTTTTTTACTTTCATCTTTTTAAGGGGATAAGTAGACGCCTCTTGGCAGGCCCACCACCCACATTCGGCCCGACTATGTTTTCTTATCCGGGTCTATGCTGGCATCAGTGCGGAGCTTGGCGTTTCACAAGAACCTTACTACATCTATTCTACTTATTAGACGAGATGACAGACGTAGGGCCCCACAAGAACTATTTTTAAAGTGTTGATGAAGAAGACTTTATTTTTTAATTAAAATATAAAGTGACAGAAAAAAACTATGAACAGAATTAGTTATCTCAGTTGAAAAAAAATACAAATTCATACATATAATAAACCAAAGCCATTTTAATGACATGACACTTAAAGTGGGTATTCTCTTCATTGAGTGTGTCATGTGTCATCCCATGTGGCAAGGACTTTATTTTAAGAAAATAATAATTTAAAATTTAAAAATAAAATTAGATTTTTATCTCTAATGTTTTTTCCCATAACTTTTAAACGTTAATATCTTTTATATACGAGATTTTTTAAAGAAAAAAATTACACCAAATTAACGAGCGTTTTATTATCTTTCCAACGGGTACCATAGTGCTATATAAAAAACGGAGAAAAAACGACTATTTTTTTGTGTGGTTTTGTTCATACAGGAAAAAAACACAAAGTGTTCAGGTTATTCATTAATCATGTATAGACAAGTCATTAGTTATGTTCAAACCAGTAAATATGATTTTTATTTACAACATGTGTTAGCATTGGAGTTGTACATTGTTTTAGGTTAGGTTTTAATATCTATCTATATATATAAAAGAATTGATAGTCGGTGACGTGGCGTTCAATGGTGGCCTCAACCCCCCAATTGAATGTGCCACGTGGCATAATGAGATAAAGACTTTATTATTTTTGAATTATTTCCTTTTTATCTATTTATAAAAACAAAAAGGATGCCATGTGAGATTGAGATATTTTAGGAAAAAAAGAATTTAAAAACAAAATTAGATTTTTCTCTCTCAAGTTTCCTCCTATAATTTTTAAACGTTAATATCTTTTATATACGAAATTTTTTAAAGAAAAAAATTACACCAAATTAACAAGTGTTTTATTATCTTTCCAACGAGTACCATAATGTTATATAAAAACGGGGAAAAAACGACTATTTTTTGTGGGGTTTTGTTCATACAGGAAAAAAAACACAAAGTGTTCAGGTTATTCATTAATCATGTATAGGCAAGTCATTAATTATGTTCAAACCAGTAAATATGAATTTTATTTACAACAGGTGTTAGCATTGAAGTTGTACATTGTTTTAGGTCAAGTTTTAATATTAGAGTTATACATTTTAAGGTTAAGCGTTAACATTAGTAATACATTGTTAAAATTGATATTTCATATAAGATTTCTCAACCCCGGGGCGCTCCCGGGATATAAATCTAGTTAGAGTTATATAGTGTTTAAGGTTATGCACTAACATTGAAGATACATTGTTAATTGTTTTAGGTTAAGTGCTACCCGAAGCTTTCCTGCATGTAACTGTAAAACGCATTAGTCTATTTCAGGTGTAAAATTGATATTTCAAATTAGATTTCTCAACCCGGGACGCTCCCGGGATATTAGAATATGATAACTTATGGCAAATATTTGTTTAAAATAATAATAATAATAATAATAATAATAATAATAATAATAATAATAATAATAATAATAATATTCATTAATCATATATTGGCAAGTCATTAATTATGTTGTCATATTAGATATTTTATTATGTCATATTAGATATTTCAACCCGGGACACTCTCTAACAGGTAATGCTATGTTTTCTTTTTATACCATATTCTGAAATAGCTCAAATCTTATTGTATGCAGTTAAAGACCTTTGACTGAATGTATTGGTGCTAAACAATCTTTGTCCCCTTGAAGTGCTTGGGATCTTAATATTTTGTTTTAGGTGTTGATGTTTTAGGTGTTTAAGGTTATGCACTAACATTGAAGATACATTGTTAATTGTTTTAGGTTAAGTGCTACCCGAAGCTTTCCTGCATGTAACTGTAAAACGCATTAGTCTATTTCAGGTGTAAAATTGATATTTCAAATTAGATTTCTCAACCCGGGACGCTCCCGGGATATTAGAATATGATAACTTATGGCAAATATTTGTTTAAAATAATAATAATAATAATAATAATAATAATAATAATAATAATAATATTCATTAATCATATATTGGCAAGTCATTAATTATGTTGTCATATTAGATATTTTATTATGTCATATTAGATATTTCAACCCGGGACACTCTCTAACAGGTAATTGCTATGTTTTTTTTTTATACCATATTCTGAAATAGCTCAAATCTTATTGTATGCAGTTAAAGACCTTTGACTGAATGTATTGGTGCTAAACAATCTTTGTCCCCTTGCACAAAGTTGTTGAAAATTTAGAAGGTGAATGGAGATTTAATTTAATGAAATTATAATTTAGTGAAATTATAATTATTGGTAAAACTCTTCATGTGTGAATTGAAGAAAAACTCTTTAGTAGAGTTAATTTATTTATGACACTTGATTATAGTTTTAAAACTAAAATTAAGTGTATAACTATTGAAGAAAAACTCTTGTGTAGAGTTAATTTATTTATGTCACTTGATTATAGTTTTAAGACTAAAATTTAGTGTCTAATTATGTTAGACTCTTCATCCACCATTGACTCTTGTATATATAAGAGACTTTTGTGTCATATTTGTGCACCACCGCCACTGTTAGCAACCGATGTACCCTGGGAACAAACGACGAATCTGTTTAAGGGAATTGTGTCAAACACAAGCCCGGTTTTCTGTCATTCTTTCTGCATCTTTTTCTTAGTTTTGTAAGCCATTTCTAACAAACTTAAACAAATTTTTTATACTAATAGTTCTGATTATTTTTCAGAAATGGAGAACTTGCAGCCCATGACTACTGCTCCTCTCCCGAACTCCACTATCGCTGGAGTTTCTGCAGTGTTTACCTCTGTTGTTGCTGTTACCACTGGTTTAGTGGCACCGTTGCCTACTACGGTAGCGAGCCATACTTAAAACCAGAGAAGTTCGCCTGTGTGAACTTCAAACGTTGGCAACAAAAGATGCTCTTTTATTTGACAACGTTGAACATTGCGAGGTTCTTGACAAAATCTGTTCCTCAAGTTGCTGAAGAGGATATGGATGCTCAAACTGTGAGCACGATTCATGCTTGGAATCATTTGGATTTTCTGTGCCGAAACTATGTCCTTAATGGAATGGTGGATTCGCTTTACAATGTGTATTGCAAAGCCGCAACGGCCAAAGAGTTATCAGAGTCTTTGGAACGAAAGTATAAAACTGAAAATGCGGGCACAAAGAAATTTGTGGTGGCTAAGTTCTTGGATTTTTCTATGGTGGACTCAAAAACTGTCATGAGTCAAGTAAAAGAACTACAAGTTATTCTTCATGATATTCATGCAGAAGGAATGATGCTTAGCGAGACATTCGAAGTTGCGGCTATTATTGAGAAACTGCCACCAAGTTGGATTGATTTCAAGAACTATTTGAAGCATAAATGAAAGGAGATGTCAATTGAAGACTTGGTTGTGTGTCTTCGTATTAAAGAAGACAACAAAGTTGCTCAAAAGAGGAATGTCGTTCCTGAAGTCGCCAAGGCAAATGTTGTTGAACATGGTCAGTCATCTAAAGGTAACAATGGCAACAAACGGGCTGGGTTCAAGAAAACCAACAGGAAAGGCTCTCACCTTGGACCTAAAGGTGGAATTGGGAAGAAGAAGTTTAAGGGAACATGATTCAACTGCGATAAACCAGGGCATAAGACAAGTGAATGCAAGCTTTCCAAGAAGGAAAATGCCCAACAGGCCAACATGGTTGATAAGTTGGTTGCTATGATTTCTGATCTTTCATTGATGATCACTGAAGCTAACATGGTGGGTACGGATGCCAAGGATTGGTGGGTTGATACCGGGGCAACCCGACATGTGTTCTTTGATAAGAGCTTTTTCAATACCTTCAAGGAAGTTACTGGTGAAAAGCTCTTCATGGGAAATTCTGCTACAGCGGATATCAAAGGGGAAGGAAATGTGATTTTGAAGATGACGTTGGGAAAGGAACTTACTTTGTCAAATGCGTTGTATGTTCCTGATATTCGTAAGAATCTTGTGTCTGATTGGCAGTTGAACAAGTTTGGGTTCAAAATGGTGTTTGAGTCTGATAAGGCCGTGTAGAACAAAGGTGGAATGTATGTTGGTAAGGGCTAAGCCCTAAATGGTATGTTTAAATTAAATGTAACTGTGATGAATGGAATGAATAACGCTAGTTCTGATTACTTGCTTGAGTCTTCTAATGTTTGGCATGGTAGACTAGGTCATGTGAATTTTAATTCTATTCGACATTTAATTAATGTATTTTTTCCCCGTTTTATGTATCGTACACTGCTGAGAAAAAAATTTAGAATACCAATGAATCTTTCTTCTAGATCCGCAACTGATTTTGTAACTCGATACAAAACTAAATTTTATGTTTGGATCGGAAACATACTTAAGAACCCAAAACCAAATTCAAATGTGATTATGTTCAAAATTTGTGTTGAAGTCGCATGTCAATACTAAACACATAGGTTTATGACATTACACTAGAACCCTCTTAAGAGTGAAATAAGTTATTTAAGAATCAATTCTAAAAGAGTGAGGGTTAAATATAAGATAATTATAATTTTTACATAACTAAAATCTTACGAATTTATTGACTCTATGGATTGACCACATTTCACAAGCTACAAAATTGTTAATATCCCAACCTCAAAAACTATTCCATTATGTACATATTACTGTTTTTTAAGTTATCTTGTCTTAACCGCACACACACTGGCTTCAAAGTCTGGTTGGGCGTTCATAGAGAAAACCACATAAACACTCACGCAAGTGATTTATAGAGAGTGACCTCGCCTATGTATAAAACCTGCTGGTTTGAAGACTTGAACTCCCGATTAAAGCGGGTTCCCAAGCCTTATCATTGCTTAATGTCCAGTAGACAAAAGGCCAGGGACATTTTATTTTTAGTTAATATACGCTTTGCTCTCTTTTTCATCTCTTACTATTTTTGTTACTTTTCGGATTTGATAAGACCCGATCATTTGATATTTTTCTCTCGAATTATCTTTGTTGGAAAAATTTGATTGGGCAACATGAATTACATGATACCTTGTGTCATGACTAAACTTTAGTTAAGAAAGAAAACCACAAATAAACTCGAATCAATAACCTCTATATTTATATATTATACCACATTGATAGGAATGAATTTCCTTGCCTCATCCTTATTGATACATTGAACATATATAGAACACAAAACCAATCTTCTATTAATGAGGAGATATACTATACATAAATATATACAATTAGTTATAATGGATTCCTAAATTATGGTCTATTACACCACCGCAGTCGAAGTGAAGGGTGGCCGAAGACTGAGACTGGAGCGGAAGTCATCGAAGAGGGCCCGTGCTAACCCCTTGGTGAATATGTCAGCAACCTGATGGCGGGAAGGATCCAAAACTTGCCGCGTTGGACCTGCTCTCGAACGAAGTGGACATCCAGCTCTATATGTTTGGTGCTATGATGTTGAACTGGATTGCCAGAGAGATAAATAGCACTCACATTGTCACGGTAGACTATGGTGGCGCGTGTGAGAGGATTGTGAAGCTCAAGAAGAAGGTTGCGAAGCCAGCAAATTTCAGCAACCACATTTGCCACCCCGCGGTATTCTGCCTCTGCACTGGACCTGGAGACAGTAGATTGAAGTTTGGATGACCATGAGATGAGATTATCACTGAGGTAGACACAGTCGCCTGACGTGAAGCGTCTGGTATCTGGGCATCCAGTCAGCATCTGTATATGCACGAAGAGAAACGGAGGATGCTGGTGAAAGATGAAGACCCAGGTCAATCGTTCCTTGAATATATCTAATGATCCGTTTCAAGGCGTTCCAATGTGATTCCCGAGGGGCATGCATGTGCATGCAAATCTGCTGAACTGCATAGGAGATGTCTAAGCGGTTGAACATAAGATACTGGAGCGCACCCACCAGACTCCTGTAGGTAGAAGGATCATTATGTAGAGGACCAAAATCTGCACTGAGTTTTGATTGGGTATCAACTGGTGTGGCGACCAGCTTACATGAATCCATTGAGGCACGATATATGATATCCTTAGCGTAAGCGAACTGAGAAAGGAATAAATTATTGCCCTCCCTTTGTACCTGTATGTCGAGAAAATAAGAGAGAGGGCCCGAATCCTTCATTGCAAATTCACCTGCCAGGATATTCATAAGTCGCTGTCACAAAACATCATTAGAGGTTGTTAGTATAATGTCATCGACATAGATGAGTAAGTATGCAGTATCGTGGCCGTGGTGATATATAAACAATGAATTATCTGATTTGTTCTGGCGAAATCCATGTAAAGTGGCAAAGTTGGCGAATCGTTGATACCAAGCCCGTGGGGCTTGTTTGAGGCGATAGAGAGAGCGCTTGAGCCGACAAACATGGTTGGGGAACTGTTGATGTCGAAACCCGTATGGTTGATACATGTACACAGTTTCCTCTAATTTACCATGTAAGAAAGCATTTGTAAAATCCAGTTGATTTATGTGCCAGGATTTTGCGAGAGCCAACGACAAGACCATACGAATGGTGGCCGGTTTTACAACCAGACTAAATGTCTCGCCACAATCAATACCCGGTTGTTGGCATCTACCATCACACACCAGACTAAATGTCTTGCCACAATCAATACGAATGGATTTGGGTTTGTGGGCTGAGTAAGGCTTGGTGAGGAGTGTGTGGGCTGAGTTGGGCCGAGCGAGAGGTTGAATGTAGGCGGGGAGGGTGGGAGGGGTGATTGATGTTGGGTTGATGTAGGAAGGGAAGTGGGCTGAAGGACCGTAAGTGGGCCGAGCAACTGGTTGTCTGTGTCTGTTTGGAGATCAGACCGGGTATGTACCCGGGTTCGACTCCCCCTTGCCACATTTTTTTTATTTCTTTAAATCCTTTATAATTATACATTTATTTTGATTATTATCTTTTAATTTATGTTTAAAATACCAAAACTAATCCTAAAACCTTATAAAAATTATTTCAAGGTTATTAAACTACAAATTTTCATAAAATAATTTTAATTTCTGAAAATCATTATTTAATTAATTTTAATAGTTTATTTTTGTTATAATCATAAATAATTCATTATAAATCTGTTTTTAATCATTTTTATAACAAAATTTCATAAAATTTATCTCTAATATTTTAGCTCTGGAATATAAATTTTATTCTCAGAAAAATATTATTTAATTATTTTTTTAAATAATTAAACTTATTTTAAACATAATAAATTCATAATAAATCTGTTTTACATCATTTTTAGCACCAAAAATTCAAACAAATTATTTAGATCAGAAATATCATTATTCTTCCTGGAAATGATGAAATTTTATATTTTTTAGTATTAATTACATATTTGTTTTAATGGATTACTAAATCTTTTATTATGAAAATAAATCATTAACAAATATTTTCACACATGATTATTTTAAGTACAACAACATTAGACCAAGAGTTTCAAAAAAATTTCTTTTGTTTAATTCATTTTATTGATTTTCTCTTTATTATTTAATTAACCATCATTTATTTAGATAATAAATAATCATCTTTTCCCAAAAAAAATTAGAAACCCTAGAATGTATATAGACTATAAAACTTTGACTTTTAAGTCTTCGAACACTTATTTATTGCCTTGAACTTAGGGTAATACTTGGGAACTTTTGTGCCACAATTAGACTATTTCAACGATTCAACGCTTTTGCTAAGGTGAGTTTACGTAACCTTGTTTATGCAACTTTTTATACTTGAAACTTCATACTTAAGCGATTCTCATACATGTCTAGTTGTAATCTTTGCTTCCACATGTTATAGACAAAAACTGTTTAGACTTAAACTTAAACTTACATAATCATTAACCTTGATCAAGCCGGCGATATACAATGATATATCTATTGGATTGACAACCCCACCTAGATTCGTTGACCATTTCTATGGGGAGCGCAAGTGATTGTTATCGTTCCAAACTTTATAAGGAGAACCGTGAATACGGGATGGACCTAAACTTTATAAGGAGAACCGTGAATACGGGATGGACCTAAACTTTATAAGGAGAACCGTGGATGTGGGATGGACCTAAACTTTGTCGGAGGATTGATTATGTGCATACTATCATTTGTGTTTTTGTTTCCACATGTAGACTTTGATATACAATAGACATATGAATTGCTAAACTTTTGAAACTTACAAACTTATTGCTAGACTAGGTCTATGTATTCTCACAAACTTTTAGTTGACCCCCCCCCCCATCTTTTCCAAACTCTACAGGAAATACTGATGCTTGAAGTCTAAAGCTAGCATGAGGAGTTATTTGAAGCTTTAAGTTTCGTTTGTTTGTTTGATGTACTAGATTTCATACAAGACTTTGTAATGCATTTCAATTTTGGATATTTTTAATGAATAAAGGCTTATTTAAAATTTGATTACCATGTGCTACTGAACAATTATCACTACGTGACATCCCGATGTTTCCGCCATCGGTTGGGGTGTTACATCGATGGTTGGAAGGATAACCAAGGAAGACGCAAGGTTGGGACCGGTTTGTTAATTTGTTGATGGTTGTGGATGGGGTGACAGGAAAGCATAGGTAACCGAAGGCACGAAGATGTTCGTATTCGGGTAGGCAATGGTATAAAAGGTAGGTAGGGGAGAAGAAATCATGTTGTTTGCTAGGGAGAATGTTTAGAAGGTAAGTTGCGGCCTCAAGTGCGTGATGCCACAAGTTAGGGGGTAGGGAAGCTTGAGCGAGGAGGGTTCTAAGCATGTTATTTATGGTGCAGATTTTGCGTTCTGCCTTACCATTTTGTGAAGATGTGTGGGGACAAGAAAAGCGAAATTGCATACCGGTTTGGTTGCAAAAGTGGTTGTTTGCATATTCTTTATTGTTGTCGAATTGGAATTGTTTAATGTTTCTTTCAAATTGAGTTCGTATTAAATTGTGAAAGGCGGTGAAGATTGCAAAAACTTGTGATTTGTGACTAATTGGGAAGGTCCACAAGAAGTCGGTGAAGTCATCAAGAAAGAGGACATATAACGGTGCCCACCCGTGCTAAGCACGAGTGATTTCCAAAGGTCCTATGAATGATATCAAATGACAAACAAGTAGAATTAACAGAATTAGAAAAAGGTAATCTAATACTTTTCCGAAATACACATGACTGAAAAAGTTTGTTATTTATTTTTCCAAAATCAATGAAAGAAGAATGTTTTAAAGAATTCAAAATATTGTTGCCGGGGTGTCCGAGGCGTTGATGCCAACGTTCTTGAGACACAACAGCTAATGCAGTAGGGTTTGTGAAGTTGGTGGAGAATTGTTGTGTGAGAGGATAGAGATCGCCTATTCTATTGCATCGGAGGATAGGCGTCTTGGATTTGAGATCCTTCACAAGAAAACCAAATGGGTCAAATTCAATGGAAACCAAATTATCAGTGGTGAGACGACGCACAAATATAAGGTTTTTAATGATTTGGGTGCAAACAGGACGCTGTTTAATTTTAAGGGTGGAAAGGGTGGGGGGTAGGATTTGGTTACCCAGTGCCACAACCGGAATAAACATGCCATTTCCAACTATAATATTTTTGTCAGTGCAAATATTAAAATTAGACGGGGAGTAAATACATTGCTCATTGGCTGAGTGGGCGGAAGCACCGGTGTCCATAACGCCGTGGTCGGGTGGGTTCAAAGCCATAGTGTATAATGCTTGCTCGATGTCTGTTGGCATGTACCCTGCATAATAATTTTGGTCAGGCCGTGGGCCTAAAACATCTTTTCCATCCGAGTTAGTAGGCTTCGAAGGAAAGGAGCAAGGAGGTATGGTATTGAGCCTGTTCTGTTGTTGATTTGTGTTGTGAGCTAGGCCAGCCCATTGGCTGGAAGCCCAAGAAGAAGGAAACACAATGTATGGGTGTTGGCCGATTGTTTGACTATTATTATTATTATTATTATTATTATTATTATTATTATTGTTGTTGTTGTTGTTGTTGTTGTTGTAAGATGACCTCTGTCGACCGTACCCTCTGCCACGACCACAGTTGTGGCCACGACCCCGGGTCCGGTCATCCGAGGAGGAGGAAACCGAAGCCGTAAGTGCTATTGTCGAGACATGTGCAGCTGAAGCCGATTGGCGTTTCTTCTTGCTTTCTTCCATTTTAAGGCGGGAGCGTACTTCGGCAAAATCCGGTAATGGATTTGAGTTGCCGAACACTGTAGAGATCCCGTCGTATTGTTCTGTAAGCCCTGCGAGACACTGAAGGACCAATCGGTCATTATCAACGGGCAAACCAATGTTGACAAGTTGGTCCGAAAGGATTTAGTATGTTGACAATAGGCTGCCATAGATGGAAAATTAGCAAGGCTTAGGGTGGCGAATTCTGTGAGGAAGATGGCACGGGTGTGTTTGTTGTCGTTGAAGTGGTGGTGTAGGGCGGTCCACGCGTCATGCGCGGTTTGACCGGGTGTCATGATGGTATGAACAAGACCTTGAGAAATAGTCCCGTAGATCCACTAAAGAACGATGGCATTTAGGCGAGACCATAGTGCTTCGGTGGCCGACGGGGTGGTTTGTTTACCATCAGTGGCCGAGAATGAAGAAGCGGCTTCGGCCGGTTTTGGTAAGAGATGGTCGTACAGATCGTATGCACGACAATAGATCTGAAACAACTCAGACCATGTGATGTAGTGAGAGGTTTCATCTTCGAGTGTGACAGGGATAAAATTCCGTATGTTAGATACGGTCATTGCCGGGTGAATTTTGTTGTCCAAGAGGGAATAAAGAAGTGATAATTCAGGTGAGGAGTATAAGAAATAGAACAGGGAGATGAGGCTGCAGGTCGATTGAATCTGCAAAGAGGAATGAGGTAGGGGTTGGGCGACGATGAGGGAGAAGAAAGAGGGGAGTTAGGTTTGGATCGTGAAGATGGATGATACCATGATAGGAATGAATTTCCTTGCCTCATTCTCATTGATACATTGAACATATATAGAATACAAAAACAACCTCCTATTAATGAAGAGATATACTATACAAAAATATATACGATCAATTATAATGTTTTCATAAATTATGGTCTATTACACACGTTGACTTGCTACCAAGATTCATAACCCTACTCTAATTCCTACTAATAAGGAAACGGATAATTCTCTAAACACTGATCTCTAAATTTTGTGTTCATCTCAAACATCAACTTTATCTTTCACCACATATAGGGTATGTTTGGCAAAACTAGCTGGTGGATGGTAGCTGGAAGCTGGTAGTTAGTGGCTGTAAGTTGGTAGTTGTAGCTTGAAGCTGATAGCTATTGTGACACCCCGCATTTTCAGGTTAAATACTTTTTACTGAACTCTAGTTAACTTACATGTTCATACATGGCTAGATACTTAACTAGGGTTAGTTAAGTAGGCTTAACATATGTTAGAAGATGATAACATATGTTATAAGTAGGAAAATCCTTGTTAAACACACACATGAGTCCTGTATCCCAAACGTTGGTGAATTATGTAACATACATAGCAATAATATATACAATTGAATTATGGAGAACATGAAGTACGTGCTTATGTGAATTACATGTTTTTGTGAATGATCGCCTAACTGAAAAGTAATGCGTAGATTATGCAAATTACGTGCACTACATGAATAATATGCTATGTAATAATAAAAACAATGGTTTTCATTCAATTTAGAATGGTTAATAATATTGGGTCCGGTATTGGGCTAGAACATGGTTAACGGGTCAAGTTAATGGACTAGAAGGGCCCTAATACCAATTGCTTGGGGAACAAGCAAAGCCCTTTTATAATTAGGAGGCAAGGAAAAGATAAAAACCCTACCTCCTTGCGAACCCCCACCCCTATCCCCTCTTGGTTTTTCAAGCAATCAAGTAATCCTTCACCTAATCAAGCTAGTTCGGGTTTGATTTCAAGTCCCTAGGGAGTTTAATCCTTCGCAAGGTATACATTCTTATGATTTTTGATGAATTATAATGATTGAAAAACTTTAAAAACTCTAAAAATAATATATGTAGAATCGCATGTATGTATGTGTAGGAGTTCTTGGATGTTCTTGATGATTTGATGATGATTGTTATTAGTAGCCATGATTAGGGTTTTCACATGATAACATATGTGTTTTGCTATGATTAATATGGTGTTTAATCAGTACTATAGGTGTTATACATGTATTAGGGATGTTCATGAAAAATTAGGGTTTGTAGATTACTTGGGATGCAAGTTTAAGATTCTGGCAGATTCGTTTGAACGTGTTGTAGGGGCTGTAACGGGTTGGTAAATCGATTGTTTTGATGATTTCTTTGCATGATTGTAATGTACAAGGTCTTAGCTTTTCATAATGGGCAAAACCATCGAATTTGGACATCGTTTGAGTCGTTTATGGAATTTTAATTGATTAGGGGTCATATCAGATTTTCGGATTTGTAAATTGGGCTAACTTTAAATGGTCATAACTTGAGATTTACAAGGAGTTAGGTTATGAAATTTTTACAGTAGGTCAATACTGGAAAAATAGAGCTTTTCCAAGTGGATTCATCTAGTTTGGATGAATACACAATTTTTAAGAATTTTCCTACTAAACTGACCTGTTGAGGAAATTTTCTGGACACAGTTGTGTTGTACGAATTTTCATAATTTTTGTGTTTGGAATTAAGACAAAACAAAAATAGGTATGTGTTTGGAATTAAGACAAAACAAAAATAGGTATTGTCGAGTGAATCCCAAATAAAATTCAGTAAAAATTTGGGACTCTAATTCATTCGTTAAGTATTTTAAATAAATTGTTTTTCACAGCGCACAATCTGTCCTAAAAACGCAGATTGTGTACGGGGTCTTTAAATGACTATTTGGAGTTCTATGTGGTATGTAATTGACATGTACTTGTGTGGAAACTTGTATGAGATGTATTTGATGTATTAAACTGATAATAATTGCTATGATCACCAACGGGATACGTAGGACATACTTGAGAATGTAGAGTCATTAGGTGTCACTACACGGTTTTGAACTTTTAAAAGTCTTGGATAAACGAGTTACATGGTGTGTTGGTTACGCACGTATACTCACCTAGTGACATTTGTAATAGGGAGTCGGTAGCACGTTACTATTCGTGGAATTTGGATTTTCACTTGCGACCTAAGGTGAGTTTCACTACTCTTTTTCTCAAAAGCATGCGTCTCAGGTATGAGACACTTTACTTAACATTTTCTAGTCCGGTTTGGGACTACTTACACATCCCGGGTTGGGATGCCATGGATCCTTATGAAGGTCGGTCACTTTGCTAGTTCGCAATTGTGTCCTTGATGAACTAAACCATTTCTATCATCTGTAAGTCCTCACGTACCGAATGAGTTGCCAGGGTTGGCAAGCGGGTTATTAGTTGATAGCGCTATTAGGTCTTACAAACCACACACCGGCTCGGGGAGCGCGGGGGTGAACTATAACTTAACGAAACTTTATCATTGTGGATAGACAATGATGTCAGGCATGCGGCACACTTATGTGGCTACAAGTACATAGCAGTTCGGTATATTCGGTTAGTTATCATGAATGGGTTAGCTACCCTTGACATGCGATGAACTAGTGGTTACACGGTGCGGGGCACCAACACAACTTACTTACTTACGTGGTTTTGGAAACCAGCGCAGTTACATACTCATTTACTTTACCTAGTGAACTCACCAACATTGTTTGTTGACCCACGATTTACATGCTTTTGCAGGTAGTTAGCTTCCGGTGCCAGGATTAGAAAGCACTGCACACTTCATTGCATTTGGGGTCTTGGGCATACACCTAAATTACATGTTATGCTTTTACATTTTCTTTCATATGGTTTTAATTTGGGCGCGTTGTTTTGCGCATGGTTTTAAAAGGATTAAATTTGGTTTACGCTTCCGCAACTTAACTAAACTTGGTTTTTGAAACGAACTAAATGGTTTGGGCATTTAGAGTTCGTTCATATGACTTATGGCTATGGGATCCTGGTATGTCATGCGCCTCGCGGTATGAACCCCGCAGTGGAAATTTGAGGGTGTGACAGATTGGTATCAGAGCCATTGGTTATAGTGAACTAGGACTGCATGTTGAGTCTAGTCTATAACCATTATAGCATAAGTACACTCACAACTTAAGTGCACAACTAGCTTTTAGCTACTCATACCTACAACATATGATTTCAGGAGGTATGTTATCCCCTAGTTCTAGACCTAATTCTAAACACGTCAATGGTGGGAACCCAGGGTTACACCAGGTGACGCACTACTGGGAGTAGTTTTCTAACAATCCTCATGGATGAGGAAACAACAAAAGTACAAGGAAGGGAGCCCTTGCGAGCGTTGTGGCGCACGTACACGGGAAGCTGCACGATGCGCATGACGTGGTACCATTAAATCAACTATGAAGGAATTCGAATGCTGAGACTTATCTTTTGTCACCTAGCAAGGAGACAATTAGTTTTTGTTCCTTGTTACTTGACCCTTCTTACTTCCATTCGTAACACAGACGGGACTGGAATACACAAGTAGAACTTATTTCTTACCTTAGTACCTTACGCCTAGTATGAGCGGGCGAACGTATGACTGCATATCCTTGTTTTCTCATAAGTATATAGTAGATTCATGGGAACACATTAGATCGGGACTTGTTACACACACTCTTGGGGAGTTACGTAAAGCCTGCGATGTAATGCAACATCACAAGGGAGGATGAAACCTACTAATGGCTGATAGCCACGATTGGAGGAACGAGTGGTACAGCTTACCACTAAACTGGTTCACATAGGACTAGAGAAGGAGATTGTACGTGATGAGAACCATATAACACTGACATCGCAAAAGAGGAAGGATAAGAGATGGAAGGGGAACATGAGCAGGACGAGCACATGGAAGTGAGGATGAAGGCTCTACTATCTAGACAGAGCATGGCGACGATTGGCTCTTACCTTTTCTTACCTATCTTTTCTTTCATTTCCCTTTGCTAACTTAGATAAGACTGAGTTCTTATGATCAACGATAGGGTGGTTGAGGCCCTCGCATCTTTCCAAGCTAGTAAAGATCTATTTTGCTAAATCATTCTTTTCCCCTGACTTCCACATTTGAACTTTCTTATACCTTGAACGCACAACGTATTTTCAAGCCTTTTATTGGTTGTAAACCTCGATAACTCCAACGGAACTGAAGGAGACCGTCTGATTGCTTCGATAGTATAAGTCTTTGCCATGTGCATTTGTCCCAGGCAGGATGGAGTAATGTACGCTACATGCACACTCGATGAGTTACAGATACCTGGAAGGAGAACATAACACCCTGTGGTGAAATCCAGAAATTTTGTTATATAAAGACGGATGGGTCTGAGATCGACGCCTACACTACCAGGCTATAGGAGATAGCCACTATAGGCTCAAATCTATTTAACCTACCTTACAAATGGATCGAACTTTATACCGAAAGGGTGGGCCCCTCAGATTTGTGGCTTGGCCACTGCAGCTCACCTACAAATCTTTCACTTGACTCGCAAACTAACAGATGAGACTGCCGATCATGGTACTTTTCTGAAGCATGGTGCTTCATTTTCTACTATTGGTGATAGCAAGAGAACGTGGGATAGTGTGAGGTATAAGTCCTGCAACAACAACAACCGTAACGGTAGCAACAACAACGGGGCTCGGGGAAAAGCATTTGTGATTGGCCTGGGGAAAGCCAGGACTGATAAAAATGACGTGATGGGTACGTGCTCCTTAAACGACACTCTTGCTTCTATCTTATATGATACTGGTGCGGACTATAGTTTTGTTTCATCAAAACTTAGTAAACAATTAGGGATGGTTCCTACTCTTCGAGATACTCCATACTCTATTGAACTGGCTGATGGAAAGCCTGTTGAGGTAACCCATATTCATCGTGACTGTAAGCTCGAGTTGGATGGGCAATCATTTGCCATCAACATTCTACCTATCACCCTTGGAAGCCTTGATCTCGTGGTTGACATGGACTGGTTGTCCAAGCAACACGCTGAAATTCTCTGTCAGGAGAAGATTGTTCGTATTCCCCCTCCCAAGTGGAGAACTTTTATCTATACAGGGTGATCGTGGTGGTGCCATGGTAGGCATCATCTCCTATCTGAAGGCCCAGAAGTGTATTCGTAAGGGCTGTCCAGCCATTTTGGCTAACATATCAGGTACTCGAGCTGGAACTGAAACCAAGATTGAGGACATCCCAGTGGTCCGAGACTTCCTAGATGTCTTCCCAGAGGAATTACCTGGACTTCCACCCGTTCGTCAAGTGGAGTTCCAGATTGACCTTGCACCTGGAGCAGCGCCAGTTGCGCGCGCACCGTACCGTTTAGCACCAGGGGAGCTTCAAGAACTGTCTACCCAACTCCAAGAGCTGTTGGATAGGGGTTTCATTAGACCCAGTTCTTCGCCATGGGGAGCTCCAGTTCTGTTTGTTAAGAAGAAAGATGGGAGCTTTCGTATGTGCATAGACTATTGGGAGTTGAACAAGGTAACGATTAAGAACCGATATCCTTTGCCTCGTATTGATGATTTGTTCGACCAACTGCAAGGGTCGAGCTTCTACTCTAAGATTGATTTGAGGTCGGGGTACCATCAGCTGAGAGTCCGAGAAGAGGATGTGGCGAAAACGGCGTTTCGAACCCGTTATGGACATTATGAGTTTTTGGTTATGCCATTTGGGCTAACTAATGCACCTGCGGTGTTCATGGATCTAATGAACCGTGTGTGCAAGCCTTACTTGGACAAATTCGTCATAGTGTTCATAGATGACATATTGATCTATTCCAAGAGCAGGGAGGAGCACGAGTAGCACCTGCGGTTAATCTTGGAACTACTGAGGAATGAGCAGCTGTATGCAAAGTTTTCTAAATGTGATTTTTGGATTCGGGAGGTCCAATTCCTTGGGCATGTGGTCAACGAGGCAGGAATACATGTGGACCCAGCCAAGATTGACGCTATCAAAAAGTGGGAGGCTCCTAGGACCCCTACTGAAGTGCGCCAATTTCTTGGTCTCGCTGGTTATTATCGCAGATTTATTGAGGGATTTTCTAAGATCGCTCAACCTCTCACCGCCCTAACGCAAAAAGGTATTACGTATAAGTGGGGAGATGCCCAAGAATCCGCCTTTCAGCTACTAAAGTCCAAACTTTGCAGCGCACCGATATTATCGTTGCCTGAGGGTACAAAGGACTTTGTAGTATATTGTGATGCGTCTATCCAAGGTTTAGGGTGCGTACTGATGTAACGTGATAAGGTAATTGCATATGCATCGCGGCAACTGAAGATCCATGAGAAGAATTACCCCACTCATGATTTGAAACTGGGAGCGGTGGTTTTCGCTCTCAAAATCTGGAGGCACTACCTCTATGGAACAAAGTGCACAATTTTCACTGATCACAAGAGCCTTTAGCATATATTCGATCAGAAAGTGCTGAACATACGACAACGTCGCTGGGTTGAACTTTTGAATGATTATGACTGTGCCATCAAGTATCATCCAGGGAAGGCTAACGTAGTAGCTGATGCCCTCAGTCGAAAAGAAACGAAACCCAAACGGGTGCGATCCTTGCAACTCACCATTCATTCTAATCTTCCTGATAAGATACGTGAAGCACAGGGTGAAGCATTGAAGGAATAAAACATCGGGCTTGAGACCCTACATGGTGCTGATAAGCACTTGGAACTGAGAACAGATGGTCTGCAGTACTTCATGGATCGAGTCTGGATACCACGATTTGGGGATCTCAGACAACTGGTGCTCGATGAAGCACATACCTCTCGCTATTCGGTACATCCTAGTTCGGACAATATGTACCAAGATCTTAAGACTCTATACTGGTGGCCAAACATGAAAGCCGAGATAGCCACTTATGTTAGTAAGTGCTTGACTTGTGCGAAGGTTAAGGTTGAATATCAAAAACCTTCGGGCCTACTCCAACAACCAGAGATTCCGATGTGGAAGTGGGATGGAATTTCCATGGATTTTATTACAAAGCTTCCTAGAACGCCAACGGGCCATAACATGATTTGGTTATCGTGGACCGTTTAACCAAATCGGCCCACTTCTTTGCAATAAAAGAAACAGATTCGTTAGAGAAGCTGGCGAACTTATACATCAAGGAGATAGTCTCTAGGCATGGGGTGCCTACTTCCATTATATCTGATCGCGATGGGCGATTCACTTCTCGTTTCTGGACTACTCTCCAAGATGCTCTAGGAACTCGTCTTGATATGAGTACAGCCTATCACCCACAGATGGATGGACAAAGTGAACGTACCATCCAAACATTAGAGGATCTGCTACGAGCATGTGTGGTGGACTTTGGTAATAACTGGGATAAGCACTTGCCCTTAATCGAATTCTCTTACAACAACAGTTACCACACTTCGATACAGTGTGCGCCATTCGAGGCACTTTACGGGCGCAAGTGTAGGTCTCCTATCTGTTGGACTGAGGTTGGGGATAGTCAACTAACAGGTCCCGAACTCGTGCACGAAACTTCTGAGAAGATAGTGCAAATTAGAAACCGGATGGCTGCTGCTCGGGACCGACAGAAAAGTTATGCTGACAAACGTCGAAAACCTTTGGAGTTCCAGGTTGGGGACAAGGTTTTGTTAAAGGTGTCACCGTGGAAAGGAGTGATACGCTTTGGGAAACGAGGGAAGTTAAATCCCAGATACGTCGGACCTTTGGAGATTGTTAAAAGGATTGGTCCAGTAGCTTACCAGCTAAATCTACCAGATGAACTCAGTGGAGTACACAATGTATTCCACGTCTCAAACTTGAAGAAATGCTTATCTGATACGACACTGGTAGTACCACTGGAGGAGATCCAGGTGGACGATCAGCTGCGGTTCGTGGAAGAACCAGTGGAGATTCTTGAGCAGGGCGTCAAGAAACTCAGACAAAGTACTATACCTATTGTTAAGGTACGGTGGAATTCTCGTCTAGGACCGGAATACACGTGGGAGCGCAAAGATCAGATGCGGCTCAAATACCCACACCTCTTTACTGAACCTGAAATTGTACATAGATCAAACGCAGAACATAAAGCAACTCTTTCAAAGTGAATTTCGGGGCGAAATTCCTTTCAACTTGGGGATGATGTGACATCCGGGAACCAAGCACACATTTTTATAGCTGGCTTTACTGTTTACTTGCTGAATTTCGGGACGAAATTCTTTTCAACTTGGGGATGATGTGACACCCCGCATTTTCAGGTTAAATACTTTTTACTGAACTCTAGTTAACTTACATGTTCATACATGGCTAGATACTTAACTAGGGTTAGTTAAGTAGGCTTAACATATGTTAGAAGATGATAACATATGTTATAAGTAGGAAAATCCTTGTTAAACACACACATGAGTCCTGTATCCCAAACGTTGGTGAATTATGTGACATACATAGCAATAATATATACAATTGAATTATGGAGAACATGAAGTACGTGCTTATGTGAATTACATGTTTTTGTGAATGATCGCCTAACTGAAAAGTAATGCGTAGATTATGCAAATTACGTGCACCACATGAATAATATGCTATGTAATAATAAAAACAATGGTTTTCATTCAATTTAGAATGGTTAATAATATTGGGTCCGGTATTGGGCTAGAACATGGTTAACGGGTCAAGTTAATGGACTAGAAGGGCCCTAATACCAATTGCTTGGGGAACAAGCAAAGCCCTTTTATAATTAGGAGGCAAGGAAAAGATAAAAACCCTACCTCCTTGCGAACCCCCACCCCTATCCCCTCTTGGTTTTTCAAGCAATCAAGTAATCCTTCACCTAATCAAGCTAGTTCGGGTTTGATTTCAAGTCCCTAGGGAGTTTAATCCTTCGCAAGGTATACATTCTTATGATTTTTGATGAATTATAATGATTGAAAAACTTTAAAAACTCTAAAAATAATATATGTAGAATCGCATGTATGTATGTGTAGGAGTTCTTGGATGTTCTTGATGATTTGATGATGATTGTTATTAGTAGCCATGATTAGGGTTTTCACATGATAACATATGTGTTTTGCTATGATTAATATGGTGTTTAATCAGTACTATAGGTGTTATACATGTATTAGGGATGTTCATGAAAAATTAGGGTTTGTAGATTACTTGGGATGCAAGTTTAAGATTCTGGCAGATTCGTTTGAACGTGTTGTAGGGGCTGTAACGGGTTGGTAAATCGATTGTTTTGATGATTTCTTTGCATGATTGTAATGTACAAGGTCTTAGCTTTTCATAATGGGCAAAACCATCGAATTTGGACATCGTTTGAGTCGTTTATGGAATTTTAATTGATTAGGGGTCATATCAGATTTTCGGATTTGTAAATTGGGCTAACTTTAAATGGTCATAACTTGAGATTTACAAGGAGTTAGGTTATGAAATTTTTACAGTAGGTCAATACTGGAAAAATAGAGCTTTTCCAAGTGGATTCATCTAGTTTGGATGAATACACAATTTTTAAGAATTTTCCTACTAAACTGACCTGTTGAGGAAATTTTCTGGACACAGCTGTGTTGTACGAATTTTCATAATTTTTGTGTTTGGAATTAAGACAAAACAAAAATAGGTATGTGTTTGGAATTAAGACAAAACAAAAATAGGTATTGTCGAGTGAATCCCAAATAAAATTCAGTAAAAATTTGGGACTCTAATTCATTCGTTAAGTATTTTAAATAAATTGTTTTTCACAGCGCACAATCTGTCCTAAAAACGCAGATTGTGTACGGGGTCTTTAAATGACTATTTGGAGTTCTATGTGGTATGTAATTGACATGTACTTGTGTGGAAACTTGTATGAGATGTATTTGATGTATTAAACTGATAATAATTGCTATGTTCACCAACGGGATACGTAGGACATACTTGAGAATGTAGAGTCATTAGGTGTCACTACACGGTTTTGAACTTTTAAAAGTCTTGGATAAACGAGTTACATGGTGTGTTGGTTACGCACGTATACTCACCTAGTGACATTTGTAATAGGGAGTCGGTAGCACGTTACTATTCGTGGAATTTGGATTTTCACTTGCGACCTAAGGTGAGTTTCACTACTCTTTTTCTCAAAAGCATGCGTCTCAGGTATGAGACACTTTACTTAACATTTTCTAGTCCGGTTTGGGACTACTTACACATCCCGGGTTGGGATGCCATGGATCCTTATGAAGGTCGGTCACTTTGCTAGTTCGCAATTGTGTCCTTGATGAACTAAACCATTTCTATCATCTGTAAGTCCTCACGTACCGAATGAGTTGCCAGGGTTGGCAAGCGGGTTATTAGTTGATAGCGCTATTAGGTCTTACAAACCACACACCGGCTCGGGGAGCGCGGGGGTGAACTATAACTTAACGAAACTTTATCATTGTGGATAGACAATGATGTCAGGCATGCGGCACACTTATGTGGCTACAAGTACATAGCAGTTCGGTATATTCGGTTAGTTATCATGAATGGGTTAGCTACCCTTGACATGCGATGAACTAGTGGTTACACGGTGCGGGGCACCAACACAACTTACTTACTTACGTGGTTTTGGAAACCAGCGCAGTTACATACTCATTTACTTTACCTAGTGAACTCACCAACATTGTTTGTTGACCCACGATTTACATGCTTTTGCAGGTAGTTAGCTTCCGGTGCCAGGATTAGAAAGCACTGCACACTTCATTGCATTTGGGGTCTTGGGCATACACCTAAATTACATGTTATGCTTTTACATTTTCTTTCATATGGTTTTAATTTGGGCGCGTTGTTTTGCGCATGGTTTTAAAAGGATTAAATTTGGTTTACGCTTCCGTAACTTAACTAAACTTGGTTTTTGAAACGAACTAAATGGTTTGGGCATTTAGAGTTCGTTCATATGACTTATGGCTATGGGATCCTGGTATGTCATGCGCCTCGCGGTATGAACCCCGAAGTGGAAATTTGAGGGTGTGACAGCTATAACTTTTTAAATATATTTTGGTGTTTGACAGAGTAGCTGGAGCTTTTAATAAAATGTATAAAATGACCAAAATGGACATTAACTAAAAGCTTGTATGCATGTTTTTTTTATTATTTTTTATCATAGAATGGGTATTTGTGTCATTTACTCATTAAAAGCTTGTAGCTAGTGGGAGTTTTTTCTTAAAAGCTAAAACTAGTAATGTTTCAATATAAAGCTTTTTCTCCTAACCTAAAAGCTTCAAGCTCCTTCAACCAAACAAGGTTTTTTTTATTAAGTAGAAGCTTTTTCTTAAAATCTTAGACCTCATAAACGCTCTTTGCCAAACATACTCTTAGTTTTTATTATTCAACCATATGCTATGTTTGGCAAGGAGCTTTTAGGAGCTTTTATATGCTTCAAGCTTCAAGTGTTTAAGAAAAAGCTCATAATCAATAAAAAGCTTTGTTTGGTTGAAGGAGCTTGAAGCTTTTAGGTTATTTGAAAAAGCTCCTACTAGCTACAAGCTTTTAATGGGTAAATGACACAAATACCCATTCTATTATAAAAAAAACATGTATACAACCTTTTTGTTAATGTCCATTTTGGTCATTTATACATTTTATTAAAAGCTTCAGCTACTCTGTCAAACACCAAAATATATTTAAAAAGCTACAGCTACCAGCTTCCAGCCACTAACTACCAGCTTCCAGCTAGTTTTGCCAACCATACCCTATAACCCCTTCAATCAAACATAATATTAATCTTGAATTATACATGGTTTAGTCATCAATATCTCCCCATGTAAGATGTTATGAATTTTTTCTTAACTGTGACCTTTCTTCATCTTTTTATAGGGATAAGTAGGTCACACCGGCCTCTTGGCACTCCCGCCACCCCACATCCGGAAAAATATTATGTAGAGGTGTTCATCGAATCGAATAATGAATTTTTGAATTATTCGAATCAAATTTTTGAATAATTTATTTCTTTTACTGAATTTGTATTCGAGTCGAATTCGATTAAAAAATGTCCAATTTGATTCGAATTCGTATTCAAATAAAAAAAACTCAATTCGAAGCGAATTCGAATAAATTCGTTTATGGTTAAGACTTAAATTATGGGCTTTAGCTAGGCTTGGGCTTGGTAATGGGAATTTATGACTTAGGTCAAATTCATAGATTAGCCCATGTTCTAAAGTTATAGGTGTGTATATAATTACTAGTAGGTTTACCAGTGCGTTACCGCGGGATCCAAATACAAATTACCATACAACGATGTGATTATTTACATAACGCAAAAATGTAGATTCAATAGTACACCTAGGTACTCAATGTTGTGGTTCGAATAAGCCATTCTGAAATAAATATTTATCTACTTATTAAGTGTCATGTAACTAAGTTGACATGCTAATTTCTATCAAGCCAAAGTACATATTGGATCCACTAAAGCATCAATTTCTTGAGCAGTTTGTAGGCATTATTTTATCTCTCCTTTCAACACATTCCCAAATCTGAATATTTACCAACACATGACACAATGGTTAGAAAAAATAAAAATAAAGGATGGTAGTAAGTATATGACATTGTTTAAAGCATATCATGCCAATTCATTTGTGATCTCTTGCAACAACCATTAATATTAATTTATTAAAAATTGTGTGTAACACTTTAAAACTAAGATTCGGTGACAGACAAAAGAATAGCCTTTTTGCTTGTAAAAATAGTGGTCAATCAACTCAATAACAACCGAATCATATAAATCATCCACATATGAAGCTGATATATGACATGACTACACATTTATCTTTTGTTATCAAAATTCTTCTCATACATATACCTAAATTCTTATAAATTGAACAACCATTGGAATTCGGGATTTAAGGAATGCTTATTGAAGCGGAATTTAAGACGGGGAGAGATGAGACCTAGCCTTTTAGTAACCATAAATTGCATAAATGCCATTAAGATTCTTAAATCAGTAAATAATAAAAGGGAAAAACAACTATACTTCAATTGAGGGAATTTAGATTTGGTAACTAATTAGATTAAAACTGACAACAGTTAACACTATGTTTGAAATATAAAATACATAAATTAAAGCCTCAAGTAACTTTCGTTTGCATGTCTTCGGTTCATTGTCATCCTTCTACATGATCAAATCAATCTAAATTAAATGAAAATTATTGGTAAACGAATCTAAGTTAAGCATGCTATATATGTCTAAGTGCTTTTGGTTTTCAACATGTTCTCTAATTTCTATGAAATAATGAATCTGGTTTCAAACTGAAGTAGGTACTAACCTCTACAAACTAAATATACTTGTTTGTCATTTTTATGTGAAACAAGATGATATCATATTCTTACATTACATTCTGTGTATTTTCTTCTTGTTTTTCCATGGAACTATGTAGTAAATGCAAAGGTGGGGAAGACTGAATAGAAGGCTTACCAGCAACATCAATTATTCCTTCTGTGCATCTCCACTCATGTAGTACACTTGGGTACAAGCTTTCGAAATAATTAACAACTATTAAAACTTCCAATCAAGTTTTCAAACAATTAACCTTTTCTTTTCAATCTAAAATCAAGAAATCATTGTTTATATATCAAATTCTATAACAGAAAGACAAGAAAAAATATTTCAACAATATAAAATCCAACAAAAAACTTAATTTTAATAATAGAAATCACAATCAATGGTTAAACACAATTCACAACACGAACCTTAGCAATTCAAACTAAAAAGAGACGAATTTACATACCAGACAAAGAAGGCAAATGCAAGCTTTTGCGGTGATATGAAATCAAGGTAAACAAATACAGAAAATGGTAGAAGAAAAGAACATGAATCACACCTGATAATTGAGAAATCAAGTAGGAACTTTGTTTAAATAGAGGGGATTTGAAACTCCTTTGACATTGAATTGGTAACTTCAATTCAAGGCTTTTCGTTTGCAAACCAAAAAGGGTTTACAAATCATCAAAGAATTGAATGTGAGGAATATGGATGAATGAGTTGCATTAGCTATTTGTACAATTGCTATCAAAGGTTGTATAGTAGGGGTATAAAGGGAAGAAAATGGGTAAAAATTAGAGATTTACATTGTGCCTCTTCATATGCCATCTTAAAAGTGTGACAAAATTACAATCCTATCGATCAAGTTTCTTTAATATGGTACCACCACCAATTAAGCCATGTCTAGCTTTAGCCAAAACAATCGATGAAAACCAGAATAGTTATAACAATAGAAGTTTATAGAATATTAATAAAAACCAGTACAGATATAACAATAGAAGTTTATTGAATATTAAAGGAACCTACACATGAATCTTAAGTTCTCAGTAGATGATAAGTACATAATTTCGTATGTGTAAATTTGTAAGAGTGACCCTCGACTCCCAAAGTCAACTTAATTTATGTTAAGAATCATAATTCAAGATCATATCGTGTCATTTCATAACTTGCAATGCAGTTTAAAAATGAAGCAAAATATGCAGTAAAAAAGGTAGCCAATGCCAAAAAAAATGCAATCAAATATGCAATAAAATGCTGTAAAGAATGCAATTAGAATGCTGTAAAAAATGTAGTTAAAATGCATTAAAAAGGCAGTTAATATGCAGTTAAAACGTCGTTTAATACGGTTAAAAAATGCAGTAAGAGTGTAGTGTAAATGCAGTAAAAAACAGAACCTTTATATGTAATGCAGTGTCAACTGGGCCAGCTAAACAACTATCCTGAAAAAGAAACGGGTAAAGTGGATCAGAAATAAGCTAATAATTAATTAATAAAGTTAAAAAGAAAACCAAAAAAATATTGCACAAGCATACTTTTCCTTGTCATATAACCTGAAATAATCGAGAATTTGCTACATTTGACTCGATATCAACAGACATGTTCATTTTCTTTGGGTGACCTTTAGGAATGGAATGGTCTTTCAAGTATTTAGTTATGACTTTGGCATGGATTACTGTACCATATGCATTGAATCAAATTAGTAAATAAAGATGCATATGTTTGTGACTGTAAATTCTTATCAAAATTGGGAAATACATTCTTTGAGGATCTATTCATTCGATTCCTTTATACAAAATAACTAACTTCTTTTTAGTTACAACGGAATACGTTTCATTTCTTCTCTTATACCCTCTTACCAAACGATGCATAAGAACGACATGAATCAACTCCCTCTTACCAAACGATGCTTAAGAACGACATGAATCAACTGTACACATATCCTAATTGTCCAAAAATACCTTTAGCTGGTATATATAGGCATGTAAATTGGTCTTTTCTTTTAGCCGGCAGGATTGCCATTTCAAGCAAAGCTTGTTTCGCTTTTTCAAGGCTAGCTGCTATGACAGTCAGCTATTTGAAAAAATGTTTCTGCAAAATAAAAAGTAACCTGCAATAAACTAATTGGCAACCCAGAATATGAATAATATGGTAGTATGTAACCAATATTTTCCCATTTCACAGACGGACTTCCGTCGATAATAACATAATAGTTTATTTCTTAACATTTGAAACTATATGATTTTATTCATCATAGCATAACCAATGGGAGAATTTCAGGGGTGAGGCATCAAGACGTGCTCTCGTGGTTGATGGGATATCAATTACAAACCTGCAGAGAATAGAGTGTAAAGCAAAATATTAGAGCAATCAGATTCAATACAAACTCGACAGTAAAGAATGTAGTAGCAACAGAGCCTATACTTTATGGTTGGAAAAGGAACAACCTATACGACATGAACTTAGGAAATAAAAAAAACCAGATTTCATAGCCTATATAAGATGTAATGAAAGTGTCTTCCTGTACTTTGTTAGTTAGCGGCAAATAACAATACGTTTTTCGAGCAACTATTAAATGCATGTTATGCAAATGGGTTCTAGGTTTCATACACCACGTGACATCATATTCTAGGGTGCGTGACATCATATACTGGGTAGGTGGCAGTCTCCTATTGGTGTGTGAGGTGGGTCAAGGTGTATGAATTCTAGTAAGATGGTGTATGGTTCCTAAATATCAAATTGTTGCACCTTGTTTGATAAATTAATCGTTAATTACATGTTAAAGTGTGTGATATATGTAGAGATGCAGGGTGTTAGGTTTTACCTGCTATATGTTGTTGGTGCCATGATTGTGCTAAACATTAAAACATATATTAAATTGTTAAAACATAACAATGACAATAGTTGTAACACCCCAACCGATGGCGGAAACATCGGGATGTCACGTAGTGATGATTGTTCAGTAGCTCATGGTGAATATCAGATTTCATTAAATGATTTAAATGATTTACATACAATAATTCTACAAGACTTCATACATCAAATTGAATGAAACTATGCACATATCTTCAAGCAAATCTTCAAACAAGTAGAACCTGAAACATGTTAAGTTGAAAATATTTTGGGTCAACAAAAGTTGGTGAGAATTACATAGGTTTTTGAGAAATAGTTGATAACAATAGTTTGTACAACACTCAGGGTTGTATGATGATAGAGTATGATACCGACATGCAACAATGCGTCTTTGTACAACCAAACCTTGTGTCGACTGATGACTAACTCGCAAGTTAGTTAAATGTTATTACTGTTATCGATCATCCCTGAGTCTATGCGGGGGATGGGTTTGTCAGACCTATAGCGCTATAATCTAAACAGGCGGCTTGATCATTGTTAATGATTGTACTGTGTCTTTTTGTTACAGTCAAATGATAGAATGATGTTGTAATTGAGTCACAAGTAAGCATGAGTAAATGATAGTATAAAATGTTTAAACATGTTTCACCCCAAAAATGTAAAAGAGAAAAGGGGCTATGTAAACTCACCTTAGCAAAACGTTATCTCTTGAAAAATAGTGTGTTGCCCAATGTATCAAGTATCACCCTATAATGAGGTAATATATATGTCTAAGTCTACCAAGTCTATAAATGTATAAGTTTCTAGGGCTTCGAATTTGGGGATATCCAATTGTTGAATTTAAAATAAGATGTTAATTAAATAAAGGGAAAATTGATAATTAAATAAAAGAAAGTCTTTTTATAAAATTTAAATTTTGATTGTACACATTAAAGTGTTTGGAGTATAAAAATAATTTTTATAAAATTATTTTATTTAAAATAGATTTTTTATCTATTTATTACAATTTGCCAACAATTAACTTTAATATTCAAAAATACTAAAATTAAAAATTTCTATTTTAAAAATCATATTTCTGTTCTAAATAATTAAAAATAAATTGTATAAAATTTTGGTGCAAAAATAATGAAAATTGAATTTATTATGATTTAATTATGATTAAATCTAACAAAAATTGATTAAAAATATAAAATAAGTGATTTTTCTGAATTAAAAATTATTTCAGTAAAGTTTAACTTTATAAAAAGTCAGGATAATTTTTGGAGAATTTAATAAAATTGTTTTGATATATAAATGAATTTTTATAAATATAATAGTATAAAATTGATTTAATTATTATAAGTATTAAATAAATGAATTTTTGAAAAATAAAAATTGTAAATAAAACTTTTGACTCAGATTTAATAAACATAATTTTTTTAGAATTTATAAAATAGTTATAATATTTAAAAATGAATTTATAAGATTAAAAGGTTTAATATATATATATATACTAGTTTGTTGTTAAAAGAATAAAAAGAAGCAAAAAGAAGGCAGTAGCCGGGACTCGAACCCGGGTACCTTGTGTTGCAAGCCATGGTCACAACCACTTGGCCTAGGCCAGTGGTTGTGATGAATCCTGATTAACATAAACTAAATACGCTGTGCCAAACCAGTTTATCCCCAATTCTAAAATTACGAACCCTAGATTTTTCAATCAGACAAATCAGACATTATGAACCCGATTGTTGTTAGGGCTTTTGTTGTCTGATTGCCGACTAACAAAACCCACAAAAGAAATAAAACTCACAGTGATGTGTCGTGTTCGTTTGCCCGGTCAAACCAGAAGTCAAACGTTGATTAGGAAGATGATTATTAAAGTGTTTCAGAAGCAATTGGAGGTTGAGAGAGAGATGTGAGCGAGTTGTTATGCTGTGCCAAGGTTCTATTTATATAGAGGGTCGATGTATTGTTTAATTGGCAAGGTTGACCACGAGTTTAAGTCCATACGCGTATAATTATTAATTGGTGGTCAATTGGTTGGTAATTGGCGTGTATACAGATCATAAGAGGCCGATAATTACATAAATTTGCCAAGATTAGATCAATCACGCGTTAATGTTGATGGATTAGGCAAGTCATTCATCACAGTTGACTTTGCGAGTCAACTGTGAAGGTTTGAAGTCCCTATATAATTATTTCGTGCTGGGTTTCCAACAAAAGTGTTGGCCAGCCCAGCTGGCTTGTGCATTGGTGTGGTTGACCCGGATCTTGGCGCGGGTTCGAATCCCGGCCAAGACGTATAATTTTTTTGATATAACAAAGAAGGAAGGGAGGGGAGAGGGGTCTTGGGCCGGAGTTCTGTTGGGCCGGGATATAGCTGGGCTGGGCTGATGATGGTGAACATAAGTGTTGGGTTCAAAAACGATTTTGTGGGTTTGGTTTATCCAAAACTCTTTTTTTTTTTTTTTTTTTTTACACACTAAACTTATTATTCTTATTATTATTATTATATATATATATATACACATATAAGTATCAAAATATCACCAAGAATAATAGGGCTTGTCGTTTTAATCCGTAACGTATAAATAGTTAATTGCGAAATGTTACAGTCTCCCCTACTTTTAGGAACTTCGTCCCGAAGTTAAGGGAAAACCAGGGTTACAATTGGCCAACTACCGAAAACCTTGATAAAATTTCACACTACCTTAACGTACCTGTAAATTCATGATTACGTTCCGGACCGTAATTACCAATTTACCTTACGTTAGGGTTTTGCGTCCTTTTATGACTTTACCGATTGTTAAGCAGGTCTGATAGTCTCCGCCAGTCGTTGAGCAGGTGGTAGGGCCTCTCCCGACTGTTGGATAGACATGATGACCTCTACCAATCGTTAAGTAGGTTGTTTGGTAGTCAACTAATTGATGTACAAGTAAGCAAGTATAGATATAGCAATTAGTTCACATTCAAACAAGCATGCACACAATGTTATGATTTATTATTTGAATCAAAAAGTGTTGATACATAGAATTAAAAGCAAACAATATTCAAATGGTGGGATCTGCTGTTAAGTAGCTAGAGGGTCTTGATCTCGGTTTAGTTTAGGGCATCGGTTACGGTAGTGATTTGGGTCTCCACATTCATAGCATTGACCATAGTTGTATTGATTAAGGTTAGCAGCTTGAGCAGGGTTGGTGGGTTGGTTGGCATTAGGATTTGGGGTCTCGCGACATGTATTAACTAGATGGCCATACCTACCACAATTGGTGCACAAGCGACACGCTGAAGTAGTGGGGTGATGTCGGTTGCATGTGTTACACAATGGATGGTTTCCTGTATAAGGTTTCTTGTTAGAAGCTTGTGGAGTGAGGTTTGCAGCAGGATCCCTGGTCTTACGTTTCTGGTTCTCAGTGGTTACCGCGGCTACAATACTTGTTTTATTGCCTTTCCGAACTAAGGTCCCGTTCTTTACGTGATTATCAGTTAAGGTAGCTGCTAAACGTTTGGCTTCCTCCAAGGTGGCAGGATTCCTTCCCCACACCGTATCCTGGATTTGCATGGGCAGACCACCGATGTACTTCTCGATGGCTACCGACAGGGGAGTGACTTTGTGGGGTAACAATAAGCTAAGCTCGTGAAAGCGGGTGTTGTAGGCAAGGTTTTCCCCACTATCTTGAACTAAGGTGTGGAACTCATCCTCAAGCTTCTTAACTTCATTGCGAGGACAAAACTCTTCCTTCATGACCTCCTTGACTTGGTCCCATGTCATAGCAAGAGCAACTTCGGCCCCACGAGTACGTTTTTCTTCATTCCACCAAGTGAGTGCTCGTTTATGGAGAACACTCATGGCGTAACGAACCTTGAAGTTGTCGGGGCACTCACTGTTGATGAAGGCATTCTCAATACCCTCAAACCACTGGAGGAGTCCTGTAGCTCCTTCTTCACCACTAAACTTTGGAGGGTTACAAGAGTTGAATTGCTTAAGGGTGCAGGCTGGGGGTCCATTTCCATTACCATTGCCGTTCCCGTTCCCGTTCCCGTTGCCATGACCGTTCCCGTTGCCGTTCATTTGGATGACCTGAGCGAGTAAATTGGGAACCAGTGTTGCGATTTGCTGCGCCATTTGTTGAGAAATGATCGCAGCCAATTGAGCATCGATACCATTGTTGTTGTGGTTAGGAACTTGATCATGGTTATGGTTGCCACCACCTTCTTCGTGGTTTTCACCATTGCTGTTGCGAGTGCTGCGACGTGGAGGCATGATCTGTAATAGACACAATGAAATTAATGAGATTATATAAGGAATGTAATCATTTATTCATTAATTAAAACGAATAAACGAAAACGTTGACTTATCAAAGATTCTAAATTCTAATAACATATGAAGACGTGCTTTAGCCTATAAGTGAACACTCATCCCGAGAATTCCCAGGTAGGCATCCGGGTCCCTCGTCTGATTGGGATATATGCGCAATGCCAGCCTAGACAGAAGACTCAGAATACAGGCGTTCACCCTTCCAGATTGCACGTGTTCGTTATTAAAATCTAGAACTTCGACGAGATCTCAAGGTGGTTCAGGTTAAACCTGGGGATTTTGTCCTATTAGTCTAAGAGTAGATCCACTGATGGAGGGCAACCTTCTTGTAAGGATGAAAGTAGGGATATGAAGTAGGAGGGAGGTAGAGTATAGCAAGTAAAGGAGCAAGTACTGATTAAGTCCTATGGTTATAGACTAGATTATTTTTCTAATAACCTAATTCCCTATAACCATGGCTCTGATACCAATCTGTAACACCCCAACCGATGGCGGAAACATCGGGATGTCACGTAGTGATGATTGTTCAGTAGCTCATGGTGAATATCAGATTTCATTAAATGATTTAAATGATTTACATACAATAATTCTACAAGACTTCATACATCAAATTGAATGAAACTATGCACATATCTTCAAGCAAATCTTCAAACAAGTAGAACCTGAAACATGTTAAGTTGAAAATATTTTGGGTCAACAAAAGTTGGTGAGAATTACATAGGTTTTTGAGAAATAGTTGATAACAATAGTTTGTACAACACTCAGGGTTGTATGATGATAGAGTATGATACCGACATGCAACAATGCGTCTTTGTACAACCAAACCTTGTGTCGACTGATGACTAACTCGCAAGTTAGTTAAATGTTATTACTGTTATCGATCATCCCTGAGTCTATGCGGGGGATGGGTTTGTCAGACCTATAGCGCTATAATCTAAACAGGCGGCTTGATCATTGTTAATGATTGTACTGTGTCTTTTTGTTACAGTCAAATGATAGAATGATGTTGTAATTGAGTCACAAGTAAGCATGAGTAAATGATAGTATAAAATGTTTAAACATGTTTCACCCCAAAAATGTAAAAGAGAAAAGGGGCTATGTAAACTCACCTTAGCAAAACGTTATCTCTTGAAAAATAGTGTGTTGCCCAATGTATCAAGTATCACCCTATAATGAGGTAATATATATGTCTAAGTCTACCAAGTCTATAAATGTATAAGTTTCTAGGGCTTCGAATTTGGGGATATCCAATTGTTGAATTTAAAATAAGATGTTAATTAAATAAAGGGAAAATTGATAATTAAATAAAAGAAAGTCTTTTTATAAAATTTAAATTTTGATTGTACACATTAAAGTGTTTGGAGTATAAAAATAATTTTTATAAAATTATTTTATTTAAAATAGATTTTTTATCTATTTATTACAATTTGCCAACAATTAACTTTAATATTCAAAAATACTAAAATTAAAGAATTTCTATTTTAAAAATCATATTTCTGTTCTAAATAATTAAAAATAAATTGTATAAAATTTTGGTGCAAAAATAATGAAAATTGAATTTATTATGATTTAATTATGATTAAATCTAACAAAAATTGATTAAAAATATAAAATAAGTGATTTTTCTGAATTAAAAATTATTTCAGTAAAGTTTAATTTTATAAAAAGTCAGGATAATTTTTGGAGAATTTAATAAAATTGTTTTGATATATAAATGAATTTTTATAAATATAATAGTATAAAATTGATTTAATTATTATAAGTATTAAATAAATGAATTTTTGAAAAATAAAAATTGTAAATAAAACTTTTGACTCAGATTTAATAAACATAATTTTTTTAGAATTTATAAAATAGTTATAATATTTAAAAATGAATTTATAAGATTAAAAGGTTTAATATATATATATATACTAGTTTGTTGTTAAAAGAATAAAAAGAAGCAAAAAGAAGGCAGTAGCCGGGATTCGAACCCGGGTACCTTGTGTTGCAAGCCATGGTCACAACCACTTGGCCTAGGCCAGTGGTTGTGATGAATCCTGATTAACATAAACTAAATACGCTGTGCCAAACCAGTTTATCCCCAATTCTAAAATTACGAACCCTAGATTTTTCAATCAGACAAATCAGACATTATGAACCCGATTGTTGTTAGGGCTTTTGTTGTCTGATTGCTGACTAACAAAACCCACAAAAGAAATAAAACTCACAGTGATGTGTCGTGTTCGTTTGCCCGGTCAAACCAGAAGTCAAACGTTGATCAGGAAGATGATTATTAAAGTGTTTCAGAAGCAATTGGAGGTTGAGAGAGAGATGTGAGCGAGTTGTTATGCTGTGCCAAGGTTCAATTTATATAGAGGGTCGATGTATTGTTTAATTGGCAAGGTTGACCACGAGTTTAAGTCCATACGCGTATAATTATTAATTGGTGGTCAATTGGTTGGTAATTGGCGTGTATACAGATCATAAGAGGCCGATAATTACATAAATTTGCCAAGATTAGATCAATCACGCGTTAATGTTGATGGATTAGGCAAGTCATTCATCACAGTTGACTTTGCGAGTCAACTGTGAAGGCTTGAAGTCCCTATATAATTATTTCGTGCTGGGTTTCCAACAAAAGTGTTGGCCAGCCCAGCTGGCTTGTGCATTGGTGTGGTTGACCCGGATCTTGGCGCGGGTTCGAATCCCGGCCAAGACGTATAATTTTTTTGATATAACAAAGAAGGAAGGGAGGGGAGAGGGGTCTTGGGCCGGAGTTCTGTTGGGCCGGGATATAGCTGGGCTGGGCTGATGATGGTGAACATAAGTGTTGGGTTCAAAAACGATTTTGTGGGTTTGGTTTATCCAAAACTCTTTTTTTTTTTTTTACACACTAAACTTATTATTATTATTATTATTATTATATATATATATACACATATAAGTATCAAAATATCACCAAGAATAATAGGGCTTGTCGTTTTAATCCGTAACGTATAAATAGTTAATTGCGAAATGTTACAATAGTGCAGTCAATGCCCCCTTAATATTATGATCAAGATAAAGAAGCATGTATCTTTTGACCCGTATTTAATTTTGTTCGCTTGCTAAATCTATTTGACTCAGCAAGAAGATGAATAAGATAACCGTAAACAAAGTTGTGATTCGCAGAGAAGTAGAGAACAATTACTTACCTCGAACCCCAGTTCGAAAACGTAATCCCCAACTGATTAACGTCATGTGCAAAATAAAACAAAACCTAATGTCGTCGTCGTGAGATTGAATTTCCGTTGAAGGGTTGTCGAGTATTAACACAAAGCGAAATCTAAAATGGAAAACGAATTTTAATGCCGACATTATGGTGGTCATGTAAGATGAATTCAAAAGGTTTCTCCTGATCACAATTGAAATCTGATTGTCTTCTCTCTGTGGCTTTAACGTCCTACGGTGGGATTGTAGATGAAGACTAATCGTATGAGTTAATGGACAAAATCAATTGCTATTGAAGGAGGATTGTTGAAGGACAACAGTTTCAAAAACATTAGTACGCCAAGTATTGATTTGTACAATTGCCGGTAAATGTTGTACAACAATGGCACAAAAGAAAGAAAATGGTTAAAAATTAGGGAATTACATTTGTGGCTTTTGAAGATATAGATAATATAGTATAGATATATATATATATATAAAATAAATATGTATTATTTTTATTCGAATTGCGAATCGAATCGAATTTAAAATCATAAATTTGTATTCGATTCGTATTCGACTTACTAAACTCGAATCGAATTCAAATTCTTGATCACCTAACCTAAAACAATGTGTAACTCTAATATTAACATCTATCATAAAGGTTAAAAAATGCATAAAGGTAACAGTAGAAGCAACTCTGCAATTAATCAATAACTAAACTAATCTTATATAACCTACCAGAGTTTAAAGGTATGTAATAAACTTCCCCAACAGTAACATTATCCGAATCCCCAATCCCATTGCCCTTCTCAATACTATCCATACTAACCCCAAACCAACTCGCTAACAACTCGACACTATCCTAAAAGCTCAGCCCAGAAACCTTTATTCGACACTAACGGATCAAATCCTACTTTTGCACATATCTCGTGAAATTGTGATCTAAAAGCAAGATTCTTCCTGATATCATTTTGTAGTCATCAGAACATGGTATCAACAACCATAACTTCATAACTGTAGTTAACTTTTATATTTCCATTACAAACAATTTGCCTCTCATATTATACAACCAGACATTATTAACCTAATTAATAATAATAATAATAATAATAATAATAATAATAATAATAACAACAACAAAAAAAAAATAATAATAACCTTGTGTTTGCGAGCAAAGTCTTCTAACTGAGAACGAAATGTTGTAAGCTGTTCTTTTATAATAAGATGGGTTCGTAATTTGGCGACATTTTCTCCGAGTAATCGGTATTGATCCTGATGCATTATTGATTTGGATGAGTAATAATGTAATAATTATTTAATGATATGTAAATTGATGTATGGAAGTAAAAAGGAAGGGATATTATTGTGAACCGTTGTATGATATAATAATATGCAAACTTCGATGATGATGATTGATGATGATTGTAGACAACGATTAACCTTCGATGAAAATTGCAAGTAGTTGTAAGAAATTTTCGTTAACAGGGCGGCAGTTGCAGGAAAGAGAGAAGGGGTGAGGAGAGATTGAAATTTAGGGTTTGAGATGAGGGAGAAAGGTTTTAAATATGATATAAGGTATTTGATTTTTTTTTAATTACTTAGTGCCATATGACACAATTAAGGGGGAGTATCACTATATAAGTGTCATGTAGGCTTTGAGGTTTTGGTTTATTATAATATATATAAATAAAGTGACAGAAAATATATAATTATTTTAACTTAAAGTTACATTTTGTGGGTTATCCAATATCTAAGTTGAACATAATTAGTTATCTCAGTTGGAAAAAAATTATTTCACACATTCATAGCCTGAAAAAAAAAACAAACAAATTCGAGTATACATTTAAACACACCTAACTTGGCTCGACTCTAGAACTATTAACAAGCTTAAATTTCATCTCAAGCCAAGTGTCAGCCGGAATAAAGCTCGAGCAAGCCTCACCTTACACAAACTCAAAGTTAATGATAAATAGTCGGATTAAATTTATGAAAGAACTTAAACTTTCGCAAACATATGCTTGACCATTAGTGTGTCAAGCCCATGAACTGTTTACGTTTCATAAATTCCGAGTGTAAAATATTTGATAAATGTTTAGAAACCCATCACAACTATTAAAGTTCTTAAAAGTCTAGCGGAAGCGTTAAAAGTTTAAATTTGCATTGCGTTCGGTTCTTCGCACGGCCATGATCCTTGCTCCACCCCCTACTATGTCCGAACCTAGCATTAACCACATTAAACATGGTTAGTCGATTTGCAATTAAACTGATTAGTTGGTTAAATGGTTTAAGATATGCTTATAGCACAACAAATCTACATGTACCGACAAATTCGCATATACCAATGATTTACTATATCCCAAGGATCTTTCGCCCCCTTTTTTTACAAATCCAGAGGATATGACCAGAGAATCTTTCATTCAGTGACCAGACGATCTTTCATCCGGTGACCAGAGGATCCTTCATCTAATGACCAGAGGATCCTTCATCTAGTGACCAGAGGATCCTTCAACTAGTGACCAGATGATCCTTCATCTGGTGACCAGATGATCCTTCATCTGATGACCAGAGGGCCCTTCATCTAGTGACCAGAGGATCCTTCATCTAATGACCAGAGGATCCTTCATCTGATATACAAAAGATTTTCATTTCACACCACAGATTTGCATATACGAAGATTGGCATACATACAACCAATAACCAAGACCTTCCCACCTTATAATCAATCCGGTTTACTACTTATTAGTCACACATAACGAGTATCGCATAAGCAACCCGTTTGCTTGCATAATCAAGTGACACCTCCAAATAAGGTTTGTTCCTCGACATGCCATACATATGGTCGGAATAACCATATATGTAGCTTGCACACCTTCAAATAAGGTTGTTAACAGAACGGATTCGTGTTCCACCCGCCAACGGTCCAGTTGACCATTTGCAGGTCAATTTCAAGCATTGCTATCTTCATGTTCATTTCAAGGATTTCAAGGAACACCATCTAGTCCTACTAACTAAATGGGGGTTCTATGATCCTTTAATGAACACCAATTCTAACTAATAGCATATATGCCCAACAAATGACCCATTTGACTATTCTTGGTCAACCCCAATCCTCCAACTAAGGATGGGGTTGCCAATACTCATCAAATCGCCTAATTACAACAAATGACCCATTTGACTATTTTTGGTCAACCTCAATCCTCCAACTAAGGATGGGATTGCCAATACTCATCAAGGCCATTCATTTTTTTGTTTTACAATAACAAAACACCAATACAACTAGTTAACAATTAATATGGACGATTTCCCATCTAACATACAATATAACTGTCTTAGTCATAGGATGTCTTATTTACCAAGACTCCACGGTCATGTCAAATTACCCATTTGGATTTCTTGGTGCACCATAACCTTCAACTAAGGTCAAGCCTCACCAATACTCTCCTAATGAGCCCTTTTTTAATTGTTATCATGCATCCACCTTCAAATAAGGTGAGTGCAAGTCCATTTACTACCTAGTGTAGACACAATTGTATAGTCTTCTAAGAAACTGCCAAGCCTACCTTAATATTGTATAACTTACCAAGCTTAAGTCATAAAATGACTTACGCATATGACCCGTTTGGCTTTCTTTGCTTAATCAACTTTGCATCTACTCTCAACAAGGATGGTTGCAATTCAACATAACTTAATATAAACACAAGTTATTCAATGACTCACTATGGACATGCTCATACGCATAATTACAATTCATCTATTTTTAGTCATAATATGACTTACCTTAAAGATCATCCCTTTTTGTTCAATTACCCTGGCATCTTGACCTCCCGGAGATCCATTCGAAACATCTATTTGGACAATTTCCATTATATCATTAGGAGTGAGTTAAATCAATCCTAAGTTCATATTCTTGAGGTTCATTGACCCCTCGTATTAAAGCTTGCACCCAAGCGTATCCAATGACAATGCCTAGCCACAATTTGGTCACTTAGACATTTCATCGAACACTTGGTGTGCATCCTTTTTCTTGTATGATTTTCATGGTTAATTCATGTCTAAACAATTACCATTCAACTAATTTATCATCTCATGCCACAATTTGGCCAAACACATATTGAAGTTAACAAAACCTTGTCTCATGGCATCCTAGAACTCATTTAGACAAGTGGGTTTCCTTCAAGGGCAAAATCCAATTCTCCTAGGAACTAATTTCACAATTATTTATGTGTTTAGTATGAATTATATTAAAACCCTCTCAAGGAAGGTTCCTATGAACTCAAATAACATCTAGATGCCAGCAATTTCAACATTCAACAACCTAGCTCAATTCTTTCATATTTCATAACTTAACCTAGAGGCTTTGAAACTGAAAATAAACACTTACATATTGTAGAGGAGGCCTTAGATGATAAAGAAGAACCACATGCACCCTAAACACCCTTGATCCAAGCTTGATTTTGTGAAATCTTCCTGGTTTAGGGTTCGAGTGTGTGTTTTGTGTGTGTGTGTGTGTATCGATCTACTGATGTAGATCAATGTATGCACCTTTTGTTTTATAAGCCCCCTTTATTTCAAGTATTTGATGATTACATATTTGGCCCCTCTAGTTCTAAGTTTAGTTAGTAACCTTAATTACTAACCTAGATAGTGCCACATTCATATAGCTTTCGTATTTTTATTCAATCCTTACTTACGCGTAGTAGTTTAATTAAGCGAAACGGAGTTTCGGGTTGTTACAAATCTACCCCCCTTAAGGAGGCTTCGTCCATGAAACCTTTGTTTTGTATTGATTTCTACTAACTCAAGAGTTCAACTTCCTGGGCATTGTGTAAACTTAATTTGGTTATGTTTACTATCTCTTAGTAGTTACCTTTGAATAGGGTTCAGGACCCTTTTAAGTTAGGTGCTTCTGGTTGCTTCTCACCCTTATGAGCTTCTTATTTATCAAGTGACGCCGAGTCACCCGATTCTTTCATTTAATTAGATACAATTTCAATGTATGATATCTTTTATATCCTTATAGAATTATTTTACTATCTAGTTTCTGGGGTTGTTTGATTCTAGAAGGCGGCTCTCCTGCGGGTTGGCCTGTCCGGAATCTGATTACGGTCCTGCGACCAACTTTCATTCATCATTGCCCTAGAGGAATTATTGACCCATTGATCAAACCCGTGTTTTCTAAAGAGCATACGCCCTACATCGGCTTTTGGCGTTAGTAGCTTATGTTTATTCTCATAAGTGAATCCATTTATGCCATCTATTATTCAACTTGTTGTTTTACAATTTACACCATGTTTTGTATTCGAGATTTCTCGATTTTTATTGACCTAAAGTGCATTTCTGGTCCCTCGGCCTATCCTTTGTTCATTTTTGTGTGGCTCATGGTTCACACTTGCCCCACATGCTCATATTTTGCTTTCGCTACAATTTCTTTAACGTGACAAGCAATTCACATTTGCCTCATAGACTTTTTGCACCCAATCATTCACCAATAGAATGCCATTTGGTGTACGGTTTAATCTCCAATGAGATTTGAGTAAGTACTTAGTTAATCTTTGAGTGAGAATTTTAGCCGGGATACGGCCTAATCTCCAAATGAGTGTTTTGGACAGAATAATATTTAATCCCCGATATAGTACTTTCACAGAATGCGGTTTAATCTCTGAATAAGAACCAAGACAGAATACAAATTATTCTCTAACTTAGAATTTAGACGGGATACGGTTTATTCTCCAAATAAGAATTTAGACAAAATACGAATTAATCTCCAAATGAGAACTTAGTCAAAATACGGCTTAGTATCCAATATAAGGATTTAGACAGAATACTGTTCACTCTTCGAGTGAGAATTTAGATGGAACACAGTTTAATCTTCTAAAATATAATATAAACACAATACAAATAATTTCCCAAATGAGAAATTGAACAGAGTACGATTTAATCTCCAACTGAGACTTTTGCTGGTGTTTGGTTTAATTTCTAACGGGATTTGAATCTATTCATCGTTTTACCCCCGAGTGAGGCTTGAATCATTTTATGATTTGGGCCTCTGTTACGGTATAGTTTGACTCACAGTCGAACCCTCGGTTGAAGTTCAATTCGGTTCATGGTTTAACATTAGGTTAAGGTTTTAGTTAAGATTCGGTTAACCTTTTGATAAGGTTCCATTCAGTACGCAGTTTTAACCTTCGAATGAGGATCAGATTTATTTGTATTTTAGCCTCCAACGAAGGTTTTATTCTATATACTGTTTAACCTTAGAATAAGGTTTTAAATTAATTGTAGTTCCACCTCTGGTTAAAGTACCATTTGTTTTGCCGTTGAACCTTCAGTTACGGTTCAAGTTGGCCTTACAGTTTAACCTCAGTTAAGGTTCAAAAGGTTCACAGTTTTACCTTTCAATTAAGTTCAGAATAATTACACTTTTAACCTTTTAGTTGAGGTTCAGAATAGTTACAATTTTAACCTTTCGATTAAGGTTTGGAATAATTATGGTTTAACCTCTCGGTTGAGATTCGGAATTATTACAGTTTAACTTTTTAAATTAAGGTTCAGAATGATTACGGTTTAACCTTTCAGTTGAAGTTTCAGAATGATTACAGTTTTCACTAGATTGTATCGAATCCACAGTTTGCACTAGACTGTACCAAATATATGATCGTAGCATTGAGTTATAGATTTCACTAGATTGTACCAACTATACAATCGTGGTGTTAAGTCACAGATTTCACTAGATTGTACCAACTATACAATCTTTGTGTTAAGTCACAGATTCACTAGATTGTACCAACTATACAATCGTAGTGTTAAGTTACAAATTTCACTAGATTGTATCAACTATACAATCGTAGTGTTCAGCACAGATTTCACTAGATTGTATCAACTATACAATCATAGTGTTAAGTCACAGATTTCACTAGATTGTACCAACTATACAATCGTTGTGTTAAGTCACAGATTTCACTAGATTATACCAACTATACAATCCTGGTGTTAAGTCATAGATTCATTAGATTGTACCAACTATACAATCGTAGTATGAAGTCACAGATTTCACTAGATTGTATCAACTATACAATCGTAGTGTTAAGCACAGATTTCAATAGATTGTATCAACTATACAATCGTAATGTTAAGTCATAGATTTCACTAGATTGTATCAACTATACAATCGTAGTGTTAAGTCACAGATTTCACTAGATTGTAGCAACTATACAATCGTAGGTTAAGTCACAGATTTTACTAGATTGTATCAACTATACAATCGTAGTGTTAAGTCACAGATTTCACTAGATTGTACCAACTATATAATCGTAGTGTTTAGCACAGATTTCACTAGATTGTATCAACTATACAATCGTAGTGTTAAGTCACAGATTTCACTAGATTGTATCATATATACAATCGTAGTGTTAAGCACAGATTTCATTAGATTATACTAACTATACAATCGTAGTGTTAAGTCACGGTTTTGATAATGCTTTTTGCTTTACCGTTCCCCAGATTGTTTGACAATTCTCCCGGATTACATGACTTCACGAGTCGTGTTAATGGAGATTTTATATGTCCTTTTTCCCCATGACGCAGTCCTAGTTATATGGAAAGTATGCGTGTGGATCCTGAAAAGCCCATTGCACCATCTGTTTAACACTTACCTAGCCAGGGTAAGCAATTCGCACATGATACAATGATCTCCACGAGATCGTCATGACACTTTCCAGGTAACAATTTCCGGTCACCTGGGTATTCCTATTTGATTGAATCATTATCGAATCATCATGTTTAACAAAATCTATTAGTTTAATAATCATTTAAATGTGACTACTTACCAGGAGCGGTGATCATGCCTTGAACCGAACGCGAATTTCATATAACCTTGTGCTCTGATACCACTTGTAAGACCTGTCCCGACTAGACAGATCTTAACTCAAAGTTAATGATAAATAGTCGGATTACATTTATGAAAGAACATAAACTTTCACAAACATATGCTTGACCATTAGTGTGTCAAGCCCATGAACTATTTACGTTTCATAAATTCTGAGTGCAAAATATTTGATACATGTTTAGAAACCCATCACAACTACTAAAGTTCTTAAAAGTCTAGCGGAAGCGTTAAAAGTTTAAATTTGCATTGCGTTCGGTTCTTCGCGCGGCCATGATCCTTGCTCCACCCCATACTATGTCCGAACCTAGCATTGACCACATTAAACATGGTTAGTCTATTTGCAATTAAACTGATGAGTTGGTTAAACGGTTTAAGATTGGCTTATAGCACAACAAATCTACATGTACCGACAAATTCGCATATACTAATGATTTACTATATCCCAAGGATCTTTCGACCCCTTTTTTTACAAATCCAGAGGTTATGACCAGAGGATCTTTCATTCGGTGACCAGAGGATCCTTGAACTAGTGACCAGATAATCCTTCATCTGACGACCAGAGGATCCTTCATCTAGTGACCAGAGGATCCTTCATCTGATATACAAAAGATTTTCATTTCACATCACAGATTTGCATATATGAAGATTGGCATACATACAACCAATAACCACGACCTTCCCACCTTATAATCAATCCGGTTTACTACTTATTAGTCACACATAACGAGTATCGCATAAGTGACCCGTTTGCTTGCATAATCAAGTGACACCTCCAACTAAGGTTTGTTCCTCGACATGCCATACATATGGTCTGAATAAACATATATGTAGCTTGCACACCTTCAAATATGGTTGTTAACATAACGGATTCACGTTCCACCCGCCAACGGTTCAGTTGACCATTTGCAGGTCAATTTCAAGCATTGCTATCTTCGTGTTCATTTCAAGGATTTCAAGGAACACCATCTAGTCCTACTAACTAAATGGGGGTTCTATGATCCTTTAATGAACACCAATTCTAACTAATAGCACATATGCCCAAAAAATGACCCGTTTGACTATTCTTGGTCAACCTCAATCCTCCAACTAAGGATGGGGTTGCCAATACTCATCAAATCGCCTAATTACAACAAATGACCCATTTGACTATTTTTGGTCAACCTCAATCCTCCAACTAAGGATGGGATTGCCAATACTCATCAAGGCCATTCATTTTTTGTTTTACAATAACAAAACACCAATACAACTAGTCAAAATTAATATGGACGATTTCCCATCTAACATACAATATAGTTGTCTTAGTTATAGGATGTCTTATTTACCAAGACTCCATGGTCATTTCAAATTACCCATTTGGATTTCTTGGTGCACCATAACCTTCAACTAAGGTCAAGCCTCACCACTACTCTCCTAATGCGCCCTTTTTTAATTGTTATCATGCATCCACCTTCAAATAAGGTGAGTGCAAGTCCATTTACAACCTAGTGTAGACACAATTGTATAGTCTTCTAAGAAACTGCCAAGCCTACCTTAATATTGTACAACTTACCAAGCATAAGTCATAAAATGACTTACGCATATGGCCCGTTTGACTTTCTTTGCTTAATCAACTTTGCATCTATTCTCAACTAGGATGGTTGCAATTCAACACAACTTAATATAAACACGAGTGATTCAATGACTCACTATGGACATGCTCATATGCATAATTACAATTCAACTATTTTAAGTCATAATATGACTTACCTTAAAGAGCGTCCCTTTTTGTTCAATTACCCTGGCATCTTCACCTCTCGGAGATCCATTCGAAACAACAATTCAGACAATTTCCATTATATCATTAGGAGTGAGTTAAATCAATCCTAAGTTCATATTCTTGAGGTTCATTGACCCCTCATATTAAAGCTTGCACCCAAGTGTATCCAATGACAATGCCTAGCCACAATTTGGTCACTTAGACATTTCATCGAACACTTGGTGTGCATCCTTTTTTTGTGTGATTTTCATGGTTAATTCATGTCCAAACAATTACGATTCAACTAATTTATCATCTCATGCCACAATTTGGCCAAACACATATTGAAGTTAACAAAACCTTGTCTCATGGCATCCTAGAACTCATTTAGACAAGTGGGTTTCCTTCAAGGGCAAAACCCAATTCTCCTAGGAACGAATTTCACAATTATTTATGTGTTTAGCATGAATTATGTTAAAACCCTCTCAAGGAAGGTTCCTATAATCTCCAATAACATCTAGATGCCAACAATTTCAACATTCAACAACCTAGCTCAATTCTTTCTTATTTCATAACTTAACCTAGAGGCTTTGAAACTGAAAATAAACACTTACATATTGTAGAGGAGGCCTTAGATGATAAAGAAGAACCACATGCACCCTAAACACCCTTGATCCCAGCTTGATTTTGTGAAATCTTCTTGGTTTAGGGTTTGAGTGTGTGTTTTGTGTGTGTGTGTATATCGATCTACTGATGTAGATCAATGTATGCACCTTTTGTTTTATTAGCCCCCTTTATTTCAAGTATTGGATGATTACATATTTGGCACCTCTAGTTCTAAGTTTAGTTAGTAACCTTAATTACTAACCTTGATAGTGCCACATTCATATAACTTTCGTATTTTTATTCAATCCTTACTTACGCGTAGTAGCTTAATTAAGCGAAACGGAGTTTCGGGTTGTTACATATATATGTAACGACCCGGGGTTTGATCAGTGTGTTGACCCGGAGTTTGTCAGAGTGACACAGCGGTTAACATGAATAGATTGATTACCAATTTTTACATTTAAACTAAATTCCAACACAAATAGAATACCTAAAATGTAACCTATATATTCTTCTTATCCAGGATCTTCTAATCGCCAGATTTCTCTAGCAATCTTGTATATAGATACCTGACCACATGCTTAAGGTACGTTAGTATTTTCATACTAGTGATACATGCCAAGATTTAGACTTACTGATATAATAACTTAATAAGTGATAACTTAATAATAGATAACTTGATATCCAATCATACATATATATTAATATAACCCTTGGTACCACTTTGACAATGGTAGAAAGTTGTGGATCTTAACCCCCTCCTGCGAGTAAGATGGGTAGAAGTAATAGCTAGATGGCCCATCTCTTGTAGTTTCTAATGTGAATGATCTTAATCTCACGATAATAATAATTATAGGACATAAATAATATAACTCGTAAAAGATATTCATATGACACAATAATTCAATAATATTTCTATAATATAAACCATATAATATCATTTACCATATAATATACTTTGACAAATGACTGGACAGGCATGTAATAACCCCAAAAGATTTATAATAAAAGGGGAAAAGATCATGTACTCACCTTAATAATACTCTTCTTGGTTCTTGTAGTCTAATCTCTAATAGGATATTCCAAGATAAATTGTACCTATTACGTTTTATAAACATTAGCGCGTGCACGACTTATGCACGTGATAACGTTGGGGACAATCCTCTTTATTAGCCTTTAATACTTTATAGTCATATAAATATATAAGTTGTTTGGTATGCTTATCATATCACACGCCTCACGTTTATAATAACAACAACAACAACAATAATAATAATAGTAAACATAACCTTCTGTCTTCCTCGAGTATGGAACGACTTCGAATCCGGGTTTGGAGGACCGAGTTATCCGGGTCTTAACTTCTCATTAAATGGTGACAGAATCGAGTTCGATAACTGAAAATGGTCTGGGTTGTCGGGATACAATCGAGACCCGGTCACCGAAGATGGAGAGGTGACCAGAGATGTGTTCGAAGGACAGGTGCAGGTTGTGGTCGGAGATAAACAAAACCGGTAATAGTGAAGTGACAGAGGGTGTGGATGGGTGTCGAGACGAAATGATAATATACCAGTGATATAAAGAACAAGGAGTTATAGGTTTGATAGTGAGGTTGGTTTGTTGTTGTTGTGAGAGAGCCGACCGGAGAAGGAGACCGGAGGCATAGGGTTGAACGGTCGAGATAACATAATTAGAGAGGAAGACTGGGACTGATTCTTTAATAGAGAAGGGGAGGGTGGGCAGTTGACCATAAAGGAAGGAGGTATTGGTGTGTGTTGTTAGTGATGATGGTCGGTACCGGTGGAGGAACTCAGCCGGAGAGGATGACCGGAAGGCGGTGGCGTTCCTCTATCTCCCTCACGTTTTCTCTCTCTCTCTCTCTCTCTCTCTCCTCTCTATCTTTCTCTCATGCGATTGGTGTGCAACATGTGTGAAGCAAGTTGTATGGATTTATAATATTATCAAGGGAAGGTATAATGATGAGATGATGATGAGTGTGCAGGTGGTTGTGTACATGGGTGTATATTATATGGTTGAGTGTGGAGGAGGTGAAGGAGGTGTGCTTTAAATGAAAGAAGGAAAAGGGGCGTGCGTGAGGTATAAGCTGAAGAAGAAGCGGTTGGGTTTGGGTCGAAAGGTTTTAGTGGGCCGAAAGGTTTAATGGGCCGAGATTTATTGGGTTGCACAAGGAGAGCCCATTAGTTATAGTTAGTTACTATATACTTCTATTCGGGTGGGCTTAATATTTTGGGCCGGTTTTTATGGACCTGTTTAGATAAGCTTTAGATTAGTTATAATATTAGATAATTATACTAATTAATTATTATCAAGAAGTGCTTATTATTTATGGTGTTACATTTTCCCCGACCTATTAGAATCTTGTCCTCGAGATTCGAGTTGAATTATCTTATAATTTTTAATAAATATCTTTTAGTTATTCTTTTTGATAATCTTTATAATATTTATTATTAGGTTCTCCTCGACCTATAGAACTTGTCCCCCATTTATTTTTCTTCTTCTCTATGTTTTATAATAAACTCTATACGGGCAGAGTTAAGATTTGGGTATCTAATATTCTGAGTCTCTCTTGATTGCTTATATAATCAAGTGAAGGGATATGGTATCAAAACATTACGAACACCATATCATCGCCCACCTAGAACAGGCTTTGCCGGACGCCCATCCGTCCGTTCTACGTCAGCGGATCGTTTCGCGCCCACCCGCCCGTTCTATGTCAGCGGAACGTCTGGCGTCCACTAATCCGTTCTACGTCAGCGATGCATCTGCCGTCCGACGCGAGCGTTAAACACTCGTTCTACGTTGACGGAACATCTGGCGTCCACCCACCCGTTCTACGTCAGCGATAGGTCTGACGCTAGGCGCAAGCTTTATCAGCATACTCCAAAGCTTCCTCAGCAAGCTATACCAACACAAGTGGAAGATACCTTCTTGGGCAGCCTCGGGACTCACCCTTACCCCAAACAAAATATCTCTGACACGGCGTCAGAGTTCCTCTCCAATCAGAGACTGCTCCCAGTCTGACAAACAGAAAGGACGACGACGTGGCAGCCTCCTAGCCAAGACATCTTCCCGACAAGGCTGACTTTCTCAACCCATCTCGACGTCCGAGAAATGGGTAACTGTCCACCATCCTTGATCTACCAATGGGCGGGCACCACGTGTCCACCGCCCATCAGCGTCCATTCACTGGGCGCCACGTATACAGTCGTCAGGACGGTAACATCCCCCTTAGTATCTTACTTTCTCCTTTTTACCAAAACCCACTTGCACCAAATGGGCCTAAGAACTTGGGCCGGATTATGGAGACACCTCTACCTGGGCCGGGCCCCATTAAGGGTAGAGGATGGGCAGAGAAAGTAGGATATCCTGGTACTATAAAAGGAGGACTCTCTTCTCCTATTATTGGCATGTAATATCTCACATACTTTCACTCAAGAAGCAGACGAACTCATTCGTATCTTCTTCAACCCTCTGTTTTATTTTACTAACCTTTAGAAGCTCGGCTCTTCTAATTGGTAGTCTTCTAATTCCTTGGTCTTGTTCCTAGACCTTCACGTATTTTGTAATCACACTCTCTTTATAAAAATACCGTAGAATCACCCACTGGGTTAGTGCCTGTTCGGTAATCTAGTAACCCGTGTTTCTTCATTGGCGCCATCCATGGCCTTACCACAAATACTCTAAACAACACAGCTTTAACAGCTATCTCCATCAAACCCAAATAAAAAAAAATGACTTCACCCCCAAGAGCATTTACCCCATCCGGAGCCGTCGAAGACATCACCGACGCCACCCTGGCATCCCACCCAACATCTGGCGATCACGACAATAACCAACAAACTCTCGTCACTCCCAGAAACCTAGAATTCCAGATCACCGACCCAGCACCTCCAACCGAGGAGGAAATCAATGCAATGAACAATGACTGGTACGAGAGCCAGAGGCGTATTCTAGACGCTCAGCTAGAACGACGCCGACGAACCGGCAAAGCAATTGTGGGTTCTTCTTCCAAAGCACCCGCACGAGCATCGGCTGCCGCACGTCACGGGGAAGGTCCAGGGCAATCCCCTGAGGACCAGGCCCGTGCAGAGCGCAACCGGTTCGATGATGAAGACTATGATGAAAGTTCATGGGAAGACGATGCCTCCAGGGACTATCGCCATAGCCCATATTACAGGCGGGAACGGCTAAACAGATACAATCACGACGCCACCACAAACTTGTCACTCCCCTACAGGCCCACGGCCTTCGCAAACAAGTCCAAATTTACCAGGCGCATATCCCAAGCACCAATCCCGCCACGCCAACGTTTGCCAACAAACGTCAGAATATACGACGGTCTTACCGACCCGGACGATCACCTCGGCATCTTCAACCAAGCCGGGGCCGTCATCGGATGGACCCTACCCGTCTGGTGCCACATGTTCGCCCAGACGCTTACCGGGGCCGCCAGGGTCTGGTTTGATAACCTCCCCACCGGAAGCATCGACAGCTACGAACAACTGATCGAAAACTTTTCACTCCACTTTAGCCAACAACGTCGTCACAAGCGCGACAAAAGCCAGATTTCTCTATGCAAACGCAGAGACACTGAACCGCTCGAAGACATCATCGTACGGTTCAACAAGGAAGCGCTCCAGTTGGGAACGGGGGACGAGGCAACCCGGACCTCCTTCCTGGCCAACGTCAACGATGACGGCCTCCAACACACCCTCTAGGGGAAAGATGGCGTCCCAGATTCTTGGGAAGAGGTCCTCCGCATCTCCAAACTATATGCGGGCAACCAAAAAACGATGCGCCAAAACCGACCAGGGAGCTCTAGCAACAGCCGCAACCGCGGCAAAAACCGAGCATCTGTCTGGAACCGCATCTCCGGCTCCATGGACGAAGGCCGATACTCAAGCTCTGGCGATGCCAGAAACATTATCGGTAACAAGCAAACTCGCGACCAGCGCAGCAGCGGCCGCATAAATCAAGACTGGACCCCCCTCATAAAAACACCATCCCAGGTGCTGTCACAAGTCCTCTCAACTGGAGAGGTAACTTTCAAGATCCCAAAACCTATGGGAACAAAACGAAAAAATGTTGACACCACCACATTCTGTGATTTCCACAAGGATGTGGGCCATGACACTGACAACTGCTACAGCCTCAAAATGGAGATTGAGGCAGCCCTACGTTCAGGAAAGCTGGCCAACTTGGTCAAGAATGTCCGCGCCGGAGCACGCCGGCAAGACGAACCCGCCAAGGCCATCAAAGATATCAAAACACACCATATCCGCGGCGCATACAACAGACATTGCAACATGACGCGCAACATCAAGCGGAAAACAAATCTCCAAGACATAGCGACCACGTCGCAACAATCGGAAATCACAATAGGCAGAAACTGGAGGGAGGCCCAAGTTATCCCCCCTACCATACCAGGGGGCGCAAACTCAACAACCCCACTAACCATCACAGCACTGTTCGGACACTACCGAACATACAAGATGATGTGCGACGGCGGTAGCAGCTTCGACATCATGTACCAACAGTGCTTCGACCAACTCGACGAAGAAGACAAAGCGCGCCTGCAACCAGATGCACCCATCGCTGGTTTCTTCAACGAGGTAATACACCCCATTGGCAAGTTTGATTTTATAGTTACGCTTGATGACGGCACCCACACCCGCTCAGAAGTCTGCACCTTTCACGTCATCCCAGCCATCTCCTCATACGATATACTGCTGGGCAGGCAAGGTCTGGCAAACTTCAACTCCACCGCATCAACTCCGCACCAGACCATGGGTTTCCCAACACCCACCGGAGTTGCATACATCCGAGGTAACCAGGATTTTCTCATGACAACTGACCCAACAGACGACCCAGCGGCACGGGCGCCAACACCACCGAATGATGAAAACTAGGTTCTTAACCCGGCCTTCCCGAACAAACCATTACTTTGGGGCGAACCCTTTCCCCCCAAGTAAGAGTACACCTCAAGCAACTATTGGTGGCAAACAAAGACATCTTCGCATGGCAATCATCAGACATGATCGGCGTCCCAAGGCACATCGCCGAGCACCGCCTCAACACCTACAAAGACGCACGCCCGGTGGCACAAAAAAAGCGGCCACTGGGCCCCGATAGAGTCAAAGCCATGAACGAACAAGTAGACGACCTACTCGAAGCGGGCATCATTAGAAAATGCAACCACCAAACCAGGGTAGCCAACCCTGTCATGGTCCTTAAGAAGAACGGATCCTGGCGCATCTGCGTCGACTACAAGGACCTCAACAAAGCATGTCCAAAAGACCACTACCCCCTCCCAGAAATTGACTTAAAGGTAGACTCCCTCGCGCCATTCAAATTCAAATGCTTCCTCGACGCATATCGAGGATATCACCAAATACAAATGGCGCAAGAGGACGAAGACCGAACGACATTCAGAACAAACCGAGGGGTCTATTGCTACACCAAAATGCCCTTTGGACTCAAAAATGCCGGCGCAACTTACCAACGCCTCATGGACCATGCTTTCATCAACCAGATTGGCGTCAACCTTGAAGTCTACGTCGATGACTTGGTCATCAAAATCCCTCAAGAGGACACCATGCTAGTAGATATCCAGCGCACCTTCGAACAACTGCGCGAGATTAAAATGAAACTCAACCCGGGGAAATGCTCCTTCGGAGCTGAAGAAGGAAAATTCCTATGCGTCATTGTTACCAATGGCGGCTTCAAACCAAACCCGGAGAAAGTACAGGCAATCCAACGCATGCCATCACCAAGCTCAATAAAAGACGTGCAGACATTGATGGGACGTCTAGTCGCGCTCAATCGATTCCTATCAAACTAGGCGTCCAAATCTTTTCCTTTTGTCGACACCTTAAGAAATGTACTAAGGAAAACCCGATTCCGATGGACACCAGAAGTGGAAGCAGCCTTTCGTGAAATGAAACAGTGTTTAACTTACTTACCGACACTAACAGCACCCCTGCCGGAAGAACCACTTACACTATACCTATCAACGTCAGAAACAGCAATAGGTGTAGTATTACTAGTAGAACGCAACAAAGTACAAACACCGATCTACTACATCAGCCGCACCCTGGCAGACGCAGAAACAAGATACTCAACCATGGAAAAACTCGTTCTCGCACTCGTACATGCGTCACGACGACTAACGCGATACTTCCAAGGACATCCAATCAAAGTCCTAACAGGTTATAGGATCAACACCGTGCTCTCCAAACCAGAACTCTCGGGACGCCTGGCGAAATGGGCAATCGAGCTCGGCGCACACACCATCATCTACAAACCAAGACCCGCAATCAAAGGACAGGTCCTTGCAGACTTCATTGCAGAAATACCAATAGATAAAATCCAAGACTGCCAAGATGAGCAAGACCCCAAACCGATCCCAGACGACCGATTAACCTGGTCGTTATACACAGACGGAGCCTCCAACGATCAGGGCGCAGGCGCAGGGCTTCGCCTAGTCAGCCCCGACAAAACAGAATTCACATACGCCGTTCGTCTCGAATTCCCAAGCACAAACAACGAAGCAGAGTATGAAGCATTTTTGGCAGGACTACGCCTCGCCGACAAAATGGGCGCAAAACACCTAAACGCCCATGTCGACTCTATGCTCATAGCGGGCCACATGAACGGCGCATACGACGCTAAGGACCCAGTCATGGCCCAATACGTCGACCAAGCAAAGCTCCTCGCCAAAAAATTCACAACCTGCACAATCCTCCACATCAACCGAAGTGGCAATAAAGAAGCCGACGCGCTCAGCAAGATGGCCTCCACAGCTTGGCCGCATATGGCCAAAGAGGTATGCATCGAAACCTTAGCACAACCTTCTGTACCCTTTAGACAGGTTAATATCACACAAACGGGCGCCGGGTCATGGATGACTCCGATTCAAGCATACCTGGCAATAGGCACCCTACCGCCTCAAAAGGCGGAAGCCCGAAAAATTCAATATAAATCCCAGCACTATCAACTCATGAACGGGATACTATACCGACGCTCCTACCTTGGCCCACTCCTAAAATGCATGGATACCGGAATGGCCACCTCCCTCATAAAAGAAATCCACGAAGGCATATGCGGGATCCATGCAGGTCCAAGAATGGTCGTCGCCAAAATTATAAACGCAGGATACTACTGGCCAGGCATGCATCAGGACGCCGTCAAGATCCTGCGCACATGCTTCAACTGTCAGCAACACGCGCCAAATACCTTGCGCCCAAAAAACGACCTGGTCCCAGTTACGGCTGCCTGGCCATTCCAGAAATGGGCCATCGATCTGGTCGGCCCATTCCCAATGGCTCCTGGAGAGATACAATACCTCATCGTCGCCGTGGACTACTTCACAAAATGGGTAGAAGCCAAGCCGCTCGCCTCGATCAGTACCGAACAAACCAAAAAATTCATCTGGGAATTTATCATTTGTCGCTTCGGCCTACCCATGGAGATCGTTACGGATAACGGAACACAGTTCACAGACAAAAAGCTCCAAACCTGGCTAACACAGCTAGGCGTCAGTCAGATTTTCACATCCGTCGCACGCCCCTAAGGCAATGGCCAAGTGGAACGCATCAACAGGTCACTAGTCGAAGGCATCAAGACTCGCCTAGGGTCAAAACGCACAGGTTGGGTGGACGAACTCCCACACGTGCTATGGGCACATCGCACCCTCACCAAAACCAGCACTGGCGAAACCCCTTTTAGCCTAACCTATGGCTCCGAGGCCGTAATACCCGCAGAAATAACATTCCCATCACCAAGGGTCCTCAACACCGCACAAACCGACAATGACAGAGAACTGCGCCTCAACCTGGATCTCTTAGACGAAAGACGTGACATTGTCGCCATACGCGAAGCAAATTACAAAAAACAACTGGAGCGTTATTACAACTCCAAGGTCAAAGCCTGCGCGTTCGACACCGGCGACTACGTCCTAAGAGACAACTATGCTTCTCATTCTGAGCGCCCTGGAAAGCTTGCACCCAATTGGGAAGGGCCTTACAAAATTCAACAAGTACTAGGAAAAGGGGCATACGCGCTGGAAAGACTCGACGGCACACCTATACCTAGATCATGGAACGTAGTGCAGCTACACCCATGCTACTTGTAACCATTTCAGTTTTCCACTACACTACTCTACATGTAAGCGCAGAAGCCATAAACTTTACTCCTAACTTATGAAGTTAATTTACCCTTTATAAAGATTCGACGCATTCCTAACTTATGAAGTTAATTTACCCTTCATAAAGATTCGACGCATTCCTAACTTATGAAGTTAATTTACCCTTCATAAAGACTCGACTCATTACCAACTTATGAAGCTAATTTACCCTTCATAAATTTCAAAAAAAAAAATAATAATAAATATATATATAAAAAACCTTTCGCCCAAATATTGAGTAGTTAATTTACTCTACTCAACAGACGCTAAGGTTACTTACAATCTATGAAGTTAATCTACTCTTCATATATAAAGCAATCATCCACGCGCATACACATCAAGATGGAGCCAAAACGCCAACTTTTCATTACAAAAAGAAGTCAAATATTTACAAGACAAAAGAAGGAAAAATACAAACTACTGGGGAGGCTCATGGGCCGTCCCCGAACCACCCGCCCCAGACTTCTCCTTCTCAGCGCGCTCTCGTCCAGCGCGGTCAGACTCCTCCACCCAACGCTTGAACTTAGCGATAGGGTCAGGATCGGCCAAACACTGCCGCACAACCTGCAGCACTGGAAACTCCATCTTCTCAAGCTTCCGAAGCTGATCCATCAACGCTTCATCGGTATTCACATCTTGAAAAGGCTGCTCTTCGGCCGGCGCCCCATCCTTGGCCGCCAGATAACCCTCCAGCCACCCGCTGTGAACGCCCGTTGTGCGCGCAGCATCCACAACCTCCGCAACCAGCTCGCCCATCTTGGGCTCATTCCAGCAGCGATCGAACACCTGCACATCAACCAAAAATTACACTAAGTCAAAAACAAAGGACGAAACAAAGAGTAAGCAAAGCAAAAGGGAAAACTTACCGAAGAGATCCCATCAGACATAACCCAGAGCGATTTCTCGCAGTAGGCCCTCTGCGCATCCAACAGGAGCGACCTCTCCAACTCCCAAGCCTCCCGCTCCTTCACAAAGATATCAATCTGACCCTCCAGCTCGGACACCCGACTGGTCATCTTCACCACATCGGCGTCCTTCGCCTTCAGGTCGCCAATCGCGGTAGCATACTTAGAGGAGATCTCCTCTAACTCCTTCGTCTTTGCCGCCGCCACCTTCTTCTCCTCAGCCAGAGCAAGTTCAGCGTTCTGAATGAGCTGACGGCGACGTTCCAGCTCAGTATTCACAACCGCCGTCGACTTCGCAGAAGTCTTCTGCTTCTCGGCGGCGTCAACATCCTTTTGACGCAGATCGGACTCCAGCTTCCGAACCTGCTCCAAAAGGCGTATACGAGCGGACTCGTATACCTCCCTCTCCCTCGCCAGACGCTCGGCTTTACCCGAAACCGACGCCCACTCATCTAGAAACTCACCCTCTTCTCTGTGCAGGGCATAAAGGTTGCCCAGAGTCTGCGTCAAGTTCATGCACATCTCGGAGAAGAGGGTACCCCGGTCTTGGGCCAGGTGATGCGCGCGCTCAGCCGGCGGCAACGCATAGCTAACAAATTCCTCAGCCACAAAGGGGTTGAGGAACCGGCAGCTTTCGGTTATACGCTACCCGGGCGTATAAACCGGAGCGTCCAGCCGGAAGGCAGGAACACTCGAAGACGGCAACGCACCTTCAGGTTTCTTCCGTTTAGGGTCTTCAACCCCACCACCATGAGAAGACGTTTCCAGCACGTCCTTCTCACTTAAATCCACAAAGGAGGGCCCGGTCCGCGAGCCCTCACCACCCTGAGCACCCATTCCTTGGGCCTGCTCCCTCTTGATATTCACCATTGCCTCATGTTGTTTTAACAACACCAAGCGACGCTACTCCTCCTCCTTGGCGGCCAGCTCAGCCAAGCGGGAATCCTCAGCTCACTTACGCTCTAACTCCGCTTGGCGGACACACGCCTCTTCCTCTCGCTTCAACGCCTCCTTAGCGGCGCGTCTATCCTCCTCCTCCATACGAGCCACCTCGGCCAGACGCGCCGCCTCAGCCCGGGCGCGCTCCTCTTCCAGCTTCTTCTTCCGCTCCTCCTGAAACTGCTTCACAGAAGGAGGAACAGAGCCTACAAAGAAACAAAAGCGGATAAACAACTTATAAAAAAATATATATAAAGAAGAAAAAGAGTCAGAAGATACTCACTGCTCAGCTTCTTCAGAGCCTTCATATTAAAGGGCTCACACACTGGCGGCGGCTCCAGCTGCAAATCCAGCGGTCGATCACCACCCAGCACCGCCCGCTTAGGAGACGAGCCACTAGCCACGTCTTCTTCAACCATTTCCGGCTGTTTACGCTTGTGACCTGCAAACAAGACAACAAAAACCTTTAAGTAAACACAACAACGAAGAAAATCACAAACAACGTTAGAATACTTACTCTCAGTAGCCACCCGTTCAGGAACACTGGGTTCACCAGTCTTCTCACTACCTTGCGCCCCGGCCGCTGACGCACTTGCTCCACCGCCACCTGCAGAGCGACGCGAACGGTGAATTAGACCAGACGACGAATCACTCGACTCATCGTCCGACAAAAATACATAATAAACCCCAGCCGCCGTTTTCACGGACACCAGCTCAGGATTGATTAGAAAACCCACTGCAAGGTTAGAAGGCGCACCTTCCATTGGGCCGGGGAACAGGAAGTTCTCCACCAGAAGTTCCAACTCCGAAACACCCCCATCACGTACCACCACATACATGGTCTTCGTGGACCGGGCGGCAAACACCTCAAACAACAGCTCACCTGCGATCAACGTACAAAAAGCGTCAAAAAACGAATATAAATAGAGAATAAGAAGCAAACAACAACACTTACCTTCAACGGAGAGCGGCCCACCATCACCCGCAGGCGCCACATTGTATCCTTCCCTCACGCCCAGTCGGCTCAAACCCAGCAGCCGAAGGATCCCCTCATCCAGCTTATCCAAGTCATCTAGACGACTAGGATGCGCGCACAAGTCCTTGAACCACTCCTCTTCTTGAAAATCCTTCATCACCTCGAAGGACGGCACCTTTTGCCCAGCACGAAGCTCCAGCTTCACCATCTCCACTGGAATCACCTCCTTCTTCATGAAGAAGAAGCACCTCTTCCAATCCCGAAGAGTTTTGGGAGAACTCTTCGGGACGATCAGGCTAACGCTCTTCGACCTCTCTACAAAAGAGACCCAACCCGAGTCCTTCACCTCCAGCTTATAGAACACGTTAAAGTGTTCAAACACTGGTTGCCTCCTCAACGACCGGCAGGTTGCCTCGAAGTGCATCACCCTCATCACCCCAAAGGGGCTCATCTGAGAGACATGCACCCCATATCTCTGCAGAACAGAGATGAAGAACCGGGAGACCGGCAGCCGGAACAACCCCTTCTGGAAATATGCCTCATAAAGGCATATTTTCCCCTCCGGGCAGTCGACCGGAGTCTGCCCCTTCTCCGGCAGCTCTGGGTCCAGTCTCTCAAAATGTTGAACCTCTTGACCAAAGACCTAAATTTGTCTTTGGACCAAGATATCTGGGCATCCTTTATAGCCAGTTCAGCTTTTTTATCCTCCGACGACATCTTCGAAACGAAAGAAAAAGATGAAAAATTCTTGATCGGAAAATATGAGTATCACCGGTGGAAAAGTTTGAAAACTCTTTAGCAAGGAGAGAATGGAACGAATGAAGGGTTAGAGACGGATATTTATACCCATCGCATTTAATGCAGGTAATAATAACAGGCAGCTTTTTCGCGCAAAGATCCAATCACAGACTGACACGTCGCACAGCCCACATGCCAAAACGGCCCACGCGCCGCGCGTGGCTCACTCGCGAGACGGTTGTTCTACCCCAGCTGGCAATTGATGCCAATGATCGACACGTGTACGCCCACATTCAGACCCACTAAGAACAACTGTCTTCACTCACCAGATGCATGACACGTGGCGGTCTAGCAACTCAATAGTCGCAGTAACTGTCAGACACGATCTCCAAGGCAGGTGTACCAACCGTCAGACACGCCTTTTCAAATTCAAAACATTCCCGCCTTCAATTCACACAAATTCCAAAGAGACAAATTCAATGCGGAGTAAATGCAGGCGCAGACAGCGACAAAAAGCTACTTTTCACAACTTCTGACCGCGCAAACACGCCCAACGCCTATCTTGGCTCAACGCATGCGCGCCAGACCGAAAATTTTGAAAAAAATTATTTTCAAAACTTCTGACCGCGCAAACAGGCCCAACGCCTATCTTGGCTCAACGCCTGCGCGCCAGAACGAAAATTTTGAAAAAATTTATTTTCACAACTTCTAACCGCGCAAACAGGCCCAACGCCTATCTTGGCTCAACGCCTGCGCACCAGAACGAAAATTTTGAAAAAAATTGTTTTCACAACTTCGGGCCGCGCAAACAGGCCCAACGCCTTATTTGGCTACCCGCAGACGCGCCAACAGAAAATTCTGAAAAATACTTTTTCACAACTTATGGTCGCGCAACTAGGCCATACGCCTGTCTAGGCCCAACGCCTGCGCACCAGACGCCTATCTAACTCATAGGTAAAAAAAATACACGCGCATCCCGTCATACACCCACAGCTTGATCACTGTGCGTGCACCAGTTGACGAAGGTCATACAAAAAATCACACGTCCACTTTGGTACATGAAAACCCAGTGACGACTGGATGTCACTCAAAGTACACTTGTGAAATCAAGTCCAGCACTCCCCTGCCAAAGGTGCATGCAAGCACTGGACTGGGAGGACTTGAAGAGATATGGTATCAAAACATTACGAACACCATTTCATCGCCCACCTAGAACAAGCTTCGCCGGACGCCCATCCGTCCGTTCTACGTCAGCGGGTCGTTTCACGCCCACCCGCCCGTTCTACGTCAGCGGAACGTCTGGCGTCCACTAGTCCATTCTACGTCAGCGATGCATCTGCCGTCCGACGCGAGCGTTAAACACTCGTTCTACGTCGACGGAACATCTGGCATCCACCCACCCGTTCTACATCAGCGATAGGTCTGACGCCAGGCGCAAGCTTTATCAGCATACTCCAAAGCTTCCTCAGCAAGCTATACCAACACAAGTGGAAGATACCTTCTTGGGCAGCCTTGGGACTCACCCCTGCCCTAAACAAAATATCTCTGACACCGCGTCAGAGTTCCTCTCCAACCAGAGACTGCTCCCAGCCTGATAAACAGAAAGGACGACGACGTGGCAGCCTCCTAGCCAAGACATCTTCCTGACAAGGCAGACTTTCTCAACCCATCTCGACGTCTGAGAAATGGGTAACTGTCCACCGTCCTTGATCTACCAATGGGCGGGCACCACGTGTCCACCGCCCATCAGCGTCCATTCACTGGGCGCCACGTATACAGTCGTCAGGATGGTAACATCCCCCCTTAGTATCTTACTTTCTCCTTTTTACCAAAACCCACTTGCACCAAATGGGCCTAAGAATTTGGGCCGGATTATGGAGACACCTCTACCTGGGCCGGGCCCCATTAAGCGTAGAGGATGGACTGAGAAAGTAGGATATCCTGGTACTATAAAAGGAGGACTCTCTTCTCCTTTTATTGGCATCTAATATCTCACATACTTTCACTCAAGAAGCAGACGAACTCATTCGTATCTTCTTCAACCCTCTGTTTTATTTTAGTACCCTTTAGAGGCTCGGCTCTTCTAATTGGTAGTCTCCTAATTCTTGGTCTTGTTCCTAGACCTTCACGTATTTTGTAATCACACTCTCTTTATAAAAATACCGTAGAATCACCCACTGGGTTAGCGCCTGTTCGGTAATCTAGTAACCCGTGTTTCTTTATCAAGCTATGAAGATTAAGACGGTTTCTAATTTCTCATAAGTGATTTCTTATTCTTAGCCAATCTCCTGGCTATACTGATTCTTATTATGGATTTTCTGGTGGTGATATCTTAACCCTTCTTTCATTATATAATAATTGCTTTAATATTCTTTGATATAATTCTATACGTATTATAATTTTTCTTGTTTATTAGAGAATATATTAGAATATCTTTATGTTTTATGATAGATTGTTTACTAGAACATGTTTGGAGACGTCATAAAACATATTCATACTTGAATATTCTATAGTCAAGTAGAATGACTCCAATTTTTAATTTCTTCTAAATTTCAATTATTCTTTTTATTGAAATTTATTACATGATTATATGACCTGAAAATGAACTATGAGATAGTCACTTATCAGATTGCCGAAAGCATATACAGTCATATAAATGTTTTGACCTTTGAAATACGATATTTTAATAATTACTTTCTATGATGTATCAGATTATTTTAGGAACAAGAAAGTATAAATACTTCAATTTTTGAAATAAATATACGCATGTATATTGAGACAAGGTTTCGTACAACGTCAAATGAATATGAAATGGGTTTTCACAAAGAATTCTTTATACTTGAAGGAAATATTTTAATGCAAAAATAATTTCAAGAGATTTATGAGATGAAATCCCATAACAAACCAGGATGATGAAGATCAGGAATAACAATTCATGATGTCGAGACAATAAACTATCTCAGAAGATCCATTAAGAGGCACACACACACACACACACACACACATATATATATATAGATATAGGTTCCGATACAAAAGGTTGATACTATGAGAAAGGTAAGTAGGGCTCTCAAGGTGACACGTGGCACTAGTGTAAATTAATGTAAACGATACAAAGGTAATTATACACAAATCAATTAACTTATTAAATTTAATTCTTTTATTATTATGGAATGATTATAGGGATTTTATTTTCAAAAAATCAATTGAATTACACAATTTTCTCTTTATTATTTGATTTCTTTTCTTTGTTTTACTGATTGTGTATTTCGAGTTTGTCCCGGACAACAACAGTGTGTTTTACGCTGATTATCATAATTCGTCGGGTGCGTACATTGTGTTTTATCGCCATCAGATTACCTTTTGTGTTTTACTATTATATAACTATAAAACACAAACTAACACAAGGAAAAAAACACAAACAGTAAATTTAATATGTACATTGTGTTAAACACTTTTCGATAAACATAAAGCACACAAACAGTAACAATACAAATTTTCCAGTCAAACTTATCAATCGGATTAACTATGTGTTATAACACTATCATATAAACATAAACACAATGTGTTTTATCACCATGAGAATAACTTTGTGTTTTGCCACTACTGTATAACTACAAAACACAAACATTAGATTTTAGTTGTACCTTTGTGTTTTAATACTTTTTGATAAACATAAAACACACAAACAACAACAACACAACTTTTCCACTCAAATCCATCAATCAGATTAACTATGTGTTTTAAGATTTTCTCTTTCTTCTCTTTACCCGCCTTCGATCTCTCCATATTTTCATGTAACACGGTCAATTAATCCGCTAAAGAGACCTTAAAATGCTCAATTTTTTGCGCCGGAGAAGCAGCAACGATGCAGATTGTGTCACACCCTCAAATTTCCACTGCGGGGTTTATACCACGAGGCGCATGACAAACCAGGATCCCATAGCCATAAGTCACAGGAACGAACTCTAAATGCCCAAACCATTTAGTTCGTTTTCAAAAACCAAGTTTAGTTAAGCTGCAGAAGCGTAAACCAAATTTAAACCTTTTTAAAAACCATGCGCAAAACAACGCGCCCAAATTGAAACCATACGAAAGCATAATATGTAATTTATGTGTATGCCCGAGACCCCAAATGCAGTGAAGTGTACAGTGCTTTTTAATCCTGGCACCGGAAGCTAACTACCTGCAAAAGCATGTAAATCGTATGTCAACATAAAGCTGGTGAGTTCACAAAGTAAGGTAGTTTAATATGCAAACGCGCTGGTTTCCAAAACCACGTAAATAAGTAATAACGTAGGTCCTCCAGACCAAAAAGTTAAAGAGTTGTCAGTTTAAGTGTGTCAGGGGTAGCTAGCCCACTCAATGTAACTAAACAAAATTATTGGGAAACCTTCAGGAAAATAGTTATTTGCCTCAATGACTGGCGTCTATCAACACCAGTCGGAAATTGTGGTCAGAAGTTCATGCCCGTGCCTCAAGCACCTCAGACATGAGGTTGCTGCATCAACCTAATAGCGCTATCAACTAATACCCCGTTCGCCTCCAGCGATTAACCCAATAATATGCAAGGACTTTAAATGATAGAGTGTTTAGATTACAAAGGACCAATAAGTTTTAAACTGACCGAAAACCCGATCCACACAAGGAATCGTAAAACCCGACCCACACAAGGAGTCAAAACCCGAGTAGTCCTAAAGTGGACTAGAAAAGTTAAGTAAGTTGTCTCAACCTGAGACGCATGCTTTTGAGAAAAAGAGTAGTGAAACTCACCTTAATGTGCAAGCGAAAGAAATCCGAACCGCAAGTAAAGTATGCTACCGACACCCTAACATAAGTGTCACTAAGTGAGTATAGGCGTAATATCGCTACACTGCATAACTTGTTTGTTCAAGGCGTTTTAAACGTTCAAAAGTGTGTATGTGACGCCTAGTGATTCTACATGAAATAGTAAACCCTACGGACTCGTTGGTGAATGTGTTGGTTACAATTAGTTTCTACATTCCGTATGTGTCTCAGACAAGTGTACTTCAGTTACATGTCAATTCAATACCACCTAAGACCTCAATTAATCACATAAGCACATAATACACAATTTGTGTTTTCAGGACAGATTGTGCGCCATCAAAAAGAATTTATTTAAAATAGCAAATCAGTGAGTTAACCTCCCAAATTTTTACTGAATTTTCTTTGGAATTCACTAAACAATACCTATTTTTTTTTGTCTTAAATCCAAACACAAAAATAATTAAAATTCGTCTAATACAGCTATGTTCAGAAACCTTCCTAACAGGTCAGTTTGGTAAATAAATTCCCAAAAATTGTGTATTCATCCAAACGGGATGAATCCACTTGGAAAACTCATATTACTCCAATATTAACCTTCTGTAAAAATTTCACAACCCAACTCTTTATAAAACTTGAGTTATGATGTTTCAAAGTTGACTCAGTTTGATACCCGAAATTCTGACCAGACCTATTTTCAATGAATATTCCAAAAACGACTCAACCGACTTCCAAAACACTTGATTTTACCCATTATGAAAAGCTAAGACCAAGTGTGATTCAACCATGTAAAGAAAATACCAAAATCATCATGTTAAGGTCGTGTTACAGCTCCTACAAGTTCGTCTAATCATTCTGTCCAGATTTTAGTTTCGCCTAAATCATACTTTAATCGACTACCGGGTGCATAAAAACAATCAACAATCATCAATAATCATTACCCAACATCCCTAATACTTATTTTGATCAGATTCTACTACCAATCATGCAAAGATCACAACTTTAAAGACCAAAACATCAATAACTTGCGCAACAAGTATCCTATGATGTTACTAATCGTTTATTATTATGTTTAATCCGTTTAATCTTCAAAAACCTCATGTTTTAATGATTATTAAAAACTTTCAGACCTGGACAAACTTTGTTACATGATTTTTATAACAAAAACACAAGATAAAAGTGTATGGAATCAAAGGTTATACCCTTAGCTCTTCGATTCGATCAACCGTGGGCCTTTGGAGCTTCCCAATTGATGATCTTGAGCCTTAGCAGGAGTTTTAGGGTTAATATTTCGTGTGGGGCAGTAAGGGGGTGATTAGGGTTGAGTTTAGGGGTTGCATGGGGGTTAAGGATGCTTAAATAGGTGTGTGAGGCGGTTTAGGCCCGCCAGACTGATCCGAGCGGCCGCTCGGGCCCTGTGAGCGGCCGCTCACAGGCCCGAGGCCCGCGTGAGTTTCCCGTTTCGTCACCCGACGCGTTATCCTTCGACGTTTTTGTTATTTCGGACCGTAACAAGTGCAACCCCATGCGTTAAGACCCTAATCAACCTCATACTCCACTTTTAGTGATTTTTATTAACGTATTCGGTTTAGGTTCACACAATCACGTATGGTTTTCACATAAGTTCATCAAATATCACAGAGACACATAAGTTCATTATTCACCAACGTCCGAGGTTCACTAATCATGTAACCAGATATTAACTCACAACAATGCACGTGTGTCCTATCTCGCTAACCCTAGTTAAGTATAATGCAAGGAACGTAACTAGAGTTTAGTTAAAGTGAGAACCTGAATTTGCGGGGTATCACATCATCCCCAAGTTGAAAAGAATTTCGTCCCGAAATTCAACAAGTAAACAGTAAGGCAAGTAAACAGTAAAGCCAGCTAGAAAATTGTACGCTTGGTTCCCGGATGTCACATCATCCCCAAGTTGAAAGGAATTTCGCCCCGAAATTCACCTTGAGCGAGCTGCTTTATGTTCGGCATTTGATCTATGCACAAGTTCAGGTTCAGTAAAGAGGTGTGGGTATTTGAGCCGCATCTGATCTCTGCGCTCCCACGTGTATTCCGGTCCTATACGGGAATTCCACCGTACCTTAACAATAGGTATAGTGCTTTGTCTGAGTTTCTTGACGCCCTGCTCAAGAATCTCCACTGGTTCATCTATGAACCGTAGCTGATCGTCCACCTGGATCTCCTCCAGTGGCACTACCAGTGTCGTATCTGATAAGCATTTCTTTAAGTTCGAGACGTGGAATACATTGTGTACTCCACTGAGTTCATCTGGTAGATTTAGCTGGTAAGCTACCGGACCAATCCTTTTGACAATCTCGAAAGGTCCAACGTATCGGGGGTTCAACTTCCCTCGTTTTCCAAAGCGTATCACTCCTTTCCAAGGTGACACCTTTAACAAAACCTTGTCCCCAACTTGGAACTCCAAAGGTTTTCTACGTTTATCAGCATCACTTTTCTGTCGATCCCGAGCAGCAGCCATCCGGTTTCTAATTTGCACTATCTTCTCAGAAGTTTCGTGCACAAGTTCGGGACCTGTTAGTTGGCTATCCCCAACCTCAGTCCAACAGATGGGAGACCTACACTTGCGCCCGTAAAGTGCCTCAAAAGGCGCACACTGTATCGAAGTGTGGTAACTGTTGTTGTAAGAGAATTTGATCAAGGGCAAGTGCTTATCCCAATTATTGCCAAAGTCCAACACGCATGCTCGTAGCAGATCCTCTAATGTTTGGATGGTACGTTCACTCTGTCCATCCGTCTGAGGGTGATAGGCTGTGCTCATATCTAAGCGAGTCCCCAAAGCGTTTTAGGAGAGTAGTCCAAAAATGAGAAGTGAATCGCGCATCACTATCAGATATAATAGAAGTAGGCACCCCATGCCTAGAGACTATCTCCTTGATGTAAAGGTTTGCTAGTTTCTCCAATGAGTCCGTTTCCTTTATTGCCAGAAAGCGGGCCGATTTGGTTAAACGATCCACGATAACCCAAATCATGTTATGGCCCGTTGGCGTTCTGGGAAGCTTTGTAATAGAATCCATGGAAATTTCATCCCATTTCCACATAGGAATTTCTGGTTGTTTGAGTAGGCCTGAAGGTTTTTGATATTCAATCTTAACCTTCGCACAAGTCAAGCACTCACTAACATAAGTGGCTATCTCAGCTTTCATGTTTGGCCACCAGTAAGGAGTCTTTAGATCTTGGTACATCTTGTCCGAACCAGGATGTACCGAATAGCGACAGGTATGTGCTTCATCAAGCACCAGTTGTCTGAGATCCCCAAATCGTGGTATCCAGACTCGATCCATGAAGTACTGAAGACCACCCGTCTTCCGTTCCAAGTGCTTATCAGCACCATGTAAAGTCTCAAGCCCGATGCTTTCTTCCTTCAAGCCTCGCCCTGGGATTACCTTATCAGTAAGATTAGAATTTATAGTGGGTTGTAAAGCTCGCACCCGTTTAGGTTCCATTTCCTTTCGGTTGAGGGCATCAGCTACTACCTTAGCTTTCCCTGGATGAAATTTGATGGCACAGTCATAATCATTCAAAAGTTCAACCTAGCGACGTTGTCGTATGTTCAGCACCTTATGATCAATTATATGCTGAAGGCTCTTGCGATCAGTGAAAATTGTGCACTTTGTTCCATAGAGGTAGTGTCTCCAGATTTTTGGAGAGTGAAAACCACCGCTCCCTAGTTCCAAATCATGAGTGGGGTAATTCTTCTCATGGACCTTCCATTGCCGCGATGCATATGCGATTACCTTATCACGTTGCATCAGTACACACCCTAAGCCTTGGATAGACGCATCATAGTATACTACAAAGTCCTCTGTACCCTCAGGCATCGATAGTATCGGTGCACTGCAAAGTTTTGACTTTAGTAGCTGAAAGGCAGTTTCTTGGGCATCTCCCCACTTGTATGTAATACCTTTCCGTGTTAGGGCGGTGAGAGGTTGAGCGATCTTAGAAAATCCCTCAATAAATCTGCGATAGTATCCTGTGAGACCAAGAAATTGGCGCATTTCAGTAGGGGTCCTAGGAGCCTCCCACTTTTTCATGGCGTCAATCTTGGCTGGGTCCACATGTATTCCTGCCTCGTTGACCACATGCCCAAGGAATTGGACTTCTCGAATCCAAAAATCACATTTAGAAAATTTTGCATACAGCTGCTCATTCCTCAGTAGTTCCAAGGTTAACCGCTGGTGCTGCTCGTGCTCTTCCCTGCTCATGGAATAAATCAATATGTCATCTATGAACACTATGACGAATTTGTCCAAATAGGGTTTGCACACATGGTTCATCGGAACAATGAACACAGCCGGTGCATCCAAATGGCATCACTAAAAACTCATAATGTCCATAACGAGTTCGAAAGGTTGTCCTTGCCACATCCTCTTCTCCGACTCTCAGCTGATGGTATCCTGACCTCAAGTCAATCATAGAATAGAAACTCGACCCTTACAGTTGGTCGAATAACTCATCGCTACGAGGCAAAGCGTAGCGGTTCCTAACCGTCACTTTGTTCAACTCCCGATAATCAATACACCTGCGAAAACTCCCATCTTCGTTTTCAACAAACAGAACTGGAGCTCCTCATGGCTAAGAACTAGGTCTAATAAAGCCCCTATCCAATAGCTCCTGGAGTTGGGTAGACAGTTCTTGAGGTTCGCCTGGTGCTAGGTGATATGGTGCACGTGCAACTGGAGCTGCTCCAGGTACAAGATCATTTTGAAACTCCCCTTGACAAACAGGTGGACGTCTAGATGGTTCTTCTGGGGATATATCTGGGAAATCTCGGACCACTGGGGTGTTCCTCAATCTTAGTTTCAGTTTCAGCTCGAGTGTCAGATATGTTAGCCAAAATGGCCGGACAGCCCTTGCGAATACACTTCTGGGCCTTCAGATAGGAGATGACGCCCACCATGGCACCACCTCGATCACCCTGTATGGACAACCAGTCCATGCCAACCATGAGATCAAAGCTACCTAGGGTGATAGGTAAGAGGTTGATGGCAAACAATTGCCCGTTCAACTCGAGTTTACGGTCACGATGTATATGGGTTACCTCGACAGGCTTCCCATCAGCCAGTTCAATAGAGTATGGGGTATCTAGAAGAGTAGGAACCATCCCTAATTGTTTACTAGGTTTAGATGGAACAAGACTATAGTCCGCACCGCATCATATAAGATTGAAGCAAGAGTGTCATACTCGTCACGACATTGTTATCAGTCCTAGCTTCCCCAGAGCCGATCACAATTGCTATTCCACGAGCCCCATTGTTGTTGTTACCGTTGTGGTTATTGTTGTTGCAGGACTTATACCTCACACTTTCCCACGTCCTCTTGTTATCACCAAAAGTAGAAAATGAAGCACCATGCTTCGGAAAAGTACCATGGTCGGCAGCCTCATCAGTGAGTTTGCGAGTCAAGTGAAAGATTTGTAGGTGAGCTGCAGTGGCCAAGCCATGAATCTAAGGGCCCACCCTTTCGGTATAAAGTTCGATCCATTTGTAAGGTAGGTTAAATAGATTTGAGCCTATAGTGGCTATCTCCTGTAGCTTGGTAGTGTAGGCGTCGATCTCAGACCCATCCGTCTTTATATAACCAAATTTCTAGATTTCACCACAGGGTGTTACGTTCTCCTTCCAGGTATTTGTAACTCATCGAGTGTGCATGTAGCATACATTACCCCATCCAGCCTGGGGCCAATGCACATGGCAGAGACTTACACTATCGAAGAAATCAGACGGTCGCCTTCAGTTCCGTTGGAGTTGTCGAGGATTACGATCAATAAAAGGCTTGAAGATATAATGGCAGGTTGTTGTTGTGACATGGGCGTTCGAGGAATAAGAAAGTTTAAATGTGGAAGTCAGAGGAAAAGAACGATTTAGCAAAATAGATCTTTACTAGCTTGGAAGATGCGAGGGCCTCCACCACCCTTTCGTTGATCATAAAAACTCAGTCTTATCTAAGTTAACAAGGGAAAAAGAAAAGAAAATACAGGTAAGAAAAGGTAAGAGCCAATCGTCGCCATGCTCTGTCTAGGTAGTAGAGCCTTCATCTTCACTTCCATATGCTCGTCCTGCTCAGGTTCCCCTTCTTCCTCCTCTTTCTTGGTGTCAGTATTATATGGTCCTCATCACGTACAATCTCCTTCTCTAGTCCTATGTAAACCTGTTTAGTGGTAAGCTGTACCACTCGTTCCTCCAATCGTGGCTATCAACCATTAGTAGGTTTCATCTTCCCTTGTGATGTTGCACTACGTCGTAGGCTTTACATAACTCCCCAAGGGTGTGTGTAACAAGCCCCGATCTAATGTGTTCCCATGAACCTACCATATGCTCATGAAAAAACAAGGATATGCAGTCATACGTTCGCCCGCTCATACTAGACGTAAGGTACTAAGGTAAGAAATAAGTTCTATATGCGTAACCCAGTCCCGTCTGAGTTTCGAATGGAAGTAAGAAGGATTAAGTAACAAGGAACATAAACTAATTGTCTCCTTGGTATGTGACAAAAGGTAAGTCTCAGCATTCGAATTCCTTCATAGTTGATTTAATGGTACCACGTCATGCGCATCGTGCAGCTTCCTGTGTACGTGCGCCACAATGCTCGCAAGGGCTCCCTCCCTTGTACTACTGTTGTCTCCTCGTCCATGAGGTTAGTTAGGATATTACTCCCAGTAATGCGCCACCTGGTGTAACCCTAGGTTCCCACCATTGACGTGTTAAGAATTAAGTCTAGAACTAGAAGATAACATATCTCCCGAAATCATATGTTGTAGATACATGTAGCTAAAAGCTAGTTGTGCACTTAAGTTGTGAGTGTACTTATGCTATGATGATTATAGACTAGACTCAACATGCAGTCCTAGTTCACTATAACCAATGGCTTTGATACCAATCTGTCACACCCTCAAATTTCCACTGCGGGGTTTATACCGCGAGGCGCATGACAAACCAGGATCCCATAGCCATAAGTCACAGGAACGAACTCTATATGCCCAAACCATTTAGTTCGTTTTCAAAAACCAAGTTCAGTTAAGCTGCGGAAGCGTAAACCAAATTTAAACCTTTTTAAAAACCATGCGCAAAACAACGCGCCCAAATTGAAACCATACGAAAGCATAATATGTAATTGATGTGTATGCCCGAGACCCCAAATGCAGTGAAGTGTACAGTGCTTTCTAATCCTGGCACCGGAAGCTAACTACCTGCAAAAGCATGTAAATCGTATGTCAACATAAAGCTGGTGAGTTCACAAAGTAAGGTAGTTTAATATGCAAACGCACTGGTTTCCAAAACCACGTAAATAAGTAATAACGTAGGTCGAGGACCAAAAAGTTAAAGAGTTGTCAGTTTAAGTGTGTCAGGGGTAGCTAGCCCACTCAATGTAACTAAACAAAATTATTGGGAAACCTTCAGGAAAATAGTTATTTGCCTCAATGACTGGCGTCTATCAACACCAGTCGGAAATTGTGGTCAGAAGTTCATGCCCGTGCCTCAAGCACCTCAGACATGAGGTTGCTGCATCAACCTAATAGTGCAATCAACTAATACCCCGTTCGCCTCCAGCGATTAACCCAATAATATGCAAGGACTTTAAATGATAGAGTGTTTAGATTACAAAGGACCAATAAGTTTTAAACTGACCGAAAACCCGATCCACACAAGGAATCGTAAAACCCGACCCACACAAGGAGTCAAAACCCGACCCACACAAGGAGTCAAAACCCGACCCACACAAGGAGTCAAAACCTGAGTAGTCCCAAACTGGACTAGAAAAGTTAAGTAAGTTGTCTCAACCTGAGACGCATGCTTTTGAGAAAAAGAGTAGTGAAACTCACCTTAATGTGCAAGCGAAAGAAATCCGAACCGCAAGTAAAGTATGCTACCGACACCCTAACATAAGTGTCACTAAGTGAGTATAGGTGTAATATCGCTACACCACATAACTTGTTTGTCCAAGGCGTTTTAAACGTTCAAAAGTGTGTATGTGACGCCTAGTGATTCTACATGAAATAGTAAGCCCTACGGACTCGTTGGTGAATGTGTTGGTTACAATTAGTTTCTACATTCCGTATGTGTCTCAGACAAGTGTACTTCAGTTACATGTCAATTCAATACCACCTAAGACCTCAATTAATCACATAAGCACATAATACACAATCTGTGTTTTCAGGACAGATTGTGCGCCATCAAAAAGAATTTATTTAAAATAGCAAATCAGTGAGTTAACCTCCCAAATTTTTACTGAATTTTCTTTGGAATTCACTTAACAATACCTATTTTGTTTTTGTCTTAAATCCAAACACAAAAATAATTAAAATTCGTCTAATATAGCTATGTTCAGAAACCTTCCTAACAGGTCAGTTTCGTAAATAAATTCCCAAAAATTGTGTATTCATCCAAACGGGATGAATCCACTTGGAAAACTCATATTACTCCAATATTAACCTTCTGTAAAAATTTCACAACCCAAATCTTTATAAAACTTGAGTTATGATGTTTCAAAGTTGACTCAGTTTGATACCCGAAATTCTGACCTGACCTATTTTCAATGAAAATTCCAAAAACGACTCAACCAACGTCCAAAACACTTGATTTTACCCATTATGAAAATCTAAGACCAAGTGTGATTCAACCATGCAAAGAAAATACCAAAATCATCATGTTATGGTTGTGTTACAGCTCCTACAAGTTCGTCTAATCATTCTGTCCAGATATTAGTTTCGCCTAAATCATACTTTAATCGACTACCGGGTGCATAAAAACAATCAACAATCATCAATAATCATTACCCAACATCCCTAATACTTATTTTGATCAGATTCTACTACCAATCATGCAAAGATCACAACTTTAAAGACCAAATCATCAATAACTTACGCAACAAGTATCCTATGATGTTACTAATCGTTTATTATTATGTTTAATCCGTTTAATCTTCAAAAACCTCATGTTTTAATGATTATTAAAAACTTTCAGACCTGGACAAACTTTGTTACATGATTTTTATAACAAAAACATAAGATAAAAGTGTATGGAATCAAAGGTTATACCCTTAGCTCTTCGATTTGATCAACCGTGCGCCTTTGGAGCTTCCCAATTGATGATCTTGAGCCTTAGCAGGATTTTTAGGGTTAATATTTCGTGTGGGGCAATAAGGGGGTGATTAGGGTTGAGTTTAGGGGTTGCATGGGGGTTAAGGATGCTTAAATAGGTGTGTGAGGCAGTTTAGGCCCGTCAGACTGATTCGAGCGGCCGCTCGGGCCCTGTGAGCGGCCGCTCACAGGCCCGAGGCCCGCGTGAGTTTCCCGTTTCGTCACCCGACGCGTTATCCTTCGATGTTTTCGTTATTTCGGACCGTAACAAGTGCAACCCCATGCGTTAAGACCCTAATCAACCTCATACTCCACTTTTAGTGATTTTTATTAACGTATTCGGTTTAGGTTCACACAATCACGTATGGTTTTCACATAAGTTCATCAAATATCACAGAGACACATAAGTTCATTATTCACCAACGTCCGAGGTTCACTAATCATGTAACCAGATATTAACTCACAACAATGCACGTGTGTCCTATCTCGCTAACCCTAGTTAAGTATAATGCAAGGAACGTAACTAGAGTTTAGTTAAAGTGAGAACCTGAATTTGCGGGGTATCACAGATTGGAGAAATGTTTTGATCCTGGTTAGATTCAGAGTTGGATTTGCAACGTGGTTTTTGATAGATTCGTGTAAAATAATTTCACAAAACACACCATTCTAAAAAATCCGAGTAAAATAATTCGTGAGTACAAAGAATTCTTGAAAGATGTATTTTGAGGATGTAGATTTGTGGAAGATGTATTATGAGGATGTAGATTCTGTGGTTGTGATGAATTATTTTTTTGGTGTTTTGTTAACAAGGAGAGAAGGGAATAACCATAAATAATAAGGAGAGATTTAAGCAACATAATTGTATGGCAGTTTGTTTTCATTTATTACATGGTGCATTTTTACTTTAATACCCTTTAATCTATTAATTTTAGTTAGAAATAAATACACTATTTACATAATTGTCACTCCTTAAATCTCATCAATAGATTAACCACATCCATGGCCACCAACCTTTCTCACCCTTCTCACAAAACACACTCTTTGTACCCTAACTCCACCCTATATATATATATATATATATATATATATATATATATATATATATATATATATATATATTGGAAAAAGATCCACATCTTTACTACTATAAATGCATTCTAGATGGGCATGAAAGTAATTTTATATTTATTTAAATGGGTAATGTTGTAATTTTACTATATGCTAAGACAAATTTAAGAACTCATTAATACATCTAAACATTTATAAATGTTGATCTAACTAAATATTTAATAAACTTGGGTTAATTAATTATGTGAGATCATATAATTATAAACATAACTTTTAAAAATTATAAAGTTTAGCCTTTTAAAACATTATTTATTCAAATAATATTAATACTAAATAAAAAAAGTAAAAAGAAAAAAATATGTCATTATCCTAATCAACAAAAGTACTTGTAAATATTTATACAACCAACATGTATATATTTGATAATAAATGTTGCAAAAAAATTATTTAAAGTTTTAATGTAAAAACTAAAAATATTATAATTATTTCATTATTAACTATTGATAAAACAAAATAGTAATAACACTTGCCTAAGATTATTATTGCCTAAAGTTATTATGATTATAATCTAAGTGATGTATGGTATCAATACGTTGGAAACATCGCAGTAGAAACTTTATGCTTCACAATTTACTATTTTCACAATAAGCAGGTATCAATACGCTGGAAATGTTGCAGTAGAAACCTTATGCTTTACATTACTTATGGTTCCTAAGTAATGATAAAATGCAACAACCAAACAACGTGCAATCCCACCACAACGCGTGGGTTCTTGCTAGTCGTATGTAATGGGTTAAATGCGTATAGGTCATTTTCGATGTATGCGAGTGATTATAATAGAATCTTCTATTGAAGTGAAATGGTCAAAGCATGATTCAATGGAGTCAGTTCAATTGTAAGATACTATACATTAGACTATTCTTATATCAACTAAAACATAGATATTATGTTGGCTAAACCAAGGATTTTCAAGATACTATTCTTAGGGTATTTAGTAACATCTGGAGTAGAAAGTGTGAATTTATTTCTAATACTGAGTAGTGCGGTATCTCCTTCATAGTATCATATGTTCCTACACAGAATCCCGTGGCTTAGTGGCATACGTCCGGATATACCTTTTATAAGGGCCCAGATATCTTTTTGCTACATGGGTTGCATAGAGGACATGCAGCCAGCTTTGGGTTTACATACTGATTTGATCGCTAGGTTCTAATAAGTTCTGTATATAGATGAATCTAGTTATAAAGAGTTTTTGATTTTTGAGGTCTAGGTTGCCATGCACGTGGCCTAATCTTCATAATTTCTTTTATAATAGAGGTAATTTATCTTTATGATACATTACACTTTTGGTATAATCAAAGCCCTCTTATCATTTCGCAACAAGTTTTAGGTTTCGTGACTTAATGGTTTGAAGTTACCAAGCATAATAATTGTTCAAGAATTTCTCCAACTTTTTTTGTTAAAATTTCTTTAAACAAATGACTTTGAAATATGAATGATAATGGTTCGCACTCTTTCTAAAGAAGTATCCTTTGGGTCAAATACTACTTTTTCAAAACGTTAAACCAATATCATGAAGAATTCTTATGATTGACGGGGATTCTAATAATTATTAGTTATTTTTATAGGATGGAGAATTTTCAAAACTCTTTAAATCTAATTGTAACCCTGGCTGCCACAATTTCATAGATTTATTAGAGTTCAAATATTATCATATTCGAAGTTCTAGATAATGGGATGGTAATGGTTTGAATTATAATACTATCCGTGTATTATAGTGGGAACATCTTTCTCAAATTTTTATTGAATTAATAAGTCTTTGAACTTGATTTCTAATAATTTTATTTGAGTGATGTGAAGGGTATAGATATTTATAAAGAAAATAGATATTCTCTTATGATATGCATATCTGTCTTTAAGATAAAATAATCCACTTCATGTTGAAAACTTAATTTGTCACAAGGTGACTTATAAATTTCCAGAATTTTTAGACATGTTGTTAGATTATCTGTGGAGTGAAATTGGGGTTTTTAAATATTTTGACAAAAAATGTGTATAAAGAAAGGTTCAAGGTATCGTAAGTTGGGGATAAATATTTGGAAGGATTTCAGTAGACTGCAAAATCTTACTGAAAGGATATGAGGTAATTTGACATATGTATTATTCTTCGATATTAAGAACATAATACACTAAGTTTGAATAGTGATATCAATTGGGTGAAGATAGTTTCTTGGATCTTGGAGTAATGATAATATGGAGACGTTGATAGAGATATATTATGTATAGAGTTGTGTGTTACGATCTTGGCGAGTAAAACTTGGCTATGAATGAAGTCGAAGGATAATATGATGAAAGGTGTCGATGTTTTGAGGTGGTTTAGGCTTGACTTTGAGCTAAATGAAGGAATGTTTTAATTTAGAAAAGGAAAGTGATTGGGATTATTTCTAATGAAAACTTTTGAATATTCCAAAGTATTGTAGAATTTCCAATGACTTGTGAGAGACATGCTTTAGCCTATAAGTGAATGCTTATCCCAAGAGTTCCTAGGTAGGCATACGGGTCCCTCGGTTGATTGGGATTTCTACAAAATGCCAACCTTAGACATAAAACTAGGGATACAGGCGTTCACCCTTTCAGATTGCACGTGTCCTATCGTACTAGTGATTCCAAAACTTTTGGACAGGAAGGTGATTGTATAGTGATCGCATACTGATAGGTTTTTGAATTCGAATACAAGGAAGTTTTTGTACATGATATTATTGTTCAAAATAAAATATTTGACCCAAGTCTAATGATTTAGACTTTTAATCTTCACGATTTGGTTCGAATGGGATGAAACTATCTTTTAAATGTCTTGATTTTGAAATAATATTTAATATAAGCTCAGTCTTACTTCTTTTGATTCGTTCAGATTGTAGGATCGAGATGAAACTTATATTATTTCCTGATAATTTTGGTAATAATTTTTGGTTTCTTATAGGTTACATCTAAAGATTATTCGGCTTCTTACAAGATTTCTAAAATTGAGAGTACTTTGCTAGGTTTATTACTTCGAGGAATGATCTTTCGAAGTGGGTAAAACAAGGTTTATAGAATATATATTTCCAGACATATTTATGTGAAAGATATTTGTATGAATGATTTCAAAGAGTGAGTTATACGAAAGGGTATATTTTAATAAAATATATTTATGTTCACTTGGTTTTTACCATAATGGAATTTGCATATGCTGCAAATAGAACGGAGTTGTTAGAAAAAATACTATCTTTTTGTACAGATTTACAAGTAATTAGGAATTTACTTAATAATCAGATATACTCTTCTAATTATGTCGATTTTGTATGCTTTTAAATTTGAATTTCCTCTGAGGAAGGTTACTACATTTGATTTTCTTGTATTTTGAGTAGATATAAAAGATTTGATAATTTTTCATGTGGTATGATATGGAACTTATAATCCTGATTTAACGTATTCTTATTCTTAACATTTTTCTGATTGATATGAGGGATAGAAATAATAGTTTTATAATAACTTATCTGAACTGTTTATCTATACTTTATGTCTACGCTCCATAGAAACTGTCTACCTAAGACTGTCCCTTGGCCCATACGTCCTGACACATGGTTAGAATTCTAGCTCGTCCAGAGTGGTATCTCACTGATGGCTCGGATCCCTATATATTTTTGTTTATATATAATATTTCACATTTCTTGTTTATTTATTTCTTATATATTAATAGCTTTTGGTAATACCAAAAAATTTCCTAGAATAAATTGTGCCTGTAAATTCACAATTTTATAGCCATAACAATAGTCAACTTACCTCACAATATTATTCTAGTAATTTCCTTGATAGATTTCCCTATTTTGATATTTCTTAAAATTTCAGATATAATTTCTATTGACATAGATTTCTTTCTAAAATATTTTTGGTTGATCCTGGATCAGAAGATGATTTCTATTAATTAAATCTGTAACACCCCGCCCCTCTCATCACCAATATTGTCCGCTTTGCCCCGATGGGTTGCCCATCTATAGCTCACGGATTTTTTTTTGGTTGCCCAGGTGAAAACTTCCTAGGAGGTCACCCATCCTGGTACTGCTCCCACCTGAGCACGCTTAACTGTGGAGTTCTCCTCTCATCCACTAACATTAAGCCCCAAAACGCGTTGGTGATTTAAGAGGCAAGATATTACTTATGAACCAAGTATCTCTCCTGGCCACGGTCGATGTGGGATTTTCTTGGGGTGTCACATTCACCCCCTGTTAGAGTCTCATCGTCCCTGATGAAGTGTGCACCCACCATCCCGAACGGCACAGGAGTGGCTCTGATACCATCTGTTACACCCCGCCCCTCTCATCACCAATATTGTCCTCTTTGCCTCGATGGGTTGCCCATCTATAGCTCACGGATTTGTTTTTGGTTGCCCAGGTGAAAACTTCCCAGGAGGTCACCCATCCTATTACAGCTCCCACCTGAGCACGCTTAACTGTGGAGTTCTCCTCTCATCCACTAACATTAAGCCCCAAAACGCGTTGGTGATTTAAGAGGCAAGATATTACTTATGAACCAAGTATCTCTCCTGGCCACGGTCGATGTGGAATTTTCCTGGGGTGTCACAAAATCTGCTGCTCTGATACCACTCTGTAACAACCCGGGGTCTAATCAATGTGTTGACCCGGAGTTTGTCAGAGTGACACGACAGATTAACATTAATAGATTGATTAACAACGTTTACATTTAAACTTAATTCCAACACGAATGAAATACATAAAATGTAACCAAGATATCCTCTTCTTATCCGGGATCTTCTAATCGTCAGCTTTCTCTAGCAATCTTGTATAGATACTTGACCACACGCTTAAGTTACATTAGCATTTTCATACTAGTGAGACATGCCAAGATTTAGAGTGTGTTTGGCAAGAAGCTTTAAGAGCTTTTATTAGCTTCTAGCTTCAAGCTTTTAAGAAAAAACTCATATTTAATAAAAAGCCTTGTTTGGTTGAAGGAGCTTGAAGCTTTTAGGTTAGGAGAAAGAGCTCTATATTGACAAGCTACTAGTACTAGCATACAAGAAAAAGCTCATACTAGCTACAAGCTTTTAACGAGTAAATGACACAAATACCCATTATATCATAAAAAAATAAAGAAACATGCATACAAGCTTCTATTTAATGCCTATTTTGGTCATTTTATACATTTTATTAAAAGCTCAACCTACTCTACCAAACACCAAAGTATATTTAAATACCTACAGCTGCCAGCTACCAACTTTCAGCTTCTAGCTACCAACTTTCAGCTTCCAGCCACCAGCCACCGGCTAGTTTTGCCAAACATAACCTTAAACTTACTGATATAATAACTTAATAAGTGATAACTTAATAATAGATAACTTGATATCCGATCAATCATATATAATAATATAACCCTTGGTACCACTTTGACAATGGTAGAAGGTTGTGGATCTTAACCCCTTCTTTTACGAGTAAGATGGGTAGAAGTAATAGCTAGATGGCCTATCTCTTGAAGTTTCTAATGTGAATGATCTTAATCTCATGATAACAATAATTCTAGGACATAAATAATATAACTCGTAAAAGATATTCTTTTGACACAATAACTCAATAATATTTCTATAATATAAACCATATAATATCATTTACCATATAATATACTTTAACAAATGACTGGACAAGCATGTAATCACCCAAAATTATTTATAATAAAAGGGGAAAGGATCATGTACTCACCTTAATAATACTCTTCTTGGTTCTTGTAGTCTAATCTCTAATAGGATATTCCAAGATAAATTTTACCTATTACGTTTTATAAACATTAGTGCATGCATGACTTACGCACGTGATAACGTTGGGGACAATCCTCTTTATTATCCTTTAATGCTTTATATTCATATAAATATATAAGTTGTTTAGTATGATTATCGTCTCACACGCTTCATGTTAATAACAATAATAGTAAACGTAACCTTCTATCTTCCTTGAGTATGGAACGAGTTCGAACCCGGGTTTGGAAGACCGAGTTATCCGGGTCTTAACTTCTCAATTATGGTGACAGAATCGGTTCGATAACTGAAAATGGTTTGGGTTGTCGGGATACAATCAAGACCTGATCACCGAAGATGGAGAGGTGATGTGGTTAAAGGACAGTTGCAGGTTGTGGTCGGAGATAAACAGAACCTGTAATAGTGAAGTGACAGAGGGTGTAGATGGGTGTCGAGATGAAATGATAATATACCGGTGACATAAAGAACAGGGAGTTATAGGTTCGATAGTGAGGTTGGTTTGTTGTTGTTGTTGTTGTTGTGAGATAGCCGACCGGAGAAGGAGACCGGAGGCATAAGGTTGAACGGTCGGGATAACTTAATCGGAGAGGAAGACCGGGACTGATTATTTAATATAGATGGAGAGGGTGGCAGTTGACCATAAAGGAAGGAGGTATTGGTATGTGTTGTTAGTGATGATGGTCGGCACCGGAGGTGGAATTCAGCCGGACAAGATGACCGGAAGGCGGTGGCCTTCCTCTATCTCCCTCATGTTTTCTCTCTCTCTCTCTCTCTCTCTCTCTCTCTCTCTCTCTCTCTCTCTCTCTCTCTCTCTCTCTCTCTCTTTCTCTCATGCGATTGTTGTGCAGTATGTGTGAAGCAAGTTGTATGGATTTATAATATTATCAAGTGAATGTGTAATGATGAGATGATGATGAGTGTGCAGGTGGTTGTGTACATAGGTGTATAAAATATGGTTGAGTGTGGAGGAGGTGTGCTTAAGATGAAAGCAGAAAAAATGGCGTGCATTAGGTATAAGTTGAAGAAGAATAAGAAGCGGTTGGGTTTGGCCGGAGGGTTTTAGTGGGCCGAAAGGTTTAATGGGTTGCACAAGGAGGGCCCATTCGTTATAGTTAGTTACTATATACTTCTATTCGGGTGGGCTTAATATTATGGGCCGGTTCTTATGGGCCTGTTTAGATTAGTTTAATATTAGATAATTATACTAATTAATTATTATTAATAAATGCTTATTCTTTCGAGTATTACATATATGGCAACACATGGTATAATTCTCTAAACCCTAACATTGTTTCCTCCAGCATCTATACATATAATAAACCAAAGCCATTTTAATGACATGGCACTCAATGAGACATTCTCTTCTTTGAGTGTGTCATGTGTCATCTCATGTGGCATTGAGATATTTTCGGAAAAAAATAATTTAAAAACAAAATTGGATTTTTAACCCTCATGTTTCCTCCCATAATTTTTAAACGTTAATATCTTTAATATACGGGATTTTTTAAAGAAAAAAAATTACACCAAATTAACGAGCGTTTTATTATCTTTCCAACGAGTACCATAGTGCTATATAAAAAACAAAAGTTCATACAGGAAAAAAAACACAAAGTGTTCAGATAAATCATTAATCATGTATAGGCAAGTCACTAATTAGATTCAAATCAGTTAATATGATTTTTTTTTCAACCAGAGCCGAATAGGTTAATAGAGTTATACGTTGTTTTAAGTTAGGTATCAATATAAGTATGTTAGAGTTGTACATTTGTTTAGTCTTTAGGATAGGTGTTAATATTAGAGTTACATTAAAATTCTACATTCTTTTAGGTTAGGTGTTAGCATTGAAGTTGTACATTGTTAATTTGTTTTAGGTTAGATATTAATATTATAGTTATACATTAGTCTATTTCATATGTAAAATTGATGTATCATATTAAATTTCTCAACCCGGGACGCTCCCGGGGTATAATCTAGTATTTTATTAACCTAAAGTGAACCCTTTAAATTACCTAATTGTTTTTTATTTTCTCTGCAATCAAATAACTGATTCTTTTTTTAAGGTATCTTTTATTTAATCTGTGTAATATACGGATTTCTATACTAGTATAGGTGATAACAAAAAAAATAGTATTCGTTAGAACTATGGATAAATATAACACAAAAAAGTGGATATTTAGCTTTTAGAGAACCAATGAGAGAGTTCACCACCGCTTGAAATTTTAGTGAGACGGCTCGGCTATATATTTGCAATCTGATTTTGAGCTAGCAACCTTTGTTTGAATTACTTTTTTTGGAGTTTTGAGATGCAAGCTATTTGGACACTTTTACACATAAAGGGAGTACAAGCGCTACCCGTAAAGAGCACGGATACCCACTATCCCCATGACAAGATTGCCGTTGATGGCAAGGGTAGTGGGGGATGGTACCATTTGCTGGTTTAAAGTAACGGTTATCAAGCCGTCCGGAACTTCAATTTTCCATACCATTTTCTTAAATTTCTCCACATTTTATCTTAAATGGGTGGTGGTGAATTGCTTCCGCTTACATATCGTCGCCGATCACTTGTTGCTGTGCAAACCGTCAACATACAAATTAATAGTGCACTGACAACAAACCCAACGACTACAAACCCACCGCCTATAAACCCACCGACTACAAACCCACCTACCACAAACCCACCGACTTCAAACCCTTAAATGTTTGAAATTTATGAGCCACAACATCCAGAAAATTCAAATGTGGAAGAGTTGAATTATGTATATGATAACATGATGACTCTAATACAACTGGGTGCAATACGGTTGGAGACGTTGTTACAGTGCCCATGCGTAACACTCATACAGTGCAAAACACTCATACAATCACAAGTATTCTAACTTGGGCTAAAAGGTTACGCAATTGATCCAGGGGCTGACTACGTAATGAATTCGGACGATGAAATGGTTTTTCGTCCCCCGAAAGTGAAGGATATCGATACAAGAGGTTGGACGGACGTGATATTGACCGTGACTGCTCGTCATCAATTTCCTCTTTGGTTATTGATTTATGTAATCTTGCGTTAAAATTTCTAATTAGTTATGTCTTAATTTTAGTTTTAGCTATGTATTAGTTTTAGTTTTAGGTATGTATTAAGTTTAATGTTAGTTATGTAGTAAATCCAATTTTAGTTTTGTAGTAATTGTATTTTTTTGTTATGTAGTAGTTACAATTTTAATGTCTTTTATTTAAAAAATAAAAAAAAACATTTTATTCTAATGGTTCAGGTTAGTGATGCCTTCAAAATTGTATTTTAGTAAATTGAATCAGTAAAGTGATGTAACAGTGCAAGATTGATGAAAATCATGATAGGTCAATAAAGTTCAGTTATGCGCTTCTCCCACCCTAACTAGAGTTGGCATCATGAGTTAGACCATGTGTAATGGTAAGGTTAAAAATTTCAAGACCATAGGGCATTAATTGATACGTGGCATGTGGGACTATTAAGGGATTCAAATTAGGATGAAGGTGTAGTGGTAAGGTGAAAATTTTAATTAAGCATCTAATCATTTAATATTAATTACTTTTTTTTTTGAACGGCCAACTAAAGAATCGTCGGGTACTCTCATACGCGGCCCCCATTGGCAAAGAGAAGCCCACAGACTCGGAGCCGAACTCACGAGCCCCGTGTGCCAGTTCCAGCGAAAACCCGGCCCACATACCTGCCCGAAAGCACGACGGTAGCGAACCGGTAAAACCTGTCTAGCTCAGGAGTCAAACCCATAACCACAAGGGTCAAGTGTCTCTCCCTCATCACCTCATACACTCACCACAAGGATGGGTGGTTATTAATTACTTTTTTATTTAATAAAACCTTTCAAATATCTTCGATTACTTTTCTGTTACTAACAACCAATCACAACATATAACATGTTAACTCATTTTTTTCATATACTTTTTTGAACTCTTTGAAACAAGGTTTTTTTAGACCAAAAATTTAGAACCATAACCAGTTTGTGAAACCCGATTTTGAGACCGGCTTAGAAAAAAAATATATTTGTACATCTCTGTGGCAAATTTTTAACACCTAAATTCCAACTTATCTTGCACTTGTAAGGATGTGAATCCACAACTTCACATATGTAAGAAGGAAACCATACCACTTGCAAAGATTTGAATCCACAATGTAACAGTACCGATTTACCGAGAAGATTAACATGGATCATTGTGACACCCTAGGCGAATCCCACATCGGCCGTGGAACGGAGAGATCCTTGGTTCATAAGTAATCCAAAGCCTCTTAAATCACCAATGCATTTTTAGGTTTAATGTTAGTGGATGAGGGGAGAACTCCACAGTTAAGCGTGTTCAGGTGTAAGCAATACCATGATGGGTAACTTCTTAGAAAGTCTTCAACGGGGCAACCAAAAACAAATCCGTGACCTCTGGATGGGCAACCATCGGGGCAAAGTGGACAATATTGGTGGTGAGAGGGGCCAGATGTTACAGATGGTATCAGAGCCACTCCTGAGCCATTCTGGATGGTGGGGGCAAACCTCATCGAGGACAATGAGTCCCTAAGGGTGGGGGGGGGGGGGTGTGATTGTAACAGTACTGATTTACCGAGAAGATTAATGTGGATCATTGTGACACCCTAGACAAATCTCACATCGGCCATGGGCATGAGAGATCATTGGCTCATAAGTAATCCAACGCCTCTTAATCACCAATGTGTTTTGGGGCTTAATGTTAGTGGATGAGAGAAGAACTCCACAGTTAAGCATGCTCAGGTGAGAGCAGTACCAAGATGGGTGACCTCCTGGGAAATTTGCACCGGGACAACCAAAAACAAATTCGTAAGCTTTGAATGGACACCATCAAAGTAAAGCAAATAATATTAATGGTGAGAGAGGCCGAATGTTACCCACAACCTTATATCTATCTTTGTAAATGAATAGGATAGGTAAAAAAAATAGACAAATAGTGGGGAATTGTGTGGGGCCCCGGCTAGTGCCCTTCAAGGAAGGGACTTGATCAATTCTCATTCAGAATGGGTATTTTTTTTTTTTTAACATCTTATGCTTTTAGTGGGGCCGAGCCACCCTTTTGACACATAGTAAATCTGCCAATTATATATATTACTAAAACACAACGTCGGTGGCCGTCAGTATTTTACCTTGGTCAACTAAGTGTTGCTGCCCAATGTTCATGAATTCATCTTTTACACTCATATTTTTTCAACCGGTTCCAAGGCTAAGAACTTCACGATGACTGGTCGGTCGTAGCGAAGACCCGAACGGTGAGAGACACCGGCGACGTCCGCGCCCGCAGCTGCGACGGCTTCGTCGATGTTTTTGTGGTTCGTTGGTTGCTCCAGTTACACCCTTCCGATCAACGGTTGCTTTTAGATGAGTAAAAGGGTGAATGATGAAGGTGAAGATGTAGAAGCGGGGAAAGCAAGTCGGGCGCTTAAGAGGCTGTACAGACGCATTGGATGGTTGTACTGCTCGCTCGCTAGGGGAGCGGCTGACTAGCGGTGGTGGACGGTGGCGGCAGACGCTGGTAGATGCGGCTGGTCGGAGTTAGTGGTGGTGATGTTTGTACCGGAACAGAGACCGAGACGTTCAGAAGTGAGGTCAGAGGTTAGTTCGGTGTATGTTATCGAGGAGAAGGTGGGTTACAGCGGAAGTGGTCGGACGTGACAGGTTGTTTGGTGGTTTGTGGTGTCTCGAGTGGTGGTAGTTGGAGAATGATGTTGCATTCTTTCTTCTTTTTCCATAGTAAGTGCAATAAACATTCAAGGAGTTTATACACTAGCCTTGGTTACTCCATGCTTTCATTTCCAATAGTACTACAAAAGTCAACAGTGTTATTACCTATCAAAATCATTTAGTAGACGGACTTGATGAGGTCGATCTCCAACAGGCTGAGGCCATTACAAACAACTACAACATGCGTTTTCGTACAGTTAGCGCATAATGTGTCTATTGTGCATTGGCCGTGGGTTACGTGACACGTTGCCTAATCCGTTCTACGTTGGCGATGTACCCGCGCCGCAACGCGCGCGGGTCTAATTGCTAGTTTTGTACTTAAAGAGATATCTATTAGCAATCTATTAGCGTGCGCGCATGGGCTCACATCACACACCTCAAAATAGGAATAATTAACAGAATATTATAAAGGCCTCACGCGCCACCTAGGACATGCCAACTAATAGGAGACAAGGAAAGGGACATGTGGCCAATTAAAGGAGATAATTCCCCACTCCATGATCTCCTGGCATGCAGAAAGAACAACAATGACACTCGAAAAGGAGACCCATCCGATGACAGGAGGACATCGCAATATTCCTTAACGGTTGTCAACCGTAGGGCCCGCACGAGACATTTGTCATCACCCAATCGGCCAATCACAAGGTGGCTCCTAGTACTATAAATACCCTTCCTTCCTAGAGAGAAGAGGTCGGTCATTCTCTTAGCAAAAAAAAAAAAAAAGAGCCTAGAATAGCCACTCTAAACTGTGTGAGAAAGATTGTAGTCGAAATACTTGTAATTTGTGTTTGTTCGAGTTCCTTGTAATCGTGCAGTCCGTTATCAATAAACATATCTCATTACTTTGCTCGTATTTAACATCTTTATATCAGTGTTTCTTCAGGACTCACAAAACGAAGCATTATAGTGAAAAAGATTACAAGAAAGAAAAACTAGTTTGAAAAAAATAATAATAATATAGAATAATTACGTGATTAGTCCATCTGGTGTAGTATTATGACTCTAATACATATTTATTGAAACTTTCTCATGAATTCTCTCATTTTATTATTTAATACAATAAATTCTAATTTAATTATAATCATTGATTTGCAAAAGCATAATATTAGTTTATTAAATTGAATTTTAGTAATTATATTAATAGTCATAGTTGTAACTGAAATCATTAATAAAAGAAAACAATTCTTTTTTATATAACATATTTATATTTATGTATTATTAACTTTGAATTTAAATTATGTACCTTAAATTAACCAATTTAAAAAAAATGATCTATTATTCTAAGTTTAAAATTAATTTTGTTACAATATTTGACAAATGATTCTTAAGTTTTATTATTTTGGTCATTGTTTTAGATGTTAAACTATGTTCAGCAAATACATATTAATTTTAAATGCTTAAAATAGTTCAAAAGTCAAATAAACAAATTAATAATAACGTAATGCAATTAGTCAAGCTTTTTTGTGAGACTTTCATATTGTTCAAAACAAATAAATAAAATAAATCAATCAACATTAATCGATTTTATCTATAGTAATAAAAGACAGCACATGGAGTACATAGAACTCCATCATAAAGTCTTCAATTTTTTTTATTTTAAACAATACATTTATTTTAATTTGTTTCTTTATTTTATAATTATTACTTATTCAGTTTTTATTTGTAACAACTATAATTATTAATATAATTACTGGAATTTAGTTATATATATATATATTCCATGTTTTTGTAAATCAATTAATATAATTATATTTTAAATCGAAATTAGAAATAAATTATTAGACATAATTTGAAAATGTTTATGAACTAACAAAAGTATCTTTATTAAAAATTATTTATTTTTTAAGATAACGTATTTATATGTTATTAAATTTAAATCGTGTACCTTAAAAAAACATGTTTTTAATATGTGGTCTTTCACTCTAAGTTTAAAACTATATTTCTTACAATTTTCTGAACAAACAAAATAAAACAAATCAATCCACATTAATTAAATATTTGATTTAATACAAAACTAAATATGTTTAGCTATTTTCGTATTATAATAGCTTGATATATAAAATACATTTTATATATGAAAAATCATTAATTGAAATCTTCATTGACTTTGTTTTTTTAAGTTACTTCAATATAGAAATGCAATATCTAAACAGTCTTTTCATTACTAATTCGTTTCAATCTTTATTTTCATGCTATTAATTCACACAATATTTTTTTTTATAATACAATCAAATTGAACCAATAAATGTGACGTGTGCGTATATACACATAATTTTACAATGAATTAACACATATTTTGCTTTAATATTTATAAAAATGGTTTAGACCTTAATATTAAAGGACACACAATAGGGCAAGTGTACCCTGTCACATATGTAGTAATGTATAGATAAGAACCAGATATCGATCCATGGACGCGCGCGGAGCAATGGTACTAAAACTCTGTCCCCCATTTACCAGTAGAAAAAGATAGTTTGAGTTTGTTTATAACTAGATTAATTCTAAAACATATAAATAACACAAGTAAGACTCCAAATAGAAAATATAAATATATAGACTATAATATATCAACCCTAGCATGTCATCTACAAATCATATAAAATAAAGGCGTGTGATCAACATTCCCATTCTCCGACAGTTAGTGTCCCTTTCGGGCATCCTAACATGACAACTATACAGAAAACTAACACGAGTACACACGTTAACCACTTCAAGTCGTTTATTAGCGAGCAGCTGATATGATCTCACGCAGATCTTCTAAAGATAAGCTAGTCATCTGTTAAGAGTTTTCTAACCTCACTAATTCAGGAAAGCAATACCGAATACACAACACAACCACCTAAACTAGCATAAAGTAGAGCATTTCACAAGCTATTCCATTTTACCAACTTTGAACCCAGATCTACTAAGATTGCTATTTCTACCAAAATAACTACCGAAGATCATTAACCGTGTCAAAGACCAGTAACGGCACCATTAAGCTTTTAAAACCCTTTTACGTGTTGGTAAGCATTTTTAACCATCATTCGACTGACTTTAACCAAACCAATACCCGGTTACAGTTTCATGGCGTAAACTTATTAACAAGTTAACTAGTCTACTACCGGACGATTAAACGGACGGTTTTTTCAACATTTATCCGCCTAACACATTCGATATTCGCCAAAGTCATTCAAATACAACTACAAATCCAACAACAATGAAACAAGGTTGCGCTATGATCATCAAGATCTGAACGTGAAAAACGCCAAATTTATATAAGACATGATTAACTACACAAATGATTGTTTAACGTACTATATACTATTGTTCTTGCCCGTAGGCGTACGATTAACTATAACAACATCACAATAGCATACGAAAATCAGATTTGAAACATAAATGTTTAAAGGATCAAACCATATAAAATGCTAAAAAGATGGATTGGATGATGAGGGGTGGATCAGATGATTCCCGAGCTTGTTCCACGCCTGTGTAGCACTTCAGAAGCTCCAAAAATCGCCAGAAAACGTTCCCCAAGGATCCAACCCTTGATCAGTGGGCTGAATGGCCAATTTATAGCTGAACAGGGCCTCCGAGCAGCCACTCGGCCTTTGTGAGCGGCCGCTCACTTTTCAAACCAAGTGGACGAGTTACTGCACATGACGTAGTGTCACACCCTCAAAATCCACTTGCGAAGTTTTACCGCGAGGCGCATGACAAACCAGGATCCAAACCAACGATCACAATAAACAAGTCTAAATGAATTAAAATGCAATTTCAAAACACAGTTTAAAATCCCGTTTACAGCGGAAGCTTATTCAAAACATTATCCAAAATAATAATCAATGTTAAATGTTGTAAGACCATGCAACCCTAACATAGACGCCGTGCAGACGCGTGCGTCCTAGTCCAGTCGTGCTACCTTAGCGACCTGAGAAAACATGTAAAAGTTTACGTCAGCACAAAAATGCTGGTGAGTTTACAGGTTTTGTATCCAAGTACCAAGTCCACCTGTCCATACTATAACAAATAGAAAACCAGTATACGCTAGCTAGGCGTACGTTTTGTTACTACCACGATTGGAAAACCATTACTAACGCGAATACCAAAAGTATGCCCGATGTATGTTCCTGTTGTTCCTGTTGTTCCTGTTTGAGACAATATGCACCCGCCGACCCTCCAAGTCGACGAGCGGGGTTGGTCACTCCCAATAGCGCTATTCACATTTCCCCGTTGTGCAAACCCGCACATTCATGGTTCCCCCCGGGACTTCCAAAGATCGTGTAGTACACAATAGAAACCCATAGTATGACAGTAGTTACCAAATATAGTTTTAACACATGTTTTCTCCCCCGAAAGTATAAAACCAGTTTAAAAGAGGGGCCGTAAACTCACCTTAAGTTCCGTTACTCCTTAACCCGAGTAAACTCAGCTGCTATGCTAGTCCCGTAAAGCGGCGACCTAACATACGACAGTTACAAGTACTTAGACTAATAACCCGCGGGTTAATTAGTCCCTAGATGTCCAGACCATAACCAAGTTCGTTTGAAAACACCGTGACTGTTTAACCGACCCAAAGTACAAGACTCGACATCCCATTGGTGACCCGAGACTCCCCGTGTTATGTTTACGCTCCAAAACATACAATAACGCAAGTATACTTAACATACGTTAACGCACAACAAGTTATAGCACATAGTTCACGTACCACCGAATTACATCCAAACATATGTTACCAAGTTACCATATATGTTACGAGGTTCCTAGCATGTTACTATATGTCCAATCGGGTCTCGGAATGTTATTTTACACTTACAATAGTAGTACACGCGATTAGGAAACGTAAACTAGCCATTAGGACTGATTGCGTATAAGTTCATGTGATTAGGGCTAATTGCATTACTATTCACGTGATCAGGGCTGATTGCATTACTATTCACGTGATCAGGGCTGATTGCATTACTATTCACGCGATTTGGGGCTGATCGCATGACTGTTCATGCGATTTGGCCCTGATTGCATGTAAAAGTGGCGATTAGGAATCCTAATCGCCCGTAACCTTGCTGTTCCAGTTTTTCGCGCGTTTAATGCCCCAAATCAGATCCAGAACGTGTGTAACTACCCAATATCATCCCAAACACTATCCTAAACATGTTTCAACCAAAATCCCTCGTTTAACCTCGTGTAATCAGTCCTGCATGCAACCAAGTAATCCAAACATATACACATAGCATGCAATCATCATACTAACATGCATAACAATAACCCTAATAATCAATTAATCAGATTTCTATCATCATACTATCAATATCAATTCTGATCTAACCAAATAACATATCAATCAAGCATCATGAATCATAAAAATCCTAGCTTTCTAATCATACACACCCACAACGCATGTATATTGGTTATAATCCGATTAATAATCCGTATTAATGATTTTCAGAAAGCTTTTTCGTTTATGAACAGGTCTGGACCATTAGGGATTGATTAAAAACGTTTACAAAGTGTTATGGATGAGAATCAAACCTTAGGATTATGAAAGAATGATGGTTAGACCTTGAAACCTTGTGTTTTTGATCAAAATCGCCTTCCAGAGGTTGTTTATGTGTTTGGGGCGGTTATGGGACGACTAGGGTTGATATTAGGGAGTTTAGGAGGTTAAGCATTGTATTTATAGGCGTTTCTAGTCGTCCAGCACGTAACATGCGATTATGCAGCTTTACACGCGATCAGGAAGCCTAATCGCGTAACTATTCATGCGATCGGGGCCTAATCGCATGAACAGTCATGCGATCAGTACCCTGATCGCCCCTAAAGTTCCCAGTCGCCCCACATATAGGCGATTTGGTCATCCTGATCGCCTATATGGGCCTGTTTTGTGTGTTTTGCGCGTTAAACCCCGTTTTAACATATGTTAACACATTTTAATGTACCGACAAGTCACATAATGATTGTAAACACATAACACAAGTAAATACACACATTCACACTCGTTCACCAATTCCCGGGACTCGAGACTCGTACGTTCCGTATGCCCTGACGATCCTACAAATCGTCACCGTTTGTACACTTGGTTAAGGACCGACATCTAATGAACCTCTATCCAATGATCCTCTAGACTAAACCAATAGTTCCCGAACTATAACCCGACTTAACTAACCCAGTTAAGTACAATATACGCGTGACTCGCTAAGGTAGACTTTCATCTAGACAACGTTGTTAACCAGAATTTGCCGGGTGTCACATCATCCCCACGTTAAAAGAATTTTCGTCCCGAAAATTGCACAAGTACAGAAAGAACAAAAGAAATAACGAAGGAAGCAAAACAAAAAGATAGATACCATGAGAGAGATTTACCCGAGTTGTCACATCATCCCCACGTTAAAAGGAATCTCGACCCGAGATTCATTCAACTGCCGAAGAGACATGTCTCGACTCGAACGCTTCCTTAGGAAAGAGATGAGGATACTTAGACTTCATCTGATCCTCCCGTTCCCATGTATATTCCGGTCCCCGGTTTGAGTTCCACCGAACCTTAACGATACGAATCTTGCTGTGACGCAGGCTACGAATCTTGTAATCAAGGATCTCCACAGGTTCTTCCACAATCCGAAGACGATCATCAACCTTGATCTCTTCTAGTGGAACGATGAGAGACTCGTCAGCCAGACACTTCTTCAAGTTTGACACGTGAAAGACGTTATGTACGTTACCGAGCTCCGTCGGTAAATCCAGACGATATGCCACCGGTCCAATCCGTTCCAGGATCGTAAATGGTCCGACATACCGTGGGTTGAGTTTGCCACGCTTCCCAAAGCGTATGACGCCCTTCCACGGTGAGACTTTTAGAAGTACCTTGTCATTGACTTGGAATTCCAGTGGTTTGCGACGCTGATCAGCATAACTCTTTTGCCGGTCCCGTGCCGCCGCCAACCGATTTCGAATCTGTACGATCTTTTCTGAAGTTTCGTACACTAGTTCAGGCCCAGTGAGTTGACTCTCACCCACTTCAGCCCAACAAAGAGGAGAACGGCATTTCCGTCCGTACAGTGCTTCGAACGGAGCCGCCTTGATGCTCGTGTGATAACTGTTATTGTACGAGAATTCTACCAACGGCAGATGAGCTTCCCAACCCTTGCCAAAATCGATCGCACACGCCCGCAGCATGTCTTCTAAAGTTTGAATCGTACGCTCACTCTGACCGTCAGTCTGTGGATGGTAAGCCGTACTCATGTCTAGTTGGGTACCCAAAGCCTTGTGTAAAGACTTCCAGAAGTGAGAAGTAAAATGGGAGTCACGATCCGAGATAATAGAAACTGGTACCCCGTGCTTAGAAACAACTTCTTTCAAGTAAAGACGAGCCAAACGATCCATGGTGTCGGTCTCCTTAATAGCAAGAAAATGAGCTGATTTCGTCAATCGATCGACAATCACCCATATCTTGTCGTTCCCGCTTGGTGATTTAGGAAGTTGTGTGACAAAATCCATAGTAATCCGTTCCCACTTCCATTCCGGAATTTCAGGTTGTTGCAGGAGACCCGACGGTTTCTGGTATTCCACCTTGACCTTAGCACAGGTCAAGCATTTGCTCACGTATGAGGCTATGTCCGACCTCATGTTTGGCCACCAGTAAAGCACCTTCAGATCTTGGTACATCTTATCCGAACCAGGATGAATAGAATATCGGGACTTATGAGCTTCATCAAGAACAAGCTCCCGTAGTCCCCCGAATAAAGGAACCCATATGCGTTCTGCGAAATAGTGCAGGCCATCAGGCCTTCGCTCTAGGTGCTTGTCGGCACCGTGCATAGTTTCAGCTTTAAGGTTTTCCTCCTTCAAAGCTTCTAACTGGGCAGAACGGAGTTGATCAGGTAACGATGAATGAATAGTGAGCTGCAACGCCCGAACGCGACGAGGTTTAGAAGATTCCTTCCTGCTCAAGGCGTCTGCTACAACATTCGCCTTGCCAGGATGGTACTTAATAGCACAATCATAGTCGTTCAAAAGTTCAATCCAACGACGCTGTCGTATGTTCAAGTGTTGTTGGTCGAAAATGTGTTGGAGACTCTTGTGATCGGTGTAGATGGTGCATTTGGTACCGTACAAGTAATGTCTCCAAATTTTCAACGCGAATACCACGGCACCCAACTCCAAGTCATGAGTTGTGTAGTTCTTCTCGTGTACTTTGAGTTGACGAGAAGCATACGCAATCACTTTCTCGCGTTGCATCAACACGCAACCGAGTCCATGAATGGAAGCATCACAGTAAACAACAAAATCATCAGGACCCTCAGGTAAAGACAAAATAGGAGCAGAACACAGTTTAGACTTCAGTTCTTCAAACGCGGACTCTTGTGATTCACCCCAGTCGAACTTCCTATCCTTCTGAGTGAGAGTGGTGAGGGGTTGAGCAATCTTCGAGAACCCCTGAATGAAACGACGATAGTAGCCCGCAAGGCCTAGGAATTGCCGCACCTCAGTTGGCGTCTTTGGTGCTCCCCAGTCCTTGATCGCTTCGATCTTAGCTGGATCGACATGAATTCCTAGTTCATTGACCACATGTCCTAGGAATTGAACTTCGCGTAACCAAAAGTCACACTTTGGGAACTTGGCGTAAAGTTGCTCCCGTCGTAAAAGTTCCAAAACTAACCGCAGATGTTCCCCGTGTTCGGTCTCGTTCTTGGAGTAGATCAGAATGTCATCAATAAACACAATGACGAACTTATCCAGATATGGTTTACAGACGCGGTTCATCAAGTCCATGAAAACCGCCGGTGCGTTCGTAAGACCGAAAGGCATGACCAAAAATTCGAAATGGCCATAGCGTGTTCGAAAAGCAGTCTTTGCAACGTCAGCCTCCCTGACGCGCAGTTGGTGATAACCGGACCTCAAATCGATCTTGGAATAATAACTAGAACCCTGAAGCTGGTCGAATAGATCATCGATACGTGGAAGAGGATAACGGTTCTTGACGGTCAATTTGTTCAGCTCTCTGTAGTCTACACACAATCGGAAACTCCCATCCTTCTTCTTGACAAATAAAATCGGGGCTCCCCAAGGGGAAGAACTTGGTCGGATGAAACCCTTGTCCAAGAGTTCCTGTAACTGACTAGACAATTCCTGCATCTCGGGAGGTGCAAGACGGTAGGGGGCCCGAGCAATAGGAGCAGCCCCTGGTACGAGGTCAATACCGAACTCGACTTGACGATGAGGAGGAAGACCAGATAAATCATCGGGAAAAACATCAAGAAACTCGCGTACCACCGGAATGTCGTCGATCTTCTTCTCATCAACAGAGGAAACAGATAAAAGCGCCAAAATGGCTGGATAACCCTTTCGAAGACACTTAAGGGCTTTCATGCTAGAGATGATGTTTAGCGGAACACCACCCTTGATACCGTACACAGAAAGAAATTCTCCATCAGGGAGAGGAATCCGAATAACCTTATCGTAACAGACAATCTCCGCGCGATACAAAGATAACCAATCCATTCCTACCACAACGTCAAAACTACCCAAAGGTACCGGCATAAGGTCGATGGGGAACGATAAACCCGACAACTCTAACTGACACTCCCGAAGGACACTAGTAGCTTCAATCGTCTTACCGTCAGCTAACTCAATAATATACTTGGCCTCTAATGGTACGGGTGCTACATTTAGCAGTCGACTAACATCCATGGATACAAAACTCTTGTCGGCACCAGAATCAAATAACACGCTAACAGAACGATTATTGAGAAGAAACGTACCGGTGACTGTATCAGGGTCCTGTCTAGCCTCAGCGGCTCCGATGACGAAGGCACGTGCGTTTCTGCCGCCGCCCCCGTTGTTCCCATTCCCGTTGTTTCCACCCTGTTTCAGTTTTGGACAATCCTTCTTGTAATGTCCAGTGTCACCACAGTTATAGCATCCTTGTTTCCCTGTAGTCCCCTGAGTAGTCGGAGCTGAACTGTTGGTCGGAGCCTGAGTCGATGGAAGTGTAGCCCGACAATCTTTAGCATAGTGACCTGTTCGCTGGCAGCGGTGACAACGGTTACTGTCGCAGTTCCCTTGGTGATGGCGTCCACACTTGTTGCATTTGGGTAGTTTTCCCGCATAACCACCCTGCTTGTTACCCGAAGACGATGAACCCCCATTATCAAACCTTTTACCCTGCTGTGTAGACCCAGATCCTTTCCCGTCGTTTTCCCACTTGCGCTTATTGTTCTCTGGAGTCTTCGCAGTCGAACCTTTCGCAGGCAAAATCCCCTCATTCACCTTTAAGTTAGTCATTCTATGGGCCGATCGAACTACCTCCGCATAAGTAGGATGATTTCCAGCAGCCACCAACCCTGCAATTTCCGGCACTAACCCTGAGACATAATGTTCAATCTTACGATACTCTGGCACGTGCAGATCGGGACACAGCACTGCCAACTCATTCCTCCTCACAGTATACTTCTCGATTTCCGACCCAGTCATCTTGAGGTTCCACACCTCATGCTCCAGCTTCTGTACTTCTTCCCTCGGGCAATACTCCCGCTTCAGCAACTGCACAAAGTTCTCCCATGGCATAGCATATGCCTCCCCAATACCCATGTTCTGGGTAATGCCATTCCACCAAGTCAATGCCACGTCCTGAAATAACGCAGCCGAATACTTCACCCGATCTTCTGGGAGACAGTTACACATCAGAAATACCGACTCCACTTTCTCCAACCATCTAAGCAAACTGACCGCACCCTCAGTGCCAGAGAATTCCTGGGGCTTGCAGTCCCGGAACATCTTGTAGGTGCACATGGGTGGGGGTGGGTCAACAGGACCACCTGAAATGAAACGTATGAGAAACCACGAATAACGTACACAAGGTTCATCAATGAGGCAAAGAAAATGGATAAAACAACTTACCACCACCGTTGTGCCCTAACTGAAAGGCAGCTTGGAGCAAGTTATTCAGATCAGCCTGTGATAGGTTAATACCTCCACCACGACCACCAGCACCACCACGACCACCACCACGTCCACCATTGCGACTACCTCCTCGTCCTCCACGCACTCCAGACATGATTCTGGCAGAAAGAACGAGAAAATTTAGTTTCGCAGTTAAAGATAACTACTAATGTTCACAAGATCAAAGCTAGATCCAATCCAGGAATATCCCCTCGAACCCAGAGCTCACTAGTGCTTCCATGCATTTCGTTTTATGATTTTGTGTGCACCCAAAATGATAAAACGCTCTACATGGTCCTCCAAGTGTTCTCCTAGTTCAAAGTTCAAATCACCGAACATAGACTCTTAGCTATACACCGTAATACCACGGTAGTTTATGACAAGTGTTTCTATTGGAGTGCGAAAGGGAGATGTCCGAGCCTTGGACAAATCTCAAGAGTACACGAGTTACTCCAATAGGCTACACTGCCTAGATAATAAGTAACCTAACCTAAGATAGAACGGATGATGTAACGTAGAAAGACCAACGATCTAGAGACACCCCGACAAGACCATACGTAAATCACTATAACGTTTAGTACCATGTGATCGTCTAGTGTGTGCGACTCGGCTATAGACTAGACTCTACATGCAGTCCTAGTTCACTATAACCATTGGCTCTGATACCAATCTGTCACACCCTCAAAATCCACTTGCGGAGTTTTACCGCGAGGCGCATGACAAACCAGGATCCAAACCAACGATCACAATAAACAAGTCTAAATGAATTAAAATGCAATTTCAAAACACAGTTTAAAATCCCGTTTACAGCGGAAGCTTATTCAAAACATTATCCAAAATAATAATCAATGTTAAATGTTGTAAGACCATGCAACCCTAACATAGACGCCGTGCAGACGCGTGCGTCCTAGTCCAGTCGTGCTACCTTAGCGACCTGAGAAAACATGTAAAAGTTTACGTCAGCACAAAAATGCTGGTGAGTTTACAGGTTTTGTATCCAAGTACCAAGTCCACCTGTCCATACTATAACAAATAGAAAACCAGTATACGCTAGCTAGGCGTACGTTTTGTTACTACCACGATTGGAAAACCATTACTAACGCGAATACCAAAAGTATGCCCGATGTATGTTCCTGTTGTTCCTGTTGTTCCTGTTTGAGACAATATGCACCCGCCGACCCTCCAAGTCGACGAGCGGGGTTGGTCACTCCCAATAGCGCTATTCACATTTCCCCGTTGTGCAAACCCGCACATTCATGGTTCCCCCCGGGACTTCCAAAGATCGTGTAGTACACAATAGAAACCCATAGTATGACAGTAGTTACCAAATATAGTTTTAACACATGTTTTCTCCCCCGAAAGTATAAAACCAGTTTAAAAGAGGGGCCGTAAACTCACCTTAAGTTCCGTTACTCCTTAACCCGAGTAAACTCAGCTGCTATGCTAGTCCCGTAAAGCGGCGACCTAACATACGACAGTTACAAGTACTTAGACTAATAACCCGCGGGTTAATTAGTCCCTAGATGTCCAGACCATAACCAAGTTCGTTTGAAAACACCGTGACTGTTTAACCGACCCAAAGTACAAGACTCGACATCCCATTGGTGACCCGAGACTCCCCGTGTTATGTTTACGCTCCAAAACATACAATAACGCAAGTATACTTAACATACGTTAACGCACAACAAGTTATAGCACATAGTTCACGTACCACCGAATTACATCCAAACATATGTTACCAAGTTACCATATATGTTACGAGGTTCCTAGCATGTTACTATATGTCCAATCGGGTCTCGGAATGTTATTTTACACTTACAATAGTAGTACACGCGATTAGGAAACGTAAACTAGCCATTAGGACTGATTGCGTATAAGTTCATGTGATTAGGGCTAATTGCATTACTATTCACGTGATCAGGGCTGATTGCATTACTATTCACGTGATCAGGGCTGATTGCATTACTATTCACGCGATTTGGGGCTGATCGCATGACTGTTCATGCGATTTGGCCCTGATTGCATGTAAAAGTGGCGATTAGGAATCCTAATCGCCCGTAACCTTGCTGTTCCAGTTTTTCGCGCGTTTAATGCCCCAAATCAGATCCAGAACGTGTGTAACTACCCAATATCATCCCAAACACTATCCTAAACATGTTTCAACCAAAATCCCTCGTTTAACCTCGTGTAATCAGTCCTGCATGCAACCAAGTAATCCAAACATATACACATAGCATGTAATCATCATACTAACATGCATAACAATAACCCTAATAATCAATTAATCAGATTTCTATCATCATACTATCAATATCAATTCTGATCTAACCAAATAACATATCAATCAAGCATCATGAATCATAAAAATCCTAGCTTTCTAATCATACACACCCACAACGCATGTATATTGGTTATAATCCGATTAATAATCCGTATTAATGATTTTCAGAAAGCTTTTTCGTTTATGAACAGGTCTGGACCATTAGGGATTGATTAAAAACGTTTACAAAGTGTTATGGATGAGAATCAAACCTTAGGATTATGAAAGAATGATGGTTAGACCTTGAAACCTTGTGTTTTTGATCAAAATCGCCTTCCAGAGGTTGTTTATGTGTTTGGGGCGGTTATGGGACGACTAGGGTTGATATTAGGGAGTTTAGGAGGTTAAGCATTGTATTTATAGGCGTTTCTAGTCGTCCAGCACGTAACATGCGATTATGCAGCTTTACACGCGATCAGGAAGCCTAATCGCGTAACTATTCATGCGATCGGGGCCTAATCGCATGAACAGTCATACGATCAGTACCCTGATCGCCCCTAAAGTTCCCAGTCGCCCCACATATAGGCGATTTGGTCATCCTGATCGCCTATATGGGCCTGTTTTGTGTGTTTTGCGCGTTAAACCCCGTTTTAACATATGTTAACACATTTTAATGTACCGACAAGTCACATAATGATTGTAAACACATAACACAAGTAAATACACACATTCACACTCGTTCACCAATTCCCGGGACTCGAGACTCGTACGTTCCGTATGCCCTGACGATCCTACAAATCGTCACCGTTTGTACACTTGGTTAAGGACCGACATCTAATGAACCTCTATCCAATGATCCTCTAGACTAAACCAATAGTTCCCGAACTATAACCCGACTTAACTAACCCAGTTAAGTACAATATACGCGTGACTCGCTAAGGTAGACTTTCATCTAGACAACGTTGTTAACCAGAATTTGCCGGGTGTCACACGTAGGCCTTCCAGAAGGTCCCCAGAAATATCTGGGAAAGCGCGCGGCCGCTCACAGGGAGTGAGCGGCCGCTCACAGGGCCTGAGGTCCTGTTTGTGCGCCGAAATCTTCGTTTTTCCTTCTGTTGTGCTTCCGGGACATTGTTTAAGACCTGAAATCGTAAAGATACCCAAATAAGTACCAATTCCTGTGTATAAGGTCAAAAACATATGAAAATGGGAGTTAAATGGGGACTTTTATATGTGTAATTTAAAGTATATCAAAATATCATTATTTTAAGGACCTTAATGTTAGAAAAAAATGATTATACACTCAAGGTTAGAAATACTTTGGCTTTAGAGGAAACTTGATGTCAAATTCCAAAATGAACAATACTCGATTGGGATGGTTTAATGGATGAGGAGATACTTTTAAATTAATTTCATTTTTTATATTTTAGCTTAAACAGATTACCTTTATTACTTTTTGAGTAAAGTTCACTGATGGTCCGTGTGGTTTGCCCAAATTTCACGTATGCCCCCATATATTTTCAATGGTCCCCAACATTGACATTTTATAACCTTTTGGTCCCTACCAGCTAACGTCGTTAAATTTTATCAGTTAAGTCATGTAAAATGACCAAAATACCCATAGGGACCATCTGAGCAGTTTAATCTTTTATATATATGACCAGCACCACCACTTCCTCCTCTTCAAACAACCAACATCACCCCCTCCTCCTCCTCCTCCTCCTCCAACCACCACCACCACCTCACTCATTTTGAGACTTATTTTTTTTCCAAATCCACTATCCTTAAAGTCAACGAACCACCATGGACGAACCACCGAACCCCAACCCTAACCAACGAACCACCTTCTCTTGAACCCCAAACAAACAGAAACCCAAACCCAAACCCCAGACCACATAACCGGTCACCACCAAGAACCTTAAACACCTAGATTCGCCTTCCACAGTCACCATCCTCACACCAAATCGAACCAACAACGACCTGGACCCAAGGGTCACCACCTGGTTGCGTCTCTACTTTGTGAGGATTACACAGCGCCGCCACCACCATCCCCGGTGGTGGCCGGTCGTCGTTTTACAGGAGAGAGGGAGAGACGAGATGATGGAGAGAGGGGTAATTTGGTTTGATAGAGACACGATTGTATCTGAGGCCATAACAATGAATGGAACAAGATCGAATGAGTGGAACAAGATCGAATTTTTAAAGATGTGATTTGTTGATCCAAATGTTATTTTTGATCCGGACGTTATTTTTGAAGATGTGTATCTGTATTTGTATTATCAACCCCTAATAAAATGGAGAGGTTTAGATATATATATATATATATATATATATATATATATATATATATATATAGAGAGAGAGAGAGAGAGAGAGAGAGCTAGAGAGAGAGAGAAAAATGGTAGTGGTGATGGTTGTGGTAGATAGGTGTGGTATTGTGGTGGGGGCTGAGAAGAGAATGAGATATTTTTTTTAAAGAGGGGTAATTTAGTAATTTCACATTGACTTAACTGAAAAATTTAACCTCCATCCAAGTCAGGGACCATTAATGAAACAAAATACAACCACATATCCCATACGTGTAATTTCGAAATGCTGAGGAACAGAGTTTAAATTTGGGCAAACCATAGGGACCATCTATGCACTTTACTCTTACTTTTTTATTTTTGTTTTGTTTTATTGTACATGTAGTCTACATGGTAATAGCCACGGTATGGAAGATATATATTGAAATGTTTGAAAAAAGTTTTATGTGAATAAAAATGTTTTTTTTTACAAGAAATCATTTAGGGGGTGATGAATATTTAATATTTTTTCGGCTGTAAAGGCAATTTTTTTTAATTATATGTTAAATTTATATATAATATATATAATTTAAATTGTTCAACCCGTGTATCACACGAGTACATAACCTAATAAATAATATAACAATAAACAAAAGTAATAACAATGAGATTAAAACTAAAAAGAATCATTATTTATTTATTTTTTAACATCAAGAAACAAAGTGCAGTGCAACACAGGGTGCCATGATATAGATTAAAATTATTATTATTTATTTGAAAACAAAAATATAGATTAAAATTAGAAAGAATTAACTTATCTTATTTAGCCATACTAAAAGCAACAAGAATTAGAAAGAATTATATTTATTTGAATATATATATATATATATATATATATATATATATATATATATATATAATATAATCCATCATTGTACAATTTGTCAACGTGTATAATTACACAATAACTGTGGGCATGCATGCCCATCTTTTCCTTTATTCTCATCCAACAACATTTACAACAATGCTTTCAATAATGAAAGTATGCATTAATGATTAAACCATCACCAAAACGCCGTCGTTCCATCGTTTATCGTTCACACACTAACCCTACACCTCTGAGATAACTGGTACTTAATACCGGTACCCACAACAATCCCTGGACTTAAGGATTTCTGTTTATCCCCAAACGGAATAAGTACTGGACAAGTGACGTGGATATGATACCTTCCAGATATGAACCTGCCAACTCTCCATCTCACACGTCCGTTCATTTTAATGAGTAAGAAGATTTCGCCATCCGATTCGTCGTCGGATAAGCTGTTACCATTGTAGGGCGCCACAGGAACGTTGGTGCCGTACACGAAAGGAGACCAGACGTTGGTCTCCTTGTGACCTTGGTACACCGGCTGGATGCCGGTGTAGTAAGTGATCTGTTGGTTGCGGTAGGAGGCGAAGACGTTGAGTTTGTCGTAGTATACGCCGATTCGCGAATTGGGGTTTCGGGAGGAGATGGTTACCTGAAATAGTGTTTAAACTTTATAGTTAAGTGTTCTAAATAATAATCATACATTAAAGAAATCAAATTATGTGTGTATAAAAGTTCAATATGTTACGATGACAGAGGGTTAACGGAGACCCTTTTCACCAACCATGATTTGAAACAGTGACGAAAGTATAACTTTTTAATAGAAAGGTTATCAAAAGATTTTTTTAACCACAATTAGAGTTACTAGCTAAATTTATATTATAAAACATCACATTAAAATAAAGCTTATTTTCTCTTCATTTCCTTTTAAAAAAAAAACTCCGAAACACCTATCCTCTCGTTTCTTTTCTTTTCTTTATTAATAAAAAATTCTGAAACATGGTTTATCTTATTTTTCCTTTATTTTCTTTTCCTTCCTTAAATAAGACTGGGATGATCAAAAGAGTCTTTTTTTTACGGTTTACAATGAAGGGTTCCACCTCATATTTTATTTTTAAAAGAAATCATATTTTATGTACAAAAACTGAACAAAGTGTGATGATCGGAGGTTCAACGGACCCTTTTGACCCCGTTTATCCGTACCTGAAAATTGGATGAAAGGAGAATCGTGTTAGGGCCAGAGATATTGAAGGCATAGATGGTGGCATCTTGTAGAGTGAATCTTGGCTTTCTAGGCTGGAGGATGGCCCATGTGATGAAGAAAGTGAGGAGGACGAGGATGGCGAGGATAAGGAAACCGACGCATAGTTTTCGGAGAAGTTTCCTGCGTTTGTTCTTGTGGTGGGTGCACTCTTTAACGGACATGACGACTGTCGGTGGTGGTTTTTTTCACTACGATGGTTGAAAGAAAGGAGTATGGACAGCAATTTAATTTGTTTTGTGATTGGGAGATGTACAAAGTTTAAAGGGGTTGGTTTGGTTTTTATGGGAGTTGGGTGTGTTTTGACAGGTTGTATGGTACATGTGACAATGCAATATGTCATATGTCCGAATCTTTTTAAGATTTGCTTTTTAACTTTGGATCCACAAAGTACAGCTTCTTTCAAACTTCAATAAATTTTGTTTATTTACATTATGTCTTACACTTTAGGGTGTTTTACATTGAGTTTGGAAATGCAAAATTGTTTTTGTTCAGAACTGCTTATTGCCTTTTACTTTTTCAAAAAGAGTTTTAAAAAAAATGTTTGAATTAAATTTTGGGATAAGAAACGTTAAAAAGTCAATAGATTGTCTTTTTTTAAGTGTTTCGTTTAACTTATTGTGAGTATTGGTTGTATGAGTGGTAGATTTATAATTTTTTTCCAAAAGTCAAAAGCCAATAGCCAGGATTTCAAACTTTTCAAAAACAGTTTTTCCACTTTAAAAGCCAAAAGTCAAAACAAAAAGTGTTTTTGGTTACACAAACAACTTATTGACTTATTGGCTTTTTGGAAAAGCCAATAAGTCAATAAGTTGTTTCGAAACTCAATCCCAAACACCCTCTTATTAGGAGATGCTTGTATGTATGCACAACAAGAATCATGTGTAGCTGTACATAATATAACTCGTTATTGAATAAAGAACAAATGTTTTATAATGGATAACATGTGTTAGGAACTAAGAATCTATTTTCCTATTAAGACTACTATTTTTAAGCAACATAAATGTAACATTACGCATTTAATACTTGTACGTTACACCATCGACATTAATAAAACGTCAAGTTTTCATTTTATATTCGCATTTATTATTTTCGTCGCATTTGTGGAACCCTAATACTATATATATAATGTAATATATGTGTGTGGTTTGTTAAATATCAAAAAATAATAAAAACTGCTCTGGCCGGGGTTCGAACCCGCGCCAAAGCCATAGCAACACACACACACAACCATCTGGGCTGGACCATCACCTTGTTTAAACCCGGACACACTTTATATTTATTTACACTCTAAAAACCTTCACAGTTGACAAGAAAGTCAACTGTGGGTTAGCTTGATGATCAATCCAACGATTTAACTCGTAATTGATCTATCTTTGGTAAATTTAGGTGATTACCGGCCCAATACAACACGATTACACGTCAATAACACCAAATCGTTGACCAATTGAATCAATTAAACGCGTATGACATTAATCAAGGTCAACTTTCCAATTAACATTAACCATCGATCCTCAGTATAAATTGATGGTCTGCGAACCTTGATTACTCGCTCACAACTCTCTCTCAACCTCCCATTCTCTCTGTAACACACTAATTATTATAATCGAGTTCGTTGTTTGACTTTTGCCTTGACCCGGCTATCATCATCAAATCAACACTGTGAGTCCTCGTTTTTTTGTGGGGTTTATTCATCGGCAATCAAGCAACAAAAGCCCCATCTTTAATCGGGCTCATGTTGTCTAAATCATCTGATTGCAAATTCTAGGGTTCGTCGATTGGAATTGGGGATAAATCTGATATCATGTATTGTATTTATTTATTTTAAAACAGAAGATATCACAACCACCGGCCTAGGCCAAGTGGTTGTGACCCTGGTTCTCCACAGAGGTCACCCGGGTTTGAGTCCCGGCTCTGACCATTATTTTTGTTCTTTTCCTTTCTTTTTTTTTTTTGTAACAAACAATTATAAATATATATATATATATATTAAAACCTTTTAATCTTTTAAATTCTTTTTAAAATATCAAAACTATTTTATAAATTCTAAAAAAATTATAATTGTTTAATCTGATATAAAAGTTTTATTTGTAATTTTTATTTTTCAGAAATTCATTTATTTAATATTTATAATAATTAAATCATTTTTATACTATTATATTTATAAAAATCCATTTATATATCAAAACAATTTTATTAAATTCTCCAAAATTTATCCTGACTTTTTATAAAGATAAACTTTACTGAAATAATTTTTAATTCAGTAAAATCATTTATTTTATATTTTTAAACAATTTTTGTTAGATTTAATCATAATTAAATCATAATAAATCCAATTTTCATCATTTTTGCACCAAAATTTTATACAAATTATTGTTAATCATTTAGAACAGAAATATGATTTTTAAAATAGGAATTTTTTAATTTTAGTATTTTTGAATATTAAAGTTAAATATTGGCTATTTATAAATAAATAGATTTAAAAATCTATTTTAAATGAAATAATTTTATAAAAATTATTTTTATGCTTCAAACACTTTTATGTGTACATTCAAAATCCAAATTTTATAAAAAGACTTTCTTCCATTAATTATTAGATTTTCCTTTATTAATTAACATTTTAATTTAAAATCCAACAATTGATTATCCCCAAATCAAAACCCTAGGATACACTTGTAAGTTAATTAGACTTAGACTTATTATATATTACCTTATTATAGGGTGATATTTGGAATCTTTTTGGGCAACACAATTATCACATCTTTTCAACAAGTTAACATTTGCTAAGGTGAGTTTTACATAGCCCCTTTTATTTATCACCATTTTTGGGGTGAAACATGTTATAACATTATCATTGCAATTCAATCATCAATGTGTCTATGTGTTTTCTATGTTGCATTATGTCTTGAGCATGATTAGAGTAAGCACCATTCTAGCATAATCATTAACATTGATCAGCCGACGGTATACATTGATAGATCTATTGGACTGACAATCCCACCCGGATACGTGCCTCCTACAAAGGTTACGTGGGTGTTTGTTATCGCATAACATATTCATTTGGAGCATAAGTGTATGGTATGTATCATTTTATAACAGTCAGCAGGGTTGATTATGCACTCGATTTATTTCTAATATGTTCTCACATATGGGCTAGATTAACATGACACATGAATTGCACAACATTTTATTCATTTTATCATCAAAAACCTATGTAATTCTCACCAACTTATGTTGACCCAAAATACTTTCAAAATTAACATGTTTCAGGTAACAATGAAGCTGAGGCTTGAGTTAGCATGAGGATTTTACTTGAAGTTTTATTTGAAGTTATTGAAGTTGCTATTTGATATTATGTATTTGAATTCTTAGACATTATTTCACATTTTGGATATTATGTTTGAATAAATTATTTAAAATTTATATTATACCATGTGCTACTGAAAACAATCATCAATACGTGGCACCCCGATGTTTCCGCCATCGGTTGGGGTGTTACAATAAATGTCACCAAGAAAAACTAAACAAACATACCGCTAGAGATTTGGTGACCCACGAGTACCATGGATTATTTTTGTATAAATCTAAGGTACCCATGTATGTATATAGGACGTATAGGTCGGGATACCTAGTTGTCGGACATACACTCTTGCTAGACTACACGTGGACTTGAGGTGAGTTTTCATGGCCCCGTTTTTATTGTTTTATATTTTGAGGAAAAGCATGCACTGTTTACTTGTTTTAGAATGAATTCCTAGCAGACCGGTGTACATGAGACGATATGTTTAGAGTACTCACTAAAGCCCTCGTATATTAGTTTACCGTAACCATTAGCTATGGATTTAGCCCAGAAACGCATGAATAGATCTATTGGGTTGACACCCCCACTCTTGGTTAGTCGCTCTAACCGGATATATACGATATGAGAGTGCTTGCATTTCTTTTATGATGATACATTGCCTTTGTTGTGCGATATGCGAGGCACTACTCGTCGAGGTTTGGTTATGGACTCATGATGGTTTATCATCATTGCTCTTGGCTAGGCAATGATGTGTCATTCAAGGATTTCATTAAACTTTACATTTTGTTTACAAAACCCGTTAACTTACCAACATTTTGTTAACAAAGTTTTTATGCATTTTTTTCAGGTAACTAAGCTATGGATGGAACTTGGGGGTATGATTGGGCATTCATTTACGACTATCACCTATCGTGTCATCAAAACTTTTGATCCCGTGAAGGGTTTTAAAATGTATTTTGTGGTGTTTGTCGTGGTCGAACACGTTTGGTACTTTTGCTATTAAATAAATATGAATGTTTGCTCAAATCTTGTGCTTGAAAAGCTTTCGTGTTTGCATCCCGTGTTTCCGCCTAGGCGGGGTGTGACAACAATTGTAGGTTGGTAGTTATGTTCTTTCCTCCAGGATATGTTGATTTCTTATATGTATAGTGGGACAACCAACAAACAACGAAACCCATTATCAACGGCTGCTAGAGGCGGAGGCGGTAGGAGATGGGTAAGGTGGTGAAGGTGGTAGGAGATGGGTAAGGCGGCGAGAGTTACCGCCATAGAAACATGGAGGTGTAGCATGAGGAAGAGAGAGAAGGTGTGAGGTATAAATATCCACTCAAATAACAATATAGTTCGTTGCGTGGCTTCAGGTTGGTTGTTTGAGTTTATCCTTTGCTTCGTTTCCTATGTCTTGATAGTTGTTGGTTTCACTTTATTGAGTGTTAGTGTTGCATGCCTATGGTGCCTTCTTTTTTAACTTGGAATTTCGTCGAACATTTGTTTGCATCATGTTTTTGCACTATGTTTGATTGCTATGGACGATTGTTGATGGATTGTAGTTTAATTTTGCTTTTGATATCGCAGCACTTATCAACTTGACATAAGAAAGTGAAATCGAATCATATGGTGGTTCTTACGACTAACTATTAAAATTTGTTTCTTTGCCATTCAATTTGCTTAAATAATCATTGAAGTTCTCTTTGATTTGCATATAATAGTTTCTTTCGATCTTTTTAAGAGGGTTGTTTATGGTTGTATACTTATTGTTGCCTTTAGTTGTTGGTTGTAAGGATAAATATGTGTTGTTTTATGTGGATGTTACAAATTGAGCTCTCTATTTGGTATGTGTGACGTTTAGAAGTTGAATGTGTCTGCTTTGAAATGCCACAAACACATACCAACATAAAGGCACAACCCACTTACAAAAGCTATTTTGTTATCATAGTACTCTTGGTATGTTAGTAACAAACAGGTTAAAATGTATGGCGTACTAATGAAGATCTCAAGAGTTTATCTTACCATGTTATAGATTAGAAATGTCATGTACTTTGTGCATTTGAAATAGCGAGTTTCTACTAAACCGATTCCTACCGATTGATGTAAATGATGTGGTGATATTCTTTTAATCATCTTAGGAGCATATTTATTTATGCAAAGAGTGCCGATACCGTAGCGTAACGAAACAATACTTGAAAAATTCCCGGCCCGTAGCACATGGAATCCCGGCACAACGCGCTGGTTGATACCACAAGTATATATTAATTGACAACCGTCGGCGCAATAGCCGACTTTCAATTTTTCAACTTTTGTCCAAAGGCTTTTAGTTTTCCAATTTTGGCCACAGTTTTGGTTCACCCTTTAAATGCGCGTAAGCTGACAAGGGGGTCGTTGTTGTTTCCGACCGGCGGTAAGCGGTGGTGGTGGCTGGATGGTCACGATGTTGTGGCTGTAAGGTTTTTTTTTTGGCGATCACTACAAAAAAAATGTCATTTAGTAACACACATTTTTAATGGCATTTAGGGTATGTGACACTAATAAGGTTTTTAGTGACGCCTTTTGTGTGCCATACTTGCTTAACACGTACTTTTAGTGGCATTTAAATATTATGCCACTAATTTTGATTTTTAGTGACACTTTAAGTATGCCATAATTGTTTGATACGTACTTTAGTGGCATTTATTTTTGTGCCACTAATTTAGTGACACACATTTTTAATGGCATTAGCGTATGTGACACTAATAAGGTTTTTAATGACACATTTTGTGTGCCATACTTGCTTAACACGTACTTTTAGTGGCATTTAAATGTTATGCCACTAATTTTGTTTTTTAGTGACACTTTAAGTATGCCATAATTGTTTGATACGTACTTTAGTGGCATTTATTTTTGTGCCACTAATATCATTTTGTTAATGGTACCACTAGGTGCGACAAATGTTGACACGAACCGTACTCGACACGAAAAAGACAGTTTTTGGGTCGACAAATACGACCCGTTTAAAAATTGGGTTGGGTTCAGGTTGACTCATATTAAAAACAAGCGTAGTTCGGGTTGACTCGTATAAAAACCACTACGTGAAAAATGGGCTATGGCCACACTTTTTCCAAAACCACCCTGCCACACTTTTCAAAAAAGTGTCATGCCACACTTTTGATTATATGTGTGGCTAAAGGTCATTTATGACATTTCAAAACATTCTAGCCTATTTTTCGCCACACATTTTATTTGTTATGTGACCATTGTAAAACTGTATAAAACGTTTAGCCACACTTTAACGAAAAATGTGACATTTATTAGCCACACTCGAAAAAGTGTGGCGAAATGTGACCAACGGCTATAGTATTTGTTTGAATTTTTATTTTATGTAACCAAAAACATATCAGTTTGACATCCTTAGCCACACTTTAAAAAAAAAATTGTGGCATTTAGTAGCCACGCTAGAAAAGCGTGTCCAAATGTGATATATGGTCATGATATTTTTTAATGATGTGGTGAGAAGCTAATAAGTATGGCCACTTGTATTAGTTTGTGTCACCAAAAAGTAAGGTTAATTAGCCACTTATAAATTAAGTGGTAAAACTTATCAATGGTGACGGTAAAATCGGAAAAAAAAGTACGACTATTAGTAGTCTATGGTCACACATCAAATTGCTTAGCCCATAAAATACCCTTAAAAAGTTAAATTCCCGCTTATTCAATTTTCACTCCCCCGCTTGTCTTTTCACAAACAAAATTAAACCCCTACCTCCAAGTCATCCCTCCGTCTGCTCCATCCTTTCCCCTCTTGAGTCTAACACATGAAAAAAATAAAACTTTCTCACCCACCCCAACCCGAACCCTAGAGTCCCCAACGAAGCTTTCCGATTGACATCTCCACTTTCACTCATTCGACATGAACACCTTGATCAATAAACCCCAAATCAACACAATCACACTGATCAATAACAAATTTCTAAATAAAATCATCATTTGCAGGTGGAAGACGCTTATTAAATACAAAAATCATCTTGATAACGATAGTGAAGGGGTTTCTGTTGGGCTTGCTTCTACTACGGCCGTTACGGTTCCTGTTGCTGCTAATCTGGGCATTCGATTCTCGCATTGCTCTTGTTTCGGTAACCTATATTTTAATTTGTTGAGTTTTTTTGTTGATGGTTTGGGGTAAAAAGTATGTTTTTGCTGGATGTATAGGTGATATTTTGAATCAGTGTGATTTTTTTGATGAATAATTAATAATTATTATTGATAAAAAGGATCTTGCAGTATGCAGGTTACTTTTTTTTTTTTTTTTACTTGAGAGTGGTTACTGAGGGATTAGTGAACTTCTAGTTTGTTTGTTAAAAATGTAATGATGGTGGGAACTGAGAATTAGTCACTGCTAATACTTCTGTTATAGATGATTTTTTATGAACATAATGTTTTTGCAGGTGTCTATGTTGAAGATCTAGCGTCGCTCTACCTGGTAGCGGAAAAGAAGACTAAACAGCTGGTGATGAACGTCGGGGAGGCTTGATGTGGAAGCTTCCGGTGGTGTATTCAAACAAACGTGGTAAACCCGAACCTGTTCTAAATTGTATCTGATTTGATTTGAGTTCTAGTGGCTTTATGATGTATATTTGTCATGAATCGTAAGATTTTGAGTTATAAACTAAAAGTTCTGCATTGTGTCTGCTACTTGTCTGTGTTGTTTTGAACATGATTCTAGTTTTAAGTACGCTTTCATCGTTATAATCATTTGATTTGTTATTTTTTATGGATCTTAAGATTTGGATGTTATGACTGTTGTAGGAGTAGGGTAGTTCATAGTGTTAGTATATAACCAACCACAACTCAAAATTTAAACTTTGAACAAGTTTCTGGTGTGGAGTTTGGGGATTAGTTGAATTATGTGACTCACTTGAAATCAATCTTCAGACTTGGTAACAAATTCATCCTTAAAATGAAAGTGTCGTAACTTTTGGTTTCATGTTTGATTGTTGTACAGGTCAAAAACGCTTCTAAAATAAAGCAACTACGTTTCGATTAAGAAGCGGAGCTTAAGACCTATGACGTCTCTAGACACAAGTACACCCAACCCAATTGATTATAATCCAACCGTCCATTTTGAAAATATTTTTTCCTTCCATTTTGAAAGCCTTCTTTGTATAGGTAGTGAAAGAAATAATATACACAGAGGGAGGGGAGAGGGAGAGAATGCAGATGAGAGAGGGAGAGGGAGTAATGCAGCTCTAGAAGGCAACAGACGATTCAGTTATAAGATCTTTGGTGTGTGTATCTGATGAAGATGCAATTTTAGGGGCTTATGTGAACGATAATGAGGAAGGGAATTGGAATTCTGTTCGGATCGAATCACCGTGTGAAGGTACGTACGTGCACATGGATAAAGTATTTTATTGTGTGCTTTACTGGCCTTTAATTTGGGAAGCTTAATTGCGAATTTCGAGTTGTCTTCATGTCTGATTTTGTGGTAAATGCCCACCTTTTCTAAATCCTTTAGGGTGGTTATGTCGGTCTTTATGGGTCAGAGACAATATTAAGTCATTTGGTCAAATATTTCCACAAAGCCATCCACCAATTTTGGGCACTCAAATTTATATTTTCACCTACTTATATCTGCATTATTATTATTATTATTATTATTATTATTATTATTATTATTATTATTATTATTATTATTATTATTATATTTTTTGCGCTTTCAGTCACTATTCGACTATTTTTTGGGTACTTAACGAAAGCTGAATTGCCTCCCATAACCATTGACCCTAAAGTTTGATATTCTTTTCTCACTGAAGGTGTTACCGCGTATAAGGTTTTGTAAATTATCCAATAGGAAGATTCAAAGGGGTTGGGAAGTAGGAGTCAACACTATAAAGTGTAATGTTTGATGGAAATTAGGTCAAGTATTAAACTGTTTTAACTTTATTGTTTTATGGTTTTTAGTGACTGCATGTTTTACCTTTGGAGATAGGGTGCTTCATATTGAACTCGTCTTTAGGCTAACATTAAGGTAATGGGTTGTTGTATGTAAATACACTGCCTAAAGAAATATTGGTTTCCATTACCATTTCTTTCCAATCTACCATCTTTCCTATGGCCACACAAAAAAGTGTGACCATATGCCTTCCGCCACACTTTTTTTTTCCAACTCGTGTGTGACCAAAGGTCGAGTCATCATACGTATCATACGGCCACATTCACATTTAGTCGAGATAGAAGGCCAGTTCAAGGCATGATTAACTACTATGGTAAATTGAATGAGATTATTGAGTTAAACTACTCAGGTCAAATACGAGTAGTTTTATTCAAATGCGATTGGGTTGATATCAATAGGGGCTGCAAGATAGATAATGGTGTAACATTAGTGAATTTCGCATACAAGGCACATACATGGGCTAGTTTAAGTGATGATCCGTTTGTATTGGCAGCGCAAGTTGATAAGGTGTTCTATGTCACAGATCCCAAGCATGAAGATTAGGAGGTTGTGAGACATGTAAAAGTAAGGGATGTATTTAACATGGGAATTTTTGATGATCAAGTTGGTCCTTATTCGAATGATTGCACATTTGATGTGCCTAATTTGCATAGGATTGGGGATGATGGTGAAGATGGCATAGACATTACACCCGGTATTGAACATGAAGTAGATGTTGAAGAAAATGATGAAGACAATGTTGAAGACCATGACTCTTATAGATCTCAAAGTCAACATACCAGGTAACACATACAAATTTGGGTTTTATACTAACTTGTATAAATTACAATATTTTTTTTTTTGTTTTCATGTTAATGTATTCTATTTACTTGCACAACAGCTTCAAGAAAAGAAAAATGTGACTAGTCAAGTTAATGAGAACATAGATCCCAAATGCAAACCTATCTTCGATTCTTAGCAATAAGAACATACAGGTAATTACATGCATGAACCATTGTTTGTTCTTTTACCATTACATATTTATGTACTATTATTTATTTAATTTATATGTTTTAGGTCCCTGGTATTGGTTCTTTGGTACGTAACAACTCTTTACCAGTTAACGAAACTATTTCGTAATATTAAACGAGCGTGCTTCTTAGTTTGAAATTGATTAGCCAAAACTTTCCATTTTACAGGGTTAGAAACACGTGTGGACAATTGATCTATAACTCTTTTTGTTGACATTGCAGTTAAGGTAATATGTTGATTTTTTGTATACTTGTTAGGTGTTTGGACAAATTATAAATGGCTGCCTATTAATTATATGTTGGTTTTTTCTCTAATTGTTAGTTGTTCGATCATATTTGTTTATACTGGATTTTCCTTTGAATAGGAACAACGAGTTTCATATATTAAAGAACTTTTAGATTTCATTGAATAAATACTAATACTTATTTATATGGTTTATGATTGCAGGATATATATCATTGAAAATTTTGGAGCTTAGTTCTATGAAAGTTGAATTCTCTCCTAAAATAATGTTTAGATTCGTCGTGCAAGCATTTGGAATATGTTATTTATTACATAATGTTTTGCTAACATTTGAAATATGTTTCGGATTGAATTTTTATTGAAGTATATTATGATAATTTTTACATATACAATTTTATTGAACATTTATTTATATTTTATATTGTATATCATTTGATTTGTGGTAAAATTATGTGCCACTACAAATAGTACATATATATATATATATATAACTAGAAATGGTTTTTACCAACACAAAATTTGTACCACAAAAGTTTTTATATTGTGGCAAAAAAAAGTGTCATTAAAACTAGTATAAATATGTAATTAGGATTACTTTTTAAAGACACAAAATATGTGTCACAAAAGTCTTTTTTTATATTGTGGCAAAAAAAAGTGTCATTAAAACTAGTATAAATATGTAAATAGGATTACTTTTTAATGACACAAAATATGTGTCACAAAAGTCTTTTTTTATATTGTGGCAAAAAACAAGTGTCACTAAAAGCCAACAAAATTTTGTGTGATAGAATGAAAATGTGTCACTAAAAGGCTTTAGCGTCAGCACTTCTAGTGACACTTTTTTTTGTGTGCCGCACATTCCTTCAAGTCCCTTTAGTAGCATTTTTTTGTTTTTTTGTGGCACTTTTTGTATGTCAATAAATGGCATTTTTTTTGTAGTGGATGGTTTAGTTTCGCTAGATATAGAGAGGCTTTATTCGGGATAACACATGGCTGCTTAATTGGATTGAAGGCGGAAGTGGCGGTGGAAGCGGAGGTGGTAGTGGTGGTGGGGTACACGAATGCAGTGCTTGCGGAAGCAACTGAGGAGGTGGTTGTGGTGGTGGGTGTAACATTTCGCATTGAATTCCTTGTACGTTACGTTGATTTTTAAAACGTCGAATTTTATCATCTATCGTCCTTTTAAAAAATATTTCGTGACGCATTTGGACCCCTAGTACCATACTATATACATAAAACAACATTATATCATTGATTTTATTGTCAAAAAAATTATGGCATGGGCCGGGATTCGAACCCGAGCCCATGGCCGGTTCAAGCTTTCACACACAAAAAACCAACCAACTGATCTACACCACATATCTGTCAAACCTTCCACGCGTTTTATTTTTATATCGTGTTTAGAATCTAGCAGTTGACTTAGAAAGTCAACTGCAAAGACACTCAACCATAATTATCATCAATTCGTGTTACAATTCAAATATGGTAAACTGAGAATGACGCGTCTGACTTATTCGCGTATTATACAAGCATAATTAACATTAAAACATTCCAAAATCTTGTCCAATTATCGCATCATCGTTTTTAATTGGGTCAACTTACCAATTCGCATCACCCGAACGCTTCATTATAAATTGAACACTCCTGGTGAGCCTAAGAATGCCGAACAACAAACCCCCACTCTCAATTTTCTCTTTAAACTGCGAATCAGCGTGCTATTGCTCGTGTTTGACTTTTTGTTGACTTTCTCTAATCACGCGTATACGCACTGTATGTCTTGAAATTTTTGGTGGTTTTTGTTTATCGGCACATTAACAATAATAGCCCTATGAGAAATCGGGCTATTGGATGTTAATCTTGGCTATTGAGAAACCTAGGGCTCGTATGTTTACGATTTGGGGATAATGCACCTGCAGACTTCGATACTTATCTAAATCAAAAACAAAACAGACACAACCACTGATCTAGATCAAGTGGTTGCGACGTCTGTTTGTCACCGAGGGAACGCGGGTTCGACTCCCACAATACACGTCTTTTTATTCTTTTCTTTTATAAAGATTATAATTATGTTTCAAGTATAACTATATAATTATTTCTAACTAAGATTAATCGTTCTCAGGGTCTAGACCAGATGGTCTAGGCTTGTGAAATGGTTTTTAAATACTAAAATTACTTTATAAATTCTACAAAAATTATTTAATGATGTTTTAATAGAAAAGTTTATTATACAATTTTTAGTTTTTCAAAAATCTTTTATTTATTATATAAAATAAATATTACAAATTTATTTTATTATAATTGTAAAATTCTATAAAAATATCAAAACGATTATATAAATTTCCACAAAAATTATTCTGAATTTATAAAACAGTAAACATTTCTGAAATGATTTTTATTTTCGAAAAATCATTTATTTAATATTTTTAATCAATTTTTGGTTCTTTTAATCATAAATAAATCATAATAAATTCATTTTTCAATATTTTTACACCAAAATTTTATATAAATTATTTCTGTCCATTTAGAACAGAAAAACAAATTTTAATTTAAAAATTCTTTAATTTTAATATTTTTAGATATTAAAGTTATATTTTGACAAATTGAAATAAATGGATTAAATATTCTATTTTTAAGAAAATAATTTTATAAAAATTATTTTCATACTTAAAACCTTATAATGTGACCATCTATAATCTAGAAGTCTACAAAAAGACTTTTGTTTATTTATTTATCGAATTTCTTTTATTTATTAAACGATTCAATTAATAATCAAACGAATACTTATCCCAATTCGAAACCCTAGAAAATACTTGTAGACTAGAAAGACTTAGACTTATTTGTTACCTTATACATAGGGTAATACTTGGCAACTTTGGGCTACACATATTCTATTTCTCGAGACTTAATACTTTGCTAAGGTGAGTATACGTAACCATGTTTATGCAATTCTTTATACTTCACTACTAGAAAAAATGCTTTTAATGACACGCTTTTTATGACACACACTTATTTATGACACGCAAAAGCGCGTGTCATTAAAAAATTGTCATGAATTGTAAAAGCTAGTTAATTAATGACACACATTTTTGTGTGTCAAGAATTTAGTGTTAAAAAATTAAAAACATGACTTTATAAAATATTGCATGTCATTATTTTGTGTCATAAAAATTTCTCAAAATTCTATTTTCCCTCCCATCCCACCCCTGCACTCTTTTTTGTTAAGTTAAAATCAATCTCACAACATATCCATCCTCCCAACCATCATAAAAACCCTAATCCTCCCAATCTTCATTACCTTCACCACCACTATCCAGCACCGACCACCATCAGTCACCAATCACCTGCCCTACACCATACCCCATCCCCATAACCACCGTTATCATCGTCGTCATTCCACTGATCACCACCGCCCTTCAGCACCATAAACCACACCTACGAGCCGTCCACCATCACCACCATCGTAACCCACCATCTGTCACCACAACACAGTCCCGATCTCTTCTTTTGAGTTCGTCGAAGAGAAGCTTGAAATTATTTTCTTTCGAGAGAAGTGTGGCCTTGGCCGCCACCGATTTCACTTGAGGATATCGTATGGTTTTCTATGTTATCTTGATTTATCTCTTCGGTTTACTATCTTTTTTCTGCTTGGTTATCCCTACCATCTATTTTTTTTTTTTTTTTTTTTTTTGGTTCATCCCTTTGTTTTGTTGCATGTGATTATCTAGGTTTAAATGATTGTGAATTGGGGCTTCTATTTTGATGGTTTTTTTTTTAGTTGGATAGCGTTTTGAAGTGTGGATTTTGAATTGGACTTTGTTGGTTCAAAACTGAATCGATTTGTTTGTATATAAGTTAATGTTTATTTATTTGGGATGAAGCCCACCAACTGTTTGTCAAATTGTCTGTAAGAAAAAAAAATGTTTGGAATTGTTAAATATTTGAATCTAATGGTTAGTGATTGGGAGAATAGGTTAGGATTCCCAAGCATTGGTCTATCACACAAAAATGCTTGCATATCGTCGACAACTTGAATATTATGCTAATTGGTGTATGCTACCATTAAGTTATTTGATTCTTAGGTTTGAGCAGTGCTAGCTATTGAGGAAATGTGCCTATATCATAGTCCCTTTATTATTACTTATTGTTTGATTTTGTTCTTTGTATCTCGAAATGGAAACTAAAGGAAAGAGGATTGAGGCTGAATAAAATCCATTGATTTGTTAGCATATAAAATGAAGATTCGTCAAAGTTTTACAGAATGTGGTTATTTCGATCGCTTTTCCAGCTCTTAGAAAGGCATGGCAAATTGATGGGGCATGGTCGGTGAGTTCTTAGCTTATGTTATGATAGTTGTCTAGTTAAACCATTATTGACCGATGATGAAACATAACCACAACAAATGCATACTTACATATATGTACAATCATTTCTTCTTGATTTATAAAAATAGCATAATTATATTTGTGGGTATTTAAGAATTTGTTGTTTTGATCCCCAATGCAGGTTTAGTTGTAAAAAGTTCGATATTAGAGTGGTTTATACACTCATTGATAACTCCAACCTTGGTCGTCTTCCCGATTTATGGTTGATTCTCCACAACAAGTACTTTTAGTGACATGAAGGTATGCACTCCACCCAAAATTTCACTTGCTCTGCTGCTGCTTCTATACTGACATAAACATTCGATTGCAGATCTCACTTGAAACATTGATGACCTGATTCCTCCTAGCGAATGATATATATACAACTTCACTTCTAAACAAGACCTTAACAAGTGGCATTTGTATTACGATTCTCAATACGGAGGTATTATGGATCCTACTGACCATTTATCGGGTTATGTATGTTTGCTAATTTGAATATAATATGAATCATGATCATGGTTTAAAAAAACGGGTGAGGCGTACGCCTCGAGGTGCGCCTCGAGGCGAAACTCTAAGAAAACGAGTCCGAGGCGCGCCTCACAGGGTTCAGATTGTACATACGCCTCTAAGGGCTGAGGCGCTAAGAAAATGTACGCCTCGGGTGCGCCTCAAGTGGTTTAGGGTGTTTTTAATGTGCTTTTTTTTTTTTTGGTGTTTTAGACTCTTTGGGTCAATTATTTTATTTTTGACGTGTGGTTTTGATGTTTTCGACTTTTCTAGGTCAAGTATTTTATTTTTTATAGACACATAATTTTTATATTTATTTTTTGACCGCGCCTCGAGCTTACGCCTCGGCGAACTCGAGGCTTACGCCTCATGAGGCGAAGGGAAAACGCCTCGAGGCTTGTTTCGATCTGTTCTTTTAAACTTTGATCATGATACAGGTAAATGGCTCTTACATCCTTATAATATATGATTATTATCACTTGTCAATTGTTTATCATTTGTTTATCATGTGGTGTAGTGTGGTACTGCTTTTCCAGGAGGCAGAGATAAATAAAAGACAGATTACACCCAACTTGCCAAATGATGCTACCATTTCAACTAAAGAGATACTGAAGGTACCATATTGTCATTTTTCTTTAACGTACAACATGTTTAGGTGGTTAATTTTTTTTTGTGTTTTGTGATTGGAAGAAATATACTTGAAGGAAATGGTTGCGCATGTACATCAACTGGGAAGAGCTAAACGCCAGATTTGAGTCTCGGTTTATCAAACGTGCAACGCACATCAACTGTTTCTCACGGGTTGCGTATATGCATAGCACGGTATTTTCCTCTTTCCTTTTGGTTTAGTCACACACCTGATAGTTTATAACTATATTTTCCATTTCGTTAGGGATCATTTATTAATCATATTTTACTTTAATTTCCACTCATTCCTGTTTGTTCTTTACTTTTAACGCTTTCAATCTTTTTTTTAATTTAATTGTTGTCTCAGGTTGGGGGAGGAGTAGATACTTATACCGATGCGAATATCGATGGCATTCGTAAAGAATGGTCAAGTTATGCCGCAACGTTGATTTTCAAGTGATCCGTATTTTTACTTCTAGACTAACGTAATATGTTGACACAATTTTGTAACCGTTGAATACTTGTGGTAGAACTCGATAAATGTAATGGGTTTTTGGTATATATAATATATATGCTTTTTATTATGAAATTTATTGATTTTTTTATTATAAATATAATTATGAATCCAGGTTAATTAGTAATTGTGCAATAATTTTTTTTTAGGTAAAAAAAAAGCATGACACGCAAAATGAAAGTCATAAGAATGTGTCATAACGGTGTGTCAAGAAAGAGTGTCATAAATGTGTGTCATTAATGCGTGTCATTAAAAGATGACACGCGCCTGCATGTCATATTAATTTTATGACCATGCCTATAATGACTTTCTTTTGTGTGTCATAAACACCCTTTCATGACGCGCAATGCGCGTCAAGGAAGGTGTTTTTTCTAGTAGTGCTTGAAACTTTATACTTAAGCAATTCTACATACATGTCTAGTTGTAAACTTTAATGCCTCATGACTTGGACAACTATTGTTAGACTTAAACTTCAACTTACATAATCATTAGCCATGGCCAAGCTGGCGATACTCAATAATAGATCTATTGGATTGACAATCCCACCTAGATTCGTTGACCATCTTTTATGGGGAGCGCAGGTGATTGTTATCGTTCCAACGTGATATGAAGGTGAACCGTGGATGACGGGATGGACCTAAACTTGTCGGAAGTTTGATTATGTGCATACTATACTTCATGTTTATTCATGCAGACTTAAACTTACGATAGACATATGAATTGCTAAACTTTTATTATTCTTAAACTTAATTGCTTGACATGGCTTATGTATTCTCACCAACTTCTAGTTGACCCCCCCCATTTTTACAAACTCAACATGAAATAATGATGCTTGAAGTCTAGAGCTAGCATGAGGAGACAATTTGAAGTTTATGCTTTGTTTGGCTTTTTGATGTATTAGAATTTCATTCAAGACTTGTTATGTATTTTCAATTTTGGGTATTTTACTTTAAATAAATTTCAATTAAAACTTGAATACCATGTGCTACTGTATACTCATTCTTACGTGACACCTTGATGTTTCCGCCATCGGTTGGGGTGTTACAGTGGGGATGGTGGGGGCGGTGGCTGTAACACCCCAACCGATGGCGGAAACATCGAGGTGTCACGTATGAATGATTGTTCAATAGCTCATGGTACTAAATGAAAGTTGAATAATATTAAACAATTTACAATTCATCTTACAAGTAAAGATTACAAAAGTTGATTATTATAAACTAGGTCCAAAGCTCCTATGTGTTCCAAGACTTGTACAACTTCCAATAGCAAATAAACCTAAAACATGTTAAGTTGGAAAAATGGGGGGGGGGGGGTCAACTATAAATAGTTGGTGAGAATACATAGGTTTTTGCATGTAATAGAAATCAATAGTTTGTATAGCAGTCATAGTTGAGACATATCAATGAATAATGCTAGAGTATGAGTCCGACATGTAACAATGCGTCTTTTGTACAATCAAACCTTGTGTCGACTGAGACCTAACTCGCAAGTTAGTAAAAGTGTAACTGTTATCGATCATCCCTGAATTTATGCGGGGGGGGGGGGGGGGGGGGTTGTCAGACCTATAGCGCTATAATCTAAACAGGCTGCTTGATCAATGTTAATGATTGTACTGTGTCTTTTTGTTACAGTCAGATGATAGAATGAGTAAATGATAGTGTATAAAATGTTTATAATTTAATCATAAGTTTCAATAATGTAAGATGAGTAAATGATAGTGTATAAAATGTATAAACATGTTTCACCCTAAAATGTTAAACAAAAAAAGGGCTATGTAAACTCACCTTAGTGCTAGAATTGAGTACCTTGATATATAATAATTGTGGCTCTTGTGTCCAAATATCACCCTATTTATAAGGCAATATTTGAGTAATGGGGAAAACTTAAAAATCTAAGTTTTCTAGTCAACAAGTAGTTCTAGGGTTCCTAATTTGAGGATAGATAATTGTTTAATTGTTATTTTAGATAAATTGTTAAAGATCTAATAAATAAAAGAAATTAGAAAAATAAATAAATAAAAGACTTTGTAAAATTTTGATTAAGGATGGTTGTATTATAATGTTGTAGATATGAAAATAATTTTTATAAAATTATTTTCTTAATAATTGAATATATAGTATATTTATATTTATTTTGTCAAAATATAGTATTAATGTCTAAAAATATTAAAATTCATAAAATTTTAAATTAAAAATTATATTTCTGTTCTAAATGAACAAAAATAATTTATGTAAAAATTTTATGTAAAAATAGTGAAAAATAGATTTATTATTAATTATTTATGATTAAAATAGTAAAAATGAATTAAAAATATTAAATAAACGATATTCTAGAATAAAAATATATTTCTGAAATATTTATTGGTCTATAAGTTTAACATAATTTTTGTGGGGTTTTATAAAGTTGTTTTGATATTTTTATAGAATTCACAATTTATAATTGAATAAATTTGTAATATTTATAATATATAATAAATAAATAATTTTTGTGAAAATAAAAATTGTATAATAAAGTTATTCATTTATAATACCTGAAATAAATTTTTGTAGAATTTATAAATCTAGTTTGGTATTTTTTAAACATAAATTAAGTTAGGTATCAAAATATACAAAGTATTATAATAAGAAATAAATTAGAGAAAACCAAAAAAAATGGTTGTGGTTAGTGGGAATCGAACCACAGACATGTGAAGGTCTAACGTCTTAACAGAACTTACACCACCAACTGGACTACTCGTCTGTTGGTGTTATTGTTTTTTTTAAAAGGATTTTAAATCAGTAATATGCTGTGTCATCTTCCCCATCGAACCCTAAAACTATAATCGAACTAGAATGACTCCAATCATCAAATTAACCATAGGGCTTTTATTACCCACCCTGAGCCGAATCCAAACATACATTTAATTGAGACATACTGTGTAAGAATCGATGTATACGCGAACAATTGAAAACAGACACAACTTCTTCAAAAAAAAAAAAAAAAAACGATCGATGTGTTATAGGTGAACGAAATTGATGTGAGGGGTTTGTTAACCGGTGACTTTAGGCTGAGAAGGAGGGCTCAATTTATAGATTAACATTCGGGTGGACGAATTGGAAAGTTTGACTTTGGTTTGATTAATAGATGCATAATTAACATAATCATGGAAAGTTTTAAATGATAATTGGCGTGTATATTACGTGTACTGATCTGTAAATCAAACACCTTCCAAAAATCAGGCCATTGACGCGTTGGATTTGGATTCAAAAAAGGAAGTCAACTAGGTGTTTGACTTTTGATTGTTGACCATGACTTTAAGGAATAATTCAAATATTAATTTGTTGAATACAAGCATAAATGGGGCAATGGCTTAGTTTTCTGTGTGCGTTGGTGCTTGGTACTCTACCCGGGTTCGAGACCTGGGGTTGGCGTTCCCCGTTTTTTTTACAGTTGCAGGGAAGAAGGAGGGGAATGGTTGGGCTAATGTTTGGGCTGGTTTGTTGGGCTCAGGATGGGAACAAGCTAAGGAGTTTGGGTTTGGTTTTGGTTTGAGATTTGTTATAGTTTGGACTTTGAAACTACTACCCAAGTACCATTATCATTTGTTATTATTATTATTATTATTATTATTATTATTATTATTATTAAGTGGTTAAAACGTATATTGTATAAAACAAATACATTCTATTTATTTATTAAAAATTTGGGGAAAATATGTGATGTTACATTTGCGTTAGTGGAGGTGATGGCGGTGGCAACGTCGGGTTGTGGCCGACATAGTAGTGGTGGACGTAGTGGTGTGCCAGGGCTGGTGGAGGGCCTGCGTTTGGGGTAACACCTCCAATTTGTTCAGTGTGGCCATGAAGGATGGATTGATGATGAAGGGAAGTAATGGTCATGAGGGACATAGTACAGATTAAATGTTTGTTAATATTATAAGAGATGTTAAAGAAGTGAAAGAAAGGAATGTCTAGATTAAAGTGACAGGGGTGACAATGATGAATTTGAATTGTCGAATAAAACTCACACATAGATAAAGTGAAAGGAGCAAGGGAGGAGATGGTGGTGGTGTTCACAACGGTGTATATCCTCATGCGTAGCACGGGCGAAATCTACTAGTTCTAAATATTTCCAAAAATCTTTGAAGTCTCAATGGAAAGTTTGGCTCATATTGAGAATGGCAATTGCAATCTTCTAGAATCATGCATAATTATTTGAAAGTTGGAGTTTGTAAGGGAAGGAGTGTCGTGTCCTAACCTGCTGGTTGTGAATGGGGGAAACAAAAAAATATACAAGTCAATGCAGTAATATTTTGCAGAGAAAGAGGGGGAGATAATTATTTCTTTGGCAAAATTATTAAAGCATTGTTCTCTGAAAAATTAGATGTGCAAGATTTTGTTGAAGTATTTTTGCAATGAAGCTGGATGTTCATTACTGATTAGTTGAAGATTGAACCTTATCACATGCCGGTTACTGTGAAGATTATTAATCAGGCATAATTCTTCAAAGGAGGGAAGTTGCAGATTATGCGGATTTCAAAAGTAATTTGGATAAACTTACATTCAAGGGGAGATTGGATGCGGAAGGTTTCGGGTATTCCGTGGATTTGTGAAGATATCAGACAGAGACAGAGTCAGACACAGCTGATTGGGAGACGAAGATCAAGTCTTATCAAAGAAGAACTGAAATCATTAGTCAAGGGGGAGTTTGTTAGTGCATGTTTTGTGACTGATAACAACGGTCAAGGGGGAGTTTGTTGGTGCATTTGTGACTGTCGCTATGCAACTCATATGGGCTTAGTTTTAATGTATTAAAGTGAGGGCATTTTTGTGGTATCCCAGGCGACTTGCCTGAGGCCCAGCCCAGACTTAGATATTCATAGCCTATATATATGTGGATATTCATAGCCTATATATATGTGTGTTAGATTTAGGGTTTCCTAGAGATAGTTGCAATATGCTCTTAGGAGAAGACTACTGTGTGTGGTCTAGTCCAGGTTGGCCTGAGGTTAAGCTCACCTCAGGCCGGTGTCCCATTCTACAACGTATGTATGTGTGTATGCATGAAGAATCTATGCCGATTTGTTCATCATATATGAAAGTAAGATTCTTGGTTTTACATATATATTATTTATTGTTTATCCTTTCGGTTTGATGTCTTGTGGAGATAATCAGGAGCGATTGGTGATGTAGTATCGGTCCTACATGTTTTAACAGTATCACAAACAATGCTCCGGAATCCACACCTGATTAAGTAACTTGTAAAACGTTGATACCAAGCTCTAGGAGTTTGTTTTAGACAATATAAAGATTTGTTAAGTTTGCACCCACATATTTGGGATTATCTGTAGAGATGAAACCAGGTGATTGAAACATGTACATGGTTTCCTTCAAGTGGCCATGTAAAAACACATTTTTCATGTCTAGTTGGTGTGTAGATCAACCGCGTGATAAAGCAAGGCTAAGGACCATACTAATGGTGGTAGGTTTGACTACTAGGCTGAACGTTTCCTCACAGTCAACACCTACAGTTTGGCTTTTTCCATTAATGACCAAACGTGCCTTATGGCATTCTAAGGAGCCATCAGCGTGGAACTTATGTTTGAATAGCCACATGCATCGGATAACTGGAACATCAGGTGGTCGAGGGATAAGTTCCCACATGTTGTTGGCCAATAGAGCTTCATATTCATCAGTCATGGCAATTTTCTAGTTTGGGTCGGACAGTGCGGTTAAATAGGATTTTCGTAGAGGGACATGGTGGGAGTGGTGCGGGTATTGAGGGAGTAGGGTAGTTTAGGTTTGAAAATACTCTATCGTGAGCGAGTTTGCATATAGTGAGTAGGTGTCGGTTAAGGTGCCGGTTCGTCAATGGGTGAGTTATGGTGTTCGTTTGGGTTATCGGGATAAGGGGAGGTATGGTCAAATGTTGTGTTGGATAGGGGCTTGCAAGGTGGGCTGAAAGGTGTCGATGCAGGAGAAGACGGTCCGGTGGATGGGGCAGGAGAATGGGCCAGTCTACTAGTGTGGTGGGAAGTGGGCAGTTTTGGTTGAGTGGAATGGGCCATGTGTTGAGGTGAGGGCGAGAAGTAGGTTGGATCGAAAAGAAGAGGGTTGGGGTCGAGAAAGTCATGTGAGGGTTTAGGGGTGGAAGGATTGTTAATTGGAAACACCTCTTCGTCAAAAGTGACGTGCCGGGAAAAAATGGTTTTGCCTGTTGCAAGGTATCCGAGAAAGAGACATGGGGCGGACTGATGAGTAGGTTTGTTGAGTCATATGGCACATGTGTTTGGGTAACATATGCACCTGAAGACGCGAAGGTGGTCATATGAGGGTTCACGAAGGTAGAGAAGAGATGGAGGTGTGCGATTTTGGTGGAGTTTAGTGGGAAGGATATTGTGGAGGTAAGAGGCGGTATAAAGTGCTTCGACCCAAAGCACATGATACCGTTTGGCGTGGAGTGTAAAAAGCTTTACCCACGTGGCATAAGATACCTTGACACCATCTAAACACGAACTTTATGTTGAATGTTACTAACCGTATAAACCGGATGTACGAAGGAAAGTCAGTCTTGTCGGCCATAAATAAAAGTAAAGAAGTGGTGGTAAAATAATAGTGAGGAAAAATGGATATGATGTATTGTCGGTAGAAGATATGTTCGAAAACAACAATGATGTAAAATGGAGAATGGATATTGAGGATTTGATGTAAAATGCATAGTGACTAGTGAGTATATGATCGGCAAAAAGAGAAAAATAAAATAAATGGGGATGAATTTGATGTTGTTCGAAAGCAACAGTGAGGAATTGGGATGGCAAGAGGGTTGTTCAAGAACAAGCGCCACGGTGAATACCATGTAAAATACTTGAATTCCTTGATGCATTTCATTAACAAAGATGGTACATAAATACATGTACAAAGGGAGTGAAATCGGAAGACGATCAACCTATACATTAACTACACAATAATCTACATTGACTATTAAATAAATGAGATTGACTAGGTAGTAATTGTGAGAATAATTATGGGCCATAATTATTGGTTAACAGCAATGTGATTATATTGAAAGAGACGCATGGTGATGCATATCGAATCTACAAGAGTAGGTAGTATAGCCCAATCAATAACAATATTACCTTTAATCTATATAGCGTTAATCTTTCTTTCTTACTGATTCGTATAGAGTGGGGTTTATTCAGCTCAGGACTATAAAATGAAATTAATAAATGGTAAGATGTCAAGAACTATACAAAATATGAAAAGTAAAAGGATCGGATGAAATCAGTCAAATGAAAGAACCGCCTAGGTTTCGAATGCTACTGAACGTAATAACCTCTAGTATGACTTGACTAATCAAGACACTGATAAATTAAGATACTAAGGATGCCTAATCCCACAATACATGTTATCAAAATGTGACACTATAGTTAGTATTAACTAGTGGTGCAAATGAGCCGAGCCGAGCCGCTCACGAGCTACTCGAACTCGGTTCGGTAAAAAGCTCGAAACGAGCCAACCCTTATCGAGCTCGAGCCGAACTTGAGCCTAAAACAAAGCTCGTTTATTTATCGAGCCCGAGCTCGAGCCTGACGTATGAAACTCGTTAGGCTCGTCGAGCCTATGTATAATATTAGTTTTCTTAATATTTTATCATATTTACCCATCGTTTAAAGTTGCTAAGTTAACGAGCCTGAGCTCGAGCTTCACTTATCGAGCTTACGAGCTTAAACGAATTATTATTTATATTATTTTTATTTAATAAATTAACTAATAGATAACAAACGAGCCGAGCTCGAGCTTGAGAAATTACTAACGAGCCGAGCTCTTATAAGTTAATCGAGCTCGAGCTCGAGCCTGGTCGAGCTCGGGCTCGGCTTGGCTCGTTTGCACCCCTAGTATTAACAAGCCTCAAATTATGAAGCCAACCCGGATATGAAAAACCAATGACTTAGGAGCTACTAATCACAAATATATATTTTTTTTAACCGATAAACGACTTTATATATAAATATAAAGGCCCACCAAGAAGGTGTTCGGGAATACGGCAACCCGCAAAAACAAACGAAACGAAATTACAACATGTCTACAGTGTCAAAATCAATTCACATCTCCCAATTCGGCACCCCCACATTAGACTGGTTGACAACCCACAAATACGCGTCTTCTTTAATGAGCTCAACTGTCTTCACGGTTGGAATGAACGTATTCTCAAAAATTTTCAGATTACGGGCACTCCAAGGGCTCCAAATGGTCGCTATCGCAATCGTGTAGACCATCTTCTTCCATTTTTTCGATCCCGGGCTATCCACTATAATCTTGATCAATTCCGCAATAGATTGACACTCCATGGAGAAGGGATTGCGAATCCAAACCGACACTTGCCACCAAACGCTCCTCGCCCAAAGACAACTTAGAAACAGATGGTTATTGTCCTCTTCCCCGCAACAACATCTATCATAATAGAGAGACGCCATACCCACTCCACGCCTAGAGAGATTCACTTTGGAGGCGACCTGACCAAGAGAGACCCTCCAAAGAAAGTAGTTGCACTTAGGAGGCGCCCAAGAGTTCCACTCATAGATGAAAGAATCCTGATTTCCATTCGCATTATGGTGCCATTCGAACCGGATCTGCTTAACAGAGAACTTGCCATCCTTTACATTGGGCCAGCTCCAGGAATCAGGCCCAGAGTTTCTGGGAAATCCGTTCAGCAGATCAGCAAGAGAGCCAGCCAGAATCTGATTAGCAGGCTGCAGCCCGTTCGCCTGCCAGCAGAGTTTCCAAGAGTAGACGCCAACAGACAGCTCTAAATGTTCCTCAACGAGACCATCTTTGTTGCTGGCCAGCTGATAAAGGGACGAAAATTTATCTTTTAGAGGACAATCGGAAACCCACACATCTTTCCAGAATTTCGTTTTGCGCCCATCTCCCATCATCACTTTAAGGCACCCACTAAGCGAAATCCCAGCCTTGGATAACCGGTCTTCAACCCCACAGATATCTTTCCAATTCCCAGCTAAGGACTTCTTGAGTGGCACCAGAAGATTATCGATCCTGGACTTGTGAATAGAGGTAACCACCTTAACCCACAATTGATTCGGGGTTTCTTTTTAAGGCCACCACCATTTAGTTAACATCGCCACATTAAAGTCTTCAACATCTCCTAAACCAAACCCACCAAATCATTTATTTAACCGTTCGTATTTTTCTTGAATTATAACCTTTGATAAATAATAAATCCCCGTTCATTCGTCATTTTGGCCTTATCTCACGTTACATTATTTATTTTGTGATCTAAATATGTTGTGTATATATATATATGTATATATATATATATATAACATAAACTAGTATTATAAAAAAATATACAAAAATTAGGCTTTAAAAAAATATGCTCAGGCCAGGACTCGAAGCCGCGCCTGAGCCGGGTCAAAGTTTTAACACCACGAACACTAACCACCAGACTAAGCTCTGTGTTTGTGAATTATATTGAAACCCATATTATTTAAGCACAACATAAATCTCATGGTCAACAATCAAGAAGTCAAACACCCAGTTAGCCTATGCATTTGAATTCAATTAGACGCACCAAGATTTGATTATGGAAACAATTGTGATTAATTCTTGATTGACACCATCATCCTCATCGTTTATAACTGTCAATTACGAGCAATCATCCTTTATTTATACAAATCAAACGCGTTTATAATAACTCTTGGTCAAAATTTCCAATTAGACTTTCGGACATGCTATACTATAAATTGAAGCCTCCATTTCACTCTAAGGGTGCCGAAAATCCTTTCCCCTCACTCAATCCTTCTGTTCAATGCTTTAATTCACGATTTCAAGACCCGTTGGCTTTTTCTTTGACTCGATCTTTCTGGATAGCTTCATGTTTTGTAAACCCCGATTAAATACATGTTTTTGTTCTTTTATATGGTTCGATTAATAACCCCATAGTCTCTGGAATTAATTCTTGTTAATCGGGTCAATTGTTAAAACTAGGGTTCTTAGTTATTTTTGGGGAAGATGATACCGGTTCAGGTCAGTTTAAAAACATTTTAGAAACCATTTATAACAAGCTTCTGATGTAGATCAGGTGGAGTTGCATACTATTGTTGAAACGCCTGGTCTTGGGTTCGAAACCAGGCTTCAGCGTTTTTTTTCAAGGAATTCTTATTTCTCAAACAAGCTATATAATATATCAAACCAAGATACTTTTGTTCTCAGGGTCCAGACCAGTTCTGGACTTGTGATTTAAAACCATCAAACCCACAAAACCTTTTTTTTAAAACCCTTTACTTTTATATTCTTTGCTATTATCTTTTAAAATTATATTATAATAACAAATATAATTTATAAATTCTACAAAATTTATTTTATGTTACATAAATAATAAACTTTATTATACAATTTTTATTTTCACAAAAATCATTTATTTAATATATATATTATATATTAAAATTTTATTTATAAATAAATCAAAAATTATAAAAATATAACTAAACAATTTTATAAAATTCCACAAAATTATTTTAGACTTATAAACTTAAAAACTTTATAAAACAAAGTTTTATTTTCGGAAAAAGATCTATTAATTATTTTTAATCAATTTATTCTATTTTAATCATAATAAATTCATAATAAATTCATTTTCCAACGATTTTGCACCAAAATTTCATATAAATTATTTTTATTAAACTAGATCAGAAATATGATTTTATAATCTGAAATTTATGAAATTTAATATTTTTAAATATTATTACCATGTTTTGAGTAGTATATTATAATGTATTATATACTCTTTAATTCAGAAAATAATTTTATAAAAATTATTTTCACATTATAATATTTTAGTACAACCACCCTTGATCAAGATCTTACAAAAAATCTTTTATTTATTTATTTATTTTCTTAATTTTTTTACTTATTATTTAATTAACTTTTATTTTAAATTAACTATTAAGCGATCGTCAATCCCCAAATTTGGAACCCTAGATTACCTTTATACAAGAAAAGTTAGACTTTTAAGTTTTCCCAACACTTATTTTATTGCCTTGAACATAGGGTGATACATGGAAACATTTGGATCACATCTAGACTGTTACAAAGGATTCGATACTATTGTTAAGGTGAGTTTACATAGCCACATTTTATTATTTTACATTTTTGGAATGAAACATGTTAAACACTTATACTCAACATATACAATTTTATTACGTGTCTTGTGTGATTTCTATGTTGCATTATGTCTTAAACAATACTTTGGTAAACACAATTAGACTCGCGTAATCATTAACTCCGTACAAGTCGACGATACACAATGATAGATCATTGGATTGACAACCTCATCTGGATATGTGTACCCCCGGATATGGGTAGCGTGGGTGATTGTTATCGAACACATAAACACAAACGAGTGAACCATATGCGTATGGGATGGACCACATTAAACATGTCACAAGAGTTGATTATGCAAACGCTTTACCTCGAAGTTTGTTTTCACATATGGACTATTTGCCATGACACTAGAATTGCACAAGTTTATATACTCATGATACAATATTCAAACCTATGTAATTCTCACCAACTTTTGTTGACCCAAAATATTTTCCAACTTAACATGTTTCAAGTTATAGTGTTGCTTGGAGATTAGAGTTCATGCTTGAAGATTTATATTTAGTATTTCTCATTTGATGTACAAACTCTTTTTAGAACAATTGTATGTAATTCATTTAATTGATTATTGAAACTTATTATTTACCATGAGCTACTGAATAGTCATCAATACGTACATCCTGATTTTCCGCCATCGGTTGGGGTGTTACAGATTGGTATCAGAGCCTTGGTTATAGGGAATTAGGTTATTAAAAAAATAATCTAGTCTATAACCTTAGGATTTTGACTAGTACTTGCTCCTCTTACTTGCAACTCTATTCACTATCTCCATCCTACTTCTTATCCCTACTCTCCATCACAGGGTATACCCTTAGACTAATAGGACAAAATTCTCAGGTCCTAACCTGAACTGCCTTGATAATCTCATCGAAGCTCTATATTCTAATAACGAACACGTGCAATCTGGAAGGGTGAACACCTGTATTATGAGTTTTCTGTCTAGGACTAGCATTACGCATATATCCCAATCAGACGAGGGACCCGGATGCCTACCTGGGAATTCTCGGGATGAGTGTTCACTTATAGGATAAAGTATGTCTTCACTATGTTATTAGAATCTAGAAACTTTGATAAGTCAATGTTTTCGTTTGTTCGTTTTAATTAATGAATTAATGATTACACTCCTCATTATATCTCATTATTCTTGTTTAACCTATGTCTCATTGAAACCTTCATTGTGTCTCTTTTAGAAAATGCCTCCTCGTCGTAGCACTCGCAACAGCAACAACAATGACAATGACAACAACAACCATGACAACGACAACAATAACAACAACAACAACAACAACAACCAGGACAACGGTAACCCTGCTAATGCCTAACTCGCCGCGATAATTACCCAATAAATGGTTCAACAAATGGCGGCAATACTCCCTAATTTAGTGGCCTAAATTGCTCAAGTGAATGGAAATTGCAACGGAAATGGCAACAAAAATGGTAACCACAACGGGAATGGCAATGGGAACGGAATGCTCACCCTGTTTGCACCCTCAAGCACTTCAACACTTGCAACCCTCCCAAGTTCAGCGGGGATGAAGGAGCCACTGGTCTTCTACAGTGATTCAAAGGTATCGAAAATACCTTCATAAATTGCGAGTGCCCTAGCAACCTCAAGGTTCTCTATGCTATGAGTGTCCTCCAAAAGCAGGCCCTCACATGGTGGAACGAAGAAAAACGGACTCGCGGAGCTAAAGTCGCGCTGGCTTTGACTTGGGAGCAAGCCAAAGACATTATGAAGGCGGAATTCTGCCCTCGTAATGAAATAAAAAAAGTTGGAGGATGAGTTTCACTCTCTTGTCCAGGACAGTGGGGAGAACCTGGCCTACAACACCCGTTTCCACGAACTTAGCCTATTGCTACCACATAAGGTCACCCCCTGCCTGTTGCAATCGAAAAATATATTGGAGGCTTACCCATGCAGTTCCAGGATACTGCGTAGGGAAGAAATCCCGCCACTCTCGAGGAAGCCAAGCGTCTAGCAGCTACTTTGACTGACAACCATGTGAAAAATGGCACTCTTGTTCGCAAGCATGCAAAGAAAACTGTTGCGAAAGATACTCCCCAACCTGCTATTGAGGTTAAATCTTAGCCCTCAACCAACGGAAGACGCAAGGCCAGAAATTTCGCAATGGTTGCCACTGCCCTGCCCAACAAGAAACAGTATACCGGGAACCATCCTATGTGTAACACATGCAAGTATCACCACCAGACTCACGTGCCTTGTCGTCTATGTACCAACTGCCAAAAGTATGGGCATTTCGCAAATGTTTGTTGATCCCCTGCTGCCCCTAATGCTCCTGTTGCTGCTCAGAATGCCCAGGCACCTAATGCCCAACCTGGTAGGCCAACACGAGGACAATGTTAGGAGTGTGGTGACCCCATTCATTTCCGTAACCAATGCCCTAACCTAAACCAAGACCAAGACCCTCCAGCTGCTTAACGACAAGCTCCACTATTAGAATATTATTTACTTTTAAATTCTATGTAATGACGCATTGTTTTTCAAATACTAAATCTTAGTATTGAAAATTGTTGCCTCTTGTATGAGAATTTAGTTATCTAGTATATTTGAACGTATGATTATTCATGACACTTGGAAACATGCCTAGTGGAATATGAACTAATTGCTATGTTCACACCTAGACCTATACAATTACAACTCACATACTATACTTGTTGCACTTATAAACTTGCTTACATATACATATTATCAATTTACAAATTATGTGTGAAACAATTGTTACATTTAATCAACAACTAGTAGAGGATGAAGTACCTGCTCAACAGTTGGTAAAGTTTTCTAAAAACCTACTTAACGATTGGTAGAGGTCATCATGCCTGCTCAACAGTCGGTAGAGGTTTTAATAACCTGCTCAATGACTGGTAGAGGCTATTGTATCTGCTCAACAATCGGTAGAGGTTACTACTTACCGACTGGTAGAGGTCTTTTTGCCTGCTCAAAAGTTGACTTATTTTTTATTCATTAAACATGCAATTTGATTCATTATACTCTTTGATACAGAAAAACTTAGTAGCAAGGTTGTTGAGCATTATTATACATGTGTATTTGGTTAAAAGTCATAGAAGGACACAAAACCCTAATGTGAGGTAAATTGGTGATTGCAGTCCGAAACGTAATCATGAATTTACAGGTACGTTAGGGTGGTGTGAAATTCTATTAGGGTTTTGATAAGAACCCCAGTATGTTTTCGAAGTATTAGAGGTGTGGTGGGCTAACTGCGGTACACCAAACACTAATCATGCAACAAAAATGGAATTGGGGCCGAATCATTAACAAATCCTAGTTATTTGACAGCCCATTTAACCTTGTTGGTCATCTTGTGCATTCTTGAAACTCACAGTTTAGTGCTCCATAGGACCCTTATCTTAGACCAATATCACTCAAAACCTTGATCATGTCGCTCTTAAACTTTTACCACGGATACCTTAGCTCGTACCAAATACCCTCACCTACTCCCAATAGCTTCTCCAACATCAACTTCGGGACGAAGTTCCTAAAAGTAGGGGAGACTGTAACCGTTCGTATTTTTCTTGAATTATAACCTTTGATAAATAATAAATCCCCGTTCATTCGTCATTTTGTCCTTATCTTACGTTACATTATTTATTTTGTGATATAAATATGTTGTGTATATATATAACATAAGCTAGTATTATAAAAAATATACAAAAATTAGACTTTAAAAAAATATGCTCAGGCCAGGACTCGAACCCGCGCCTGAGCCGGGTCAAAGCTTTAACACCACGAACACTAACCACTAGACCAAGCTGTATGTTTGTGAATTATATTGAAACCCATATTATTTAAACACACATAAATCTCATGGTCAACAGCCAAGAAGTCAAACACCTAGTTAGCCTATGCATTTGAATTCAATTAGACGCACCTAGATTTGTTTATGGAAACAATTGTGATTAATTCTTGATAGACACCATCATCCTCATCGTTTATAGCTGTCAATTACGAGCAATAATCCTTTATGTATACAAATCAAACGCGTTTATAATAACTCTTGGTCAAAATTTCCAATTCGACTTTCGGACATGCTATACTATAAATTGAAACCTCCATTTCACTCTAAGGGTGCCGAAAATCATTTCCCCCTCCCAAATCCTTTTGTTCAATGCTTTAATTCACGATTTCAAGACCCGTTGACTTTTTCTTTGACTCGTTCTTTCTGGATAGCCTCGTGTTTTTTAAGCCCCGATTAAATACATGTTTTTGTTCTTTGATATGGTCCGATTAATAACCCCATAGTCTCTGGGATTAATTCTTGTTAATCGGGTCGATTGTTAAAACTAGGGTTCTTAGTTATTTTTGGGGAAGATGATACCAGTTCAGGTCAGTTTAAAAACATTTTAGAAACGATTTATAACAAGCTTCTGATGTAGATCAGGTGGTGTTGCATACTATTGTTGAAACGCCTAGTCTTGGGTTCGAAACCAGGCCTCAGCGTTTTTTTAAGGAATTCTTATTATTTCTCAAACAAGCTATATAATATATCAAACCAAGAAACTTCTGTTCTCAGGGTCCAGACCAACTGGTCTGGACTTGTGATTTAAAACCTTCAAACCGGGCAGACCCGGGTTCAATTCCCAGCACCCTCAAAACCTTTTTTTTTAAAACCCTTTACTTTTTTATTCTCTGCTATTATCTTTTAAAATAAGTTTAAAATAGCAAATCTAATTTATAAATTCTAAAAAAATTATTTTATGTTATATAAATAATAAACTTTATTATACAATTTTTATTTTCACAAAAATCATTTATTTAATATATATTATATATTACAAATTTATTTATAAATAAATCAAAAATTCCAAAAATATAACTATAAATTTGTATAAAATTCCACAAAATTTAAATTTAGACTTATAAACATAAAAACTTTATAAAAGATCTATTAATTATTTTTAATCAATTTATTCTTTTTTTATCTTAATAAATTCATTTGCCAACGATTTTGCACCGAAATTTCACATAAATTATTTTTATTAAACTAGATCAGAAATAATTTTATAATCTAAAATTTATGAAATTTAATATTTTAAAATATTTTTACCATGTTTTGAGTAATAAATTATAATGTATTATATACTCTTTAATTAAGAAAATAATTTTATAAAAATTAGTTTCACATTATTATATTTTAGTACAACCACCTTGATCAAGATCTTACAAAAATTCTTTTATTTATTTATTTTCTTAATTTCTTTACTTATTATTTAACTAACTATTATTTTAAATTAACTATTAAACGATCGTCAATCCCCAAATTTGGAACCCCAGAATACCTTTAGCCTAGAAAACTTAGACTTTTAAGTTTTCCCAACACTTATTTTATTGCCTTGAACATAGGGTGATATTTGAAAACATTTGGATCACATCTAGACTGTTACAAAGGATTCAATACTATTGTTAAGGTGAGTTTACATAGTCCCTTTTTAGTATTTTACATTTTTTTGGGTGAAACATGTTAAACACTTATACTCAACATATACAAATCTATTACGTGTCTTGTGTGATTTCTATGTTGTATTTTGTCTTAGACAATACTTTGATAAACACAATTAGACTCGCGTAATCATTAACTCCGTACAAGCTGGCGATACACAATGATAGATCTATTAGATTGACAACCCCACCCGGATACGTGTACCCCGGGATATGGGTAACGTGGGTGATTGTTATCGTACACATAAACACAAACTGGTGAACCATATGCGTATGGGATGGACCACATTAAACATGTCACAAGGGTTGATTATGCAAACGCTTTACCTAGTAGTTTGTTTTCACTTATGGACTAGATTTGCCATGACACTAGAATTGCACAAGTTTTTATTCTCATGAAACAATATTCAAACCTATGTAATTCTCACAAACTTTTGTTGACCCAAAATATTTTCCAACTTAACATGTTTCAGGTTATAGTGTTGCTTGGAGATTAGAGTTCATGCTTGAAGATTTATATTTAGTTTTTCCCATTTGATGTACAAACTCTTTTTAGAACAATTGTATGTAATTCATTTAATTGATTATTGAAACTTATTATTTACCATGAGCTATAAAACAGTCATCAGTACGCGCCATCCCGATATTTCCGCCATCGGTTGGGGTGTTACAATTTAGGCCGAATCATTTCGGGGCAGCAAATAAAGACAAGAAATATGATGGAACGCTCCCCAGAACTGCCTTAGCCAATGTCATTCTACCGGCGAAAGAAAGGATCTTAGCCTTCCACGTCGAAAGTTTCCGCTTTAGATTGTTATGAATCGGGTCCCAATGTTTGGCAAGTTTCAAGTTCGCGCCAATCGGAATACCCAAATAAGTAAAAGGAAAGGAGCCGGGGTCACAGAAAAGAATAGAGGCCATCTCTTCGATCTCGGCATCTACAATGTTGACTCCAAACAATTTGCATTTCATATGGTTAACTTTGAGTCCCGAAATTAAATTAAGGAACCTCAGAAAATGGGATAGACTAACCGCATTTTGAGTCGACCACTCCCCCACAAATATCACGTCACCCGCGTAGCAAAGGTGGGATATGCACGGACCGTTATTTGGCAGACACACTCCTTTGAATAGCCCTATATCAATCGCCCGGTTCATGAGCATGTTCACAACTTCCATAGCAATGATAAAAAGGAACAGAGAGATGGGGTCCCCTTGACGTAGCCCTCTCTTGAAAGCAAACTTGTTGGAAGGAGACCCGTTAACAAGGATTGAGCCTCTAGCTGAAGAGAGACAACCAACAAGAGAGATCACTCGGAACTCGGACACACTTTGCTGATCGGGGACTTTAGCATTCAAGGCAATAAATGTGGTGTTACAACCGAACCCAATTTCCCCAGTATGATAGAAATCCACCATCATCTTCATAATACCCGTCTTCAACACATTCCAAAACTTCTTAAAGAATTTGAGCGTGAACCCATCCGGCCCTGGAGCCTTTCCACCATTACACGCTTTGATGGACCCAAGAACCTAATCTACAGAGAACATACCTGCCAAAGAGTCACCTTGATCCAATGATAATTCGGGTAGGCCTAAGTTAGCGAAAGTCGGGCGTCGTCTGATAGGTTCTTTAAAAAGCTTCCTGAACAAGCCCATTATTTTTTCTTTCAACATCATTGGGTCCGAGACCCAAACCCCATCAAAAACAAGACCATTAATACGATTTCTAGCCATATTTAATTCGACAATACCGTGAAAATAATTTGTGTTATCATCCCCAAACTTTAGCCAATTAACACGTGCCTTTTGGTGTACGTCTCTCACTTTCACTTTTTGAAGCAACATAATTTTCAGCTGTAAAAAAACCCGAGCCTCTTTTTCAGTCATGGTCAAAGATCTGGACATCGCCCATCCTTCTATATCTTCAACAACCTTAGAGCAGTCCTCAAGCTCCTTCTTCTCTTCCAGTAACTTAGCAGCCCTCCACTTTTTAACTTTCTCCTTAACATTCTTTAAAATAGTAGTCAAAGACTTAATGTCAAAGATATTGTTAATTCATGAACCCATTTTAGCAGCCACAATATTACCCACCACAGGAAAATGAGAATCCGGTTAGAAACCGAATTCATGGATCGATTACGCGAAAACAACTCGGTTTCAGACGGGAGATTCGAGACGAGACAGAAATATACGATAACAAAGTTATCACAGATTCATATTAATTCAGAAACGGTTACAGACACTGTCATCAGTAGGATAAACATCTATCTTGGGGCCGGGGGAGGTCGGGCATGACCTCCCCCTTGAGAGCATTCAAAGTATAAACTCAAATCTTCCAATGAAAACCAACACATGAGATTGCTATTTATAGTCCAACACCAAATTCCACCTTCGCCCCTTTGTAAAGGTCGAATGTGGAATATTTCCACATTCGCCCCTTTGTAAAGGTCGAATATGGACCAAAGTTCACCTTCGCCCCATTGTATAGGTCGAATGTGGAATGTTTCCACATTCGCCCATTACCTTGGGTCGAACCTGAACTTTGTGTATTGTCCTATATCTTTACAAATGCATCAGATCCATAAAATGCCCTTATGGATCACCACAATCTCATGTAATACAATACAAAGACTCAACCCTAGTCTATTCGACAGTGACGTCCACATAATAATGCATCAACAGAAAACCAGCCACCTATTAAAAAAATTGAAGGGTATAGGACCGAAATCCTTCTTGATACAAGAAAGGATTATCGTTAATGGTTCGAAAAACCTTTTTTGGCCACCTCCACCGTTGCCCTCGGCCAAGCATTCAGAAAATTAGCACACACGAGGAAACGATCCAGTTTACTAAATTTCATCTCCACGTTATCCAAAATATACGTATACTTTCCCCCGTCATACGGTATTCCATGAGCCCTGCTTCTTCAGAGAAAATAATCTCTCCGATGGAAAACGGACCTTGTTGAAATCTCCGAGTAGGACCCACAACCCATCCAACAGAGCCATAATCTCCATAATCTTATCCCAAAGAGTTTTCCTCCTACCCGGATCATTTGGCGCATAAACATTGAGGATATTTAGACAACCCGCAAAGCCATTAGCCAAACTTGACACGACCACATGGTTGTCGTCTTTTATAACATTATCCACGTTTAGCCAGGATGGGTCCTATATTGAAACCACCCCCCAGATCTACCCACAGAGTCAACATGAGCCGCATCGTAAACCGAGTTACCCCAAAAGTTACCCCAATAATCTTTATTAATCGAGTGTTTATGTGTCTCTTGCAGCCCCATGAAATACGCCTTGGAACTAGATCTCAAATTTCTAACCCAAAAGACCTTATCCAAGCAAATACCCCCCCCCCCCCCGCACATTCAAGGAAACAAAAATCATTACAAACCCATTGTCTCCTTCCCTCCAAGAATAAGATTTCTAACCTGATTATCGAACCCGTTTAGGTTAATACCCAGGTCCCCATCGTAATTAACAGTGTCGCTAACCTCATCCTCCAAATCCGAAAAACCATTGTCTTCTGAATCACCTAAGGACACTGAGTGATCATCGACCTCAGAAGGGTTTTGAATGGGAGCAGCATCACAGGTTCTTTTGAAGGATTTATTAGTTTTGTAGGCCTCTGCTTCCCTTTGGATAATATCCACCAAATCAAACGGGTCGCTATCATTAGATAAATTTAAGTCAGGAATACTAAAATCTTTGATCCCACCAATATCTTTCGGGCTGTTGGTCTCAGCTTGGCCCACTTCCTTGGATAGATGGGTTTTAGAACTACTGGGCCGGTCTAAATTAAAGCCTGCAACTAGGTCCGGACCCACCCAGGTCCCACTCAAATCATTATGAACAGCACGCCTAAAGTTGACATCTGCCTCGATATTCCCACTATCAACCCCATGCACAATATCCATGCAAGGCCTTTCACCTTCAACCTCTCCGCCTTCCAACTCTACATCTTCCACAGGGACTTGCAAAGGATTAACAATAATGGATTTGAGCTTTAAGACCTCCGAATCTGAAGCCTGCGATCTACCGAGACCACCGATATCAAAAAAGGTGGGTGTGAACCCTCTTCCGAATCGAGTGACACAGACAAGCAATCCGGAAGACACTAGAAATCTATCTCTTCAACCCACACCCGAAGAATTTTGTCATTCCATACGAGTTTAAATTCACGTGAAAGACGATCCCGGTGGTCGACCAAAACAACTATTCTATTTACCGATGGTGTAATGAGACCCAATAGTAGGGTCCCCGGGGTTTGGGGCCTTACAAGTTGGTATCAGAGCAGTGGTTTAAGGGATTTTGACATTTTTAAAACGTCTAAACTTAAACTTTAAATTGGACCAAGGTAACGAATGCCACCACGAGTAACCACGAGCCAAGAAGTATGATTTACGTGTGTTGTTGGGTGGTTGTAGTTTTCTTGTGTTGTTTGCTTCTTACTTGAACTTTGTGATATCTATATGTGGAAGGTAGGAAACTAGTATGACCATGTTGGGAAATGTTTAGAACCCATGTAGTAGCATAGACAACCGATCGCACTTGATCAACGTGGTTGGCGGTCTATTGTTACCCCCATGTTCTGAATGATGACCTGAAATGATCATGTGAATGTTCTGCCTTGGGTGGGTGTTTAGTAGAGTTCGATGGATGTAATGTGAGGATTGAGATTATATGGCGAGGGGCTTGTTGCCATTATATAATAGGAGACATATTCTCGTGTTTAATGATTCGGACGATTAACATGTTGCGCGTGGTCATGTGTTTTTATACGAGATTTATTTTCTTGTTATCATTAATTAATTGATGATAAGGCATTGATGAGACTTGTTTCATGCATTTTGTGTGTCAGTTGGTTATTTGGACTTGGTAGTAAACGTGTCTTGTGTGATTACATGGCTATGTGATGACGTGTTGGGTAGAATGACCATGCTTTAGCATTATCTCTTATGGTCACATTAGTCCTTAGTTGACTAACGTATGCGATTGGCTTGTCACATATATAGAGGTAGTGTGTGGGACATTGTCAGAGTATGTGAAGATACACTTGTTCAGATGTGGGTTGGGTTGTGTAGACATGGATGGCTCTTGTCTGTATCATTGGTCCATGTGTGCCTTCGAGCATGTATGAGCATCTGAATGATTCTATGTGTTAGGCTACTTAATAGAGACCCATAAAGGATGTGTTGTAGAGCCTAACCTGGGGATGTTGTCAATTCTGATGCTGGGTGCGACCAAATAAACCTGTGCAGGTATGATGAGTGGCTACGACCACTAATGAGGTGGACCATTTCCTGTAGGTTTAGGTCGTGAGACTGTGATGTTTGAAGTTAGTGACGTTGGTCACATGTTAGTGAACCTTTAGGATTCACTAGGCAGGGCGTGTTAGAGTTGATGTATACTTTTGTGAATGGTCTTATTTTTAGACTTGTGTATTGAGTATTGTAGTATATGTAATTTGTTGATGCCCTATAAGTGGAGTGCAAAAAATTGCTTTATCTTTTGTGATGTGTAGTTATGGATTCTTTTGAGACGGGATACGAGGTGTTTTAATGACTGCCTATGCTTAGATAGTATACCTTTATGCGGTATATACGCATGCCTTCTAGGATGTCGGACGTGTGGTCTTAATTCAAGTTATGGATGTTGGTGTTGAGCGTATCTTTTGCTTACACCAACTTTAATGGAGGTGTAGTGGTGTGAAATAATTCAACATCCAGTGACAATATATTGCGACAATCTATGACGGGAGGACTTTGTGTTGGAGACTTAGATGACGCATGTTTCTGAATATTTGAGGAGTTGAGGTTGCTTGATAAAGACGAAATGACTCAAGCTAGAGGTGAACATCGAGGGTTGAACTCCATGAGAAGAATGAGAACAATTGGTGGATAATGTTCAGACACGACGACGATGATGAGGTAGTGGAGCTTACCTTGTTGGGTTTACGATGGTTTATGCACGAGCTCAAGAAGTTCATCAGCTGAGTTAGACAAAATGACTACGTCGGTTTACCTAAGTGGAGCTTTGCACAATCCCTGAAAATCTTCGGTTATAAAGAGAAGTGTGTTCTACTTTACTAGATGATTGTAAGTGATGCGTGAATTTTCTGCAGCAAGTGGTATTTAGCGACTGTAAAGCCGATACTAAATGTAGTATGCCTGCTTCTGGTTATAACAAGCGGTAGTGACAAAACTTTTTGAGGGTATCGATTGATGAGTCGGGTGATAATGTGGATAGTGTCAACACTGTAGATACTTACGAGATTTGGTGAGGTAGGCAATGTCATTAGTGAGGATCCATACGATGATTGTTGTTGAGGGACACTTCATATGAGAGCCTACGCGTTAAGAATTGTGGAAGTCACTACGTAATGCTCTATGAGGAGAGATGTGGAGCACGAGATGAGTAAGGCATCGAATGTTAAGCTGTTTGGAGATAGTAGGAGCGAATGATTCGAGCTTAAAAAGTCAGGTATGGTTGGTGGAAAAAAAAAACTTCTTAAGTTTCATAGATAGAGACTTGATTGTAGATCAATGCGACAAAAATGATATTTAAATGGTGACAAGGCAACGCGAAAAGATGCTGACATGTAATGTCAGGACTTTGGATTTGTATGGTCATTGATGAGCGGGATTCGAGGATGAATCCTCTTTTAAAGGGGGTAGACTTGTAACATCCTAAAAATTAAACGGTTACCGTTCTTATCAAGTGGATCCGTTAATAGGTTTTGATGTGTACCATGATATTTATGAACCATTCATAATGGGTTTAAAATGTATAACATGGTTTAAAAATACCGGAGGGACCCAAATGTCATCATTGAAAGACTTAGAGGATGCAGTGGTTTGTTTTAAATGGAACATCAAGACAAAATGCATTAGAATGGATATTTGAGTGACCCGTTTGGCGTTAGATTAAGATGGTTGGATTAACTTTTGGAATAAGTTAATAACATACGAAACTTAAGGGACCTTAGTGTAAACTTCCCAATCTCCACTTTTCTTAAACCCTAATGCTGTCTCCCACCATTGTTGCACCTACCAGGCTGCAAACGCAAGTCGAGATGACGACTAGTTTCATTTTTCAGTCGATCAACCTTAGGTGGTGTTTAGCGACAAGGACGCGCACGATTCTGGTGATTAGTATGATATGGCTTGGTGAGGTTCTCTTTGGCTTTCCAATCAAGTGTTCATGTGCGAACTCGGTTCGGTTTTGAAATCATTCTGCAAACACATCAAGCAATAAGATTAAGATGGTTTGGATTTAGGTTCGTAGTAGTTCAGGCTGTGATTGTGATCGACGGGAGTGGCTATGATGATGGCAAAGTTTGAGAGTTCTTGGGTGCCATCGACCTTGACTAAAATAGTATAGTTTTATAGAAGTTTATGAAAATGTCATTATATAGTGGTTGTCTCAACTGTTTCGGTTGTGCGCAGACATCCAAGTTCGTATCAAGGTTTCGAGATCATCGCTTTGGATAGTCGCATATCGCACAGGTGATAACATCGTATTGCTTGCACTCTTTTTAGGCTACGAGTTGTACATGGGAGCCGTTGTTCATGATGTTGCTGGTAGGTATGTAAGAGTGTTAAAAAATTAAGGAGATGATGAAGATGCAATGATGTAAAGCATGAAAACTTGGGTATAGAGTCCATGAATTTATAATAGAGGTTCACATATGAATCTGGTTGTACGAAAGAAATTAAATAACTTAAGTTTTGCTTATGGATAGGAGATGTTGGTGAAGTTGGTTTAAATTAATGGTGACTTAATTTCATGAGCCCATGCATATGGTTATTTAGGATGATCAGGGTGGAACCATATGGTTTCATTGGGGATCAATTGTGATGGGAAAATAATGAAGGTGGTGCATGCAACATGGGATACTTGGCATGTTGGTCAGATATCGATACTAGGTTTTTTTTATATGAGTTCATGCATGATGGAGGAATCGATGAACGGTGGTAAGGTGGAAGCATGAGATCTTTATGTTTATTAGATGTTCATTTAAGTGTGATGCATGGTGTATTTGTAGAGAGTGGTAATGTGTGACATCCGTCACCCTCGTCTTCCGTCAACTTTACAATAATAGCCCTTCAAATATTTTCATTATAGTCCTTATACGTTTCGTCGTTTTAAAATTTAATTTTTGAGCAAACTAAAAATTTATCATTTAAATTTATTATGGAACGGGTATAAGTTGTAATCAAATACGTATCTTGAAACGTCTACGCAATGGATTTCATAAAAAAATTGCAAGTTTTAAAAAGTTTTTAAAAAAAAAAAAACTTTTAAGTTAAGTTAGTTAACCAAGTTAACTTCTTATAAAGAAAATACTAACCTAGTTTCATAATAAACTAACCTAGTTAAATGTGTAGGGACTAATGCTGCCAAGTATCAAAAGTTTAAAAAAAAAAAAACTCCCTCCCTGGTGCCTTGTTCGGTTTTCCGGCGGAGCAAATCCGGCCACCGGAATTTGCTCCGGCGAGGGGAAAATTGGGCCATTTTTTATGCTTTTACTCGTTTTTATTAATCAGGAGCGTTTCTCCATCATTATTAACGAGTTTTCGGCCATTAATGTGTCATTAAACGCGTTATTATCGTGCATTTAATCTGGATTTAAACTTGTAACCGACGACTTGTTAAACAAGATCAAACCGTTCGTTTAACTGAATAATACTATAAATTGGTCTTCGCATATGGTTCCTCGACTATTACTCGTTCCAAAACCACAAGAAAAACGCATAAACGTGAACAGAAGATTGTTCATATATGGCTTCAAAGTCGCGGCCCTTTATACTTGGTTTCATTCACCTACACATTGTAAGTCCGTGCTTATAGTGCTGTTTCGTTTAGTTTTGTATTGTGAACGAAAGCCCCTTATTACAGAGCTCAGATCATACCTTGTTCGTGTTATTGAATTAAGTTCTAGGGTTAGGGTTCTTGGTAGGATTTGGGGAAGAAGAAGATGAGTAGGTTGTATTGTTTAAAATCCTTTTTGTTTCAAATAAGTTAACAAGTTGGTACATAGCCTAGTGGTTTGGTGTGTGTTTGGGTTTGGAAAGGATCTAGGTTCGAATCCCTCTAGATGCAAATCTGGATGTTTCCTTTTTCTTTTGATATGTTTCTTTTCAATTTTCATTTCTTATTTTTTTTTAAAAAAAATGTATTATGTATAGAAATTTGAAATATTCATAATAAATTCATTTTTACTCCAAAAATTATGAAAATTTAGGTGTAGCATCTTGACACCATAAAGAAAATTATCACACTTTTGCTTTCTGAAAATTATTTAATTTTCGTTATTTTATTAATTTAAATTGTTTTAATCATAATTAATTGATTAAAAATTCATTTTTAATGATTTTGATCTCAAAATTTTAGGATAATTATTTCTAAGCATTTTAATCTGAAATAAAAATTATTGGTTCAGAAAACATTTCTTTTCATTAATTTTTCTATTTTTAATCATTTAAACATTATTTAATCTCATTAAATCAGTTTTAAATATAAATAAGTTTATATAAATTATGAGAAAATTATTTTCATTTATTTATTTAAGAAAGTATACAATTTCTATAAAAATAGTATTTTTGAGGCATGTCTTGTATTATTAACATTATTTATGTTTAATTGGATATAATTAAACATTTATTTATTTATACAATTTAAACATCTATTTTATAAATATTTTACTTATAAAATAGAAATACTAATATGGTTTAATGTCTTTATTATCTTTTGTTGGATCATTGCGTAACTCAAAATTATTTATTTAATTATTTATGATTATTGTGTTTATTTTAATTTAGTTAAAGTAACTAACTAAATTATTTTGTCTTAATTATTCAAACATATTTTTTTATCTAAATATTCAATAGGTAATAATTATATTATTTAAACCACATTTACAACCTTTCATATATTATTTGTGATATACAACTTTTACATTAACGCGACTGATCATAAAAACTCTAATTCCCCAAATCGACTTAGCAAACCCTAATGCCTTAGACCCTAGTTACCTTAGACTTTTTAGACATTTCCTTATTAGTATGCTTACACATTATAGGTTGAATTCCTCGGAATTCCCATTACTTAGCTCACGACCGCTTAAGTTGGATTTTGCTCGCTTTCGCAAACTGTGAGTATATCTTTCCCCTTTTTACTGTCTTACTATTTTGGGGTGACTCATGTACTTACTATCAAATTTCTATTTCCTTTACTAAATGCAATTCTCATGTGTGTTTGCTTATGTCATTTCGTGTATCTATGACCTGTCAAATCATTAACCGTTTTGGCCTGGCATTTCAATGAATAGTACTATGGTATATACCCTTGTGACTCTGTTGAGAGTCCTTGTCATTGCTATGTATTACATTACTACTAGCGCATACTATATATATCTGCTTTTCTTTACATAGGGTTGATTTTGACCCGGATATCACCTAATACATAATTGCAAATGGTACCGCACATGAATTGCTAAACACTTTTCTACTATATGTATTCAAACAGGGTATGTTCACCAATACATTTTGTATTGACATATACTATTTTCGTACATGTTTCAGGTTATTTATGAGATGACTTTTAAGCTTTTGGAATATTACTTAGATTTTGATTCATTGTATTTCAATTTAGTTGGCAGTTAGAATCGTTGTATTTCATTTCAATGTAATAAATTATTTAATCAATGTATTCAAATTTACACTTTAGTCCATGAGCTATTGAACAATCGTCACTACGTGACACCTCGATGTTTCCGCCATCGGTTGGGGTGTTACAGATTGGTATCAGAGCCATGGTTATAGGGAATTAGGTTATTAGAATGCCTTTTAGCCTAGTCTATAACTAAGTTTGCATTCACGAGTCCTCTCGTGTATATTCCTCTTTATTCTCATATTTTCCTTTTAGGTATTTTTGCTATGATATTTTCTCGTTATTCTTTCGGTATTTTGCTTAGAAAAGAAGACACTCGTATTTCACAAACGAAACAATATCATCAAGTTAGGAGTGGTATCCATACCTTGGTGATTAGTTTCACTCCTCTATATGTTATTTATCTTAGGAATATAACTTTGAGATAGGAGTGACATCCACACCTCAAAGAGTATTTCCTTCAAAAAGAAACTTAACCACTAAGCTGGGAGTGATATCCTTAACTTAGTGATTGGTTTCATTCCGCAATCGTTTTCAATTTTGAAATACATCTTTGAGTTAGGAGTGAAATCCACATCTCAAGGATCTATTTCTACATCTCGTTGATTATGAATTTTCTTAAATGTTGGTAATCTATTACATACTTTAATCTTATCACTCACGTCATTTTAAATCATGGTCCTTTAAAGCACATTAGAATTACACATAGTTCATGAAATGGTTTCACTTTGCATTTTACAAACTTGTACTGCATATTTTAAAGGACAAATGTAACCCTTTGTTTTCATATGACATAACCAATATATACTTTCGAAAGAAACTAGCAACTAATGATAAGCTTTATAACACTTTTCAAACTTAACATCTCGTAATTATGAAGATTTTTCAAATGAACCTGTTTTGAATCTAAAACACACTTCGATTTCTAAAAAGTATCCTCATGCATTACTACTATCCTTTCAACTATATCACAAAGTTCGAGCAAACTACGTTTTTGATAAACGAAAATTTATCTTATTACACTCGCACTCTTCCAGTCGCAAAATTTTTGGTCTAACAAAATATTGGACATATCCTTATCAGAATGTCACTAATTGTCTTTTATCACATAGTGCATATATGTAAAACTAACTAAATTTAAACCCTTATATCAGTAGACTATACGTCTGTTCTGCATACTCTCACTTATCGTAAAATTCATTATTTTATTCTTACACCATTTTATTCATAGTTATTTCTAACACATTATTTGTGATTATTTTTCACATTGCCTATTTTGCATTAATTCAACTCGTTTACTTTCAATTTGTGCAATTATGCGATTTACTCGATTTATGTTATACTATTCTTTAGTCGGAATTTTATGCTATACTTATATACTTACTTGAACGCATATTTGGAATGCATATTTTTCTTTCATGTTTTGAGCAAAACCCTGTTATACTTTACATTATTTTGTTCATCATCATGGCCAATAAACATACTAGTTGATAATTTTGTATGAGATCTAAGCCAGTGCCCACGTACGACTCGGGTTAGAGTGTTTCTTTAATCCGAGGGGAACGGTGTAAATCTCAGGGTTATCAATATGAGTGTTTAAAGCCAACGATGTGGACAAGAGTTACCGGTTAATGGTAAGCCCGAAAGGGAAGAACCTCTAACCATGTCTTATACTTACATGATATACACATTACGGTTAAAGGGAAAACCCGGAAGGGAAGGACCTCTAACCATGTCATGATTGAACATTATTTCATTACAATGGCTATTACATAAGAGTTGCACGCATTTATTTCCAGTATTACTTAGGATAGGGTTATGAAAAAGCATAACACCCTAGTGTAAGGTAAATCGATGATTACGGTCCAGAACGCAATCATGGGCTTACAGGTACATGAGGGTGGTGTGTAATTCCATTTAGGCTGTTGGTAGACAATCAGTACGAGTCCAAAGTATCGGGAGTGTGGTGGGTTAGCTGCGGTACACCCTATATATAAGCATAAACGATACTGCGGGAGCAGACTAGGAGTCGGACCAAGAGCCTACCCAATACTTGCTAATTACCTCTTCATTAGATCGTTGACTAATAGCTAACATTTTCGATAAGAACGTTCTTACACGAGTTTTAATTCAGCTTCCTAGAGTTTTTCTCTTGACCACCTCTACTAAAAACCTTAAACTTTGTATACTCTTACACTCTCCGTTAGTCAAAATCCTGTTGCATGTCCTTCATAACGTGCAGTTAGAAACTTTTCTAAAGTAGGGGAGACTGCGTCATTAGTACCTCTTCCCCTCACTAGTTACATATTCCCAAAACTGTCCTCATTTAAACTCTCATTTCCTAATCTCGGGTCAACTATCAAAGATTTTGAAACTTTTACTTTGGGTATTAGACAGCTATTTTAAATTTTGTCGGATTATAAATGATAAAATTTTCTTTAAAAAAAAAATCTAGCTGATTTTCACAACGCCTTCGGTTTCATAGTAGCCTTCACTTGAAAGAAATTTCGAGACGAAATTTTCTAAAGTAGGGGAGACTGTGACATCCGTCACCCTCGTCTTCCGTCAACTTTACAATAATAGCCCTTCAAATATTTTCATTATAGTCCTTATACGTTTCGTCGTTTTAAAATTTAATTTTTGAGCAAACTAAAAATTTATCATTTAAATTTATTATGGAACGGGTATAAGTTGTAATCAAATACGTATCTTGAAACGTCTACGCAATGGATTTCATAAAAAAATTGCAAGTTTTAAAAAGTTTAAAAAAAAAAAAAAAACTTTTAAGTTAAGTTAGTTAACCAAGTTAACTTCTTATAAAGAAAATACTAACCTAGTTTCATAATAAACTAACCTAGTTAAATGTGTAGGGACTAATGCTGCCAAGTATCAAAAGTTTAAAAAAAAAAAAAACTCCCTCCCTGGTGCCTTGTTCGGTTTTCCGGCGGAGCAAATCCGGCCACCGGAATTTGCTCCGGCGAGGGGAAAATTGGGCCATTTTTGATGCTTTTACTCGTTTTTATTAATCAGGAGCGTTTCTCCATCATTATTAACGAGTTTTCGGCCATTAATGTGTCATTAAACGCGTTATTATCGTGCATTTAATCTGGATTTAAACTTGTAACCGGCGACTTGTTAAACAAGATCAAACCGTTCGTTTAACTGAATAATACTATAAATTGGTCTTCGCATATGGTTCCTCGACTATTACTCGTTCCAAAACCACAAGAAAAACGCATAAACGTGAACAGAAGATTGTTCATATATGGCTTCAAAGTCGCGGCCCTTTATACTTGGTTTCATTCACATACACATTGTAAGTCCGTGCTTATAGTGTCGTTTCGTTTAGTTTTGTATTGTGAACGAAAGCCCCTTATTACAGAGCTCAGATCATACCTTGTTCGTGTTATTGAATTAAGTTCTAGGGTTAGGGTTCTTGGTAGGATTTGGGGAAGAAGAAGATGAGTAGGTTGTATTGTTTAAAATCCTTTTTGTTTCAAATAAGTTAACAAGTTGGTACATAGCCTAGTGGTTTGGTGTGTGTTTGGGTTTGGAAAGGATCTAGGTTCGAATCCCTCTAGATGCAAATCTGGATGTTTTCTTTTTCTTTTGATATGTTTCTTTTCAATTTTCATTTCTTATTTTTTTTTAAAAAAAAAAAATGTATTATGTATAGAAATTTGAAATATTCATAATAAATTCATTTTTACTCCAAAAATTATGAAAATTTAGGTGTAGCATCTTGACACCATAAAGAAAATTATCACACTATTGCTTTCTGAAAATTATTTAATTTTCGTTATTTTATTAATTTAAATTGTTTAAATCATAATTAATTGATTAAAAATTCATTTTTAATGATTTTGATCTCAAAATTTTAGGATAATTATTTCTAAGCATTTTAATCTGAAATAAAAATTATTGGTTCAGAAAACATTTCTTTTCATTAATTTTTCTATTTTTAATCATTTAAACATTATTTAATCTCATTAAATCAGTTTTAAATATAAATAAGTTTATATAAATTATGAGAAAATTATTTTCATTTATTTATTTAAGAAAGTATACAATTTCTATAAAAATAGTATTTTTGAGGCATGTCTTGTATTATTAACATTATTTATGTTTAATTGGATATAATTAAACATTTATTTATTTATACAATTTAAACATCTATTTTATAAATATTTTACTTATAAAATAGAAATACTAATATGGTTTAATGTCTTTATTATCTTTTGTTGGATCATTGCGTAACTCAAAATTATTTATTTAATTATTTATGATTATTGTGTTTATTTTAATTTAGTTAAAGTAACTAACTAAATTATTTTGTCTTAATTATTCAAACATATTTTTTTATCTAAATATTCAATAGGTAATAATTATATTATTTAAACCACATTTACAACCTTTCATATATTATTTGTGATATACAACTTTTACATTAACGCGACTGATCATAAAAACTCTAATTCCCCAAATCGACTTAGCAAACCCTAATGCCTTAGACCCTAGTTACCTTAGACTTTTTAGACATTTCCTTATTAGTATGCTTACACATTATAGGTTGAATTCCTCGGAATTCCCATTACTTAGCTCACGACCGCTTAAGTTGGATTTTGCTCGCTTTCGCAAACTGTGAGTATATCTTTCCCCTTTTTACTGTCTTACTATTTTGGGGTGACTCATGTACTTACTATCAAATTTCTATTTCCTTTACTAAATGCAATTCTCATGTGTGTTTGCTTATGTCATTTCGTGTATCTATGACCTGTCAAATCATTAACCGTTTCGGCCTGGCATTTCAATGAATAGTACTATGGTATATACCCTTGTGACTCTGTTGAGAGTCCTTGTCATTGCTATGTATTACATTACTACTAGCGCATACTATATATATCTGCTTTTCTTTACATAGGGTTGATTTTGACCCGGATATCACCTAATACATAATTGCAAATGGTACCGCACATGAATTGCTAAACACTTTTCTACTATATGTATTCAAACAGGGTATGCTCACCAATACATTTTGTATTGACATATACTATTTTCGTACATGTTTCAGGTTATTTATGAGATGACTTTTAAGCTTTTGGAATATTACTTAGATTTTGATTCATTGTATTTCAATTTAGTTCGCAGTTAGAATCGTTGTATTTCATTTCAATGTAATAAATTATTTAATCAATGTATTCAAATTTACACTTTAGTCCATGAGCTATTGAACAATCGTCACTACGTGACACCTCGATGTTTCCGCCATCGGTTGGGGTGTTACATAATGTGTTGGATATTTATTTACTTGAAATAAAATAATATACATAGTTTATGGTGTAATGGGAGGATCATGATCGCATTGTGATGGTGTTATGATCTGTGGAAGCTTCTGTAAAGGGAATGAGCGGGAACAAATTATAGTACAGAATGAATGTGAGATATATATACATTTGATTTGGGTTCGTGTAATATGAGACGAGTCTCGGTTCGGAGAAGATTAATTTATGGATTTGGAAGCTTTGCAACCTGTGCGTTCTAATCCCCCCTATTTTATGTTTTAAAATATTTTTGGGCTATCATACATGCTATACCAGGTCTTTCATACATCTTAAAGTGTTGATTAAATTAAAGAGCTATACAACTTAAATGTTTTTTTTATAAATGTTTCCAATGAGTCGGTTCTATAACGATTTAACGAGTCAAGAGGAATAGAGGTACATATTTATGATACCATGATGAGAGTTAGGTAGAGTCATGAATAATTATAAGCGTCGAGTCTTGGTTTTAGCCAATATGGTGATTTGTTAGAAATATAGATGTGCCGAGTGATACTTTTAGAGTAATGAGATACGAGATATGTAGTTGGGTTGCACGTGCATGGGGAGGTACGTGTGTGTCCTTGGATTTTCGGAGACGACCTTAGTGGCGAGATTAGATTGCCAGTGGTTAATCCACATAAAGATCCGAGATGTCGAGTTATAGGCACTTATGTGTGTGTGTGTGTGTCTATGTGCTATGTGTATGATGTAGCACCCTCGTGGTGTTTTAAAGAGTAAGCCTTAGTGGCGAAGATGATTGTCGTTGTCCTTGTGACACGATTTGTTAAAGATGATTGTCGTTGTCCTTGGGGCATGATGAGTTAAAGAGTCTAAAGATGAATGTCACGTTTACGTGATGAATTTTGAGATTGTGACGGGCTGTCGATGAATGAGGATATCGATGTTTCCTAGAGAGGGTCACTTCTTTGTGATTTGACCAATTGTGTGGTACGTTCCTACCTTATGTGTTTTATTTGCATTCATATAGATAAGTTGATGGGTATTTGTTGTGTTTTTGTTAAAGATGATAATATAGAGTTCTTGTTATGAGTTGTACTTGGGGGTGCCCGGTACAATTAAAAGGAGTATAGATAAACTAGTCGTGTGTAGCGACATTGTGTTGCAAAGGGAATAGTTGGACGTGTAAAAGAAGTTGCAGAGTAATAGTTGTGGGTCGGGATGGGGGATAAGTCAGTTATGGTTATGAGTGGTCTAGGGTGGGATGTTGATGATAAAATATTTATATAATTAATGATATTATAAGGAGATAAAGTTGGGTTTTAAATTAAAGTGTTTTTATGAGGTATTTGAAATACATAAACTAAAACTATTAGAACTCACTCAGTGTAGCTGACTTTTGCATGTATGTTAGATTGTTTTGCAGGTCAGATTGAGTTAGTGATGCATCTTGGCTAGCGGATGGGATTACTCGTGATAGTATGGATGGCATTCGCCGTTTTAAAATTTATTAGCAATTTTTTTTTAAAACAATTTGTACCGTTTTAATTATTTTTCCGCTGCATGATTTTAATAAAATTGTTGAGTTTAAAACGGTACGGTGTAATGAGATCCAACGGTAGGGTCCCCGGGGTTTGGGGCATTACATGTTGTCACAGTTCTTTATAACTCCTCCATAAGATAGTTATGCCTACTGACGTTATGATATACCCCGAAATTGACATCACTTTAAGTTCTCACTTCTTCTTTAGATTATAGTCGCTTGTTTCTTAAAGATATTGTAATGTTCCATTAGATGCTTTTCATCAATCTAGACAAGTCTAGTATCAAGCAATACAAACAATATCATAAATACGCATAGAGTTAAATTTACATCATTCTTCTAATTAATGAAGCATAAGGTTATAATCTCAAATTATCCTATTATCCTCTAAAAGAGAGCAATGATGTATGTTACATAATTAAGGACCCGCTTAGAGTAAAACTTACGGGATGAAACTAATATCCCGTTGGTTCTATCTAGGTATATTTTGATTCCTTTCACGTATGAGGAATCCTCGATATTCATCATGTCAAAATTATGCATGAATAATGCTTTGACTTAGGTAACATATACTTGTCAAGAGAAACGTCATCTATGTAAGGACAAGTTTTCATTAGTTGCTCCCACTCATAGTAAGGTAGGTTCTTTAATCCACTTAGTTCTTGATGAAGAGAATTTCATTATGATTCCAACATGTTTTGTTCTTGCATCAACCCATATATGGATCTTATTGCCTTACAGACTAAGTGTTCTTAACCTTCAGTTTAGAACTTTCAGGTTGCTTAATGAACATGTAGGTCATTGTTATGGAAAGTTGTCTTAATGTCCATATAATGTGGCTCTTAGTTATTATGAGCTACTAGGACGGTAATGATCCTCAAAGAAATCTCTTGAAACACAAATAATAAAAATCTTTGATAATCTAATCCCTTCTTGAGTATAATCTTTTATAATCAATCTTATCATACAACATTCCCATTCTGATCTGGTTTAATTATGAATACCTTTAGGTTATTCAGCCAAATCCCAAACTTTATTCGAATGAAGATTGATTGATACTAATGATTTAATTAGAAGAGGTAGGATCAGTAAACTTTCCAAACATCCATTTTGTGTTAGTCAGGCAGGCTACATAATCATCAAATTTAATGGGCTTTTAGACCCAGATGTCCTCCTGAGTTGAACATTGGGTTTATTATGATACAAACTTCACTTTAGTTAGGTGTTTTTATTTTCAGGTATATAATGAGCAATATTAGTTTCTAAGTGTGTAATAGTTGGTGCAGTATGGTGTACAAGAGGAATAATCGAAGTTAAATTCGGAGTTAAACTTAATGAGTCTTGAATTTTAATGAGTCTCTCCCTCGCATCTTGTACTTCCGAAAAATCATAATAAGGACTTTTACTGCTCCTACTTACCTTAGAAATCTTAATGAACTCAGCATGCTTAAGATCTAACATTTGGAAGATCCATAGATTTTAATAGAGAAAACAACCTAATGATGTTTATTGTCGTTTCTCTTGATGAGGATTACTCTAGTAAGTAATCTAAGTTCGCCCATAATTAAGCATCCACAAAACTTTGTTAGGAGTACGTTAAAAGCAAGGAGACAAGTTGTGATAGAGCGTTGTCCAGAGCAAGAGGTGTAATTTGCGGATATATCAAATTTCCGTTCCCCCACCTCTGTAACTTTTGAAAGTCATAAGTAGCACATCTAACGCTCCCACTAATCTTTTAGGTCTCTTAGTACCTTCACGTAATAAGTTTTAGTGATGCGCATGAACAAGAATATTTCATATATTTTATACTTTATTTCCCTTATCGTCCATATTTCATAAGAAATATTAAGGACATACTTAGAGGAAATCTTATTAAGTATATATATGAATTTATTTCTTTAATACTTTGGTCGGTAGGAAATAAATTAGATACAATTAGATATTTGTCTAAGCTCCACTAATGTCCATTAGTTAGGTCGTTTAACATATGCTTTAAAGTCACTGAGAATGAGATTTGATAACCAAGCATCCTTTAGTGACCTAATCATGATTTCGTATGAAATTTTGGTCATAGTGGATGAATTGCTTGGTCTCATTTTCCTTTGTTAAATACTCATTTTCATGATAACAAAGTTGTGAAAACGTTATTGGATCATCTAGTTTTATTTCATAAGGTTTCTATTCAGATAATGACAACAAACAATAAAAGAGTTTAACTTAATAGTGACTTTGGTTTGGTCATTAAAACCTTGTAACTGTCAAAAATTGTAGCTTTTAGTATTGATACTAAATTCTGAGTAGTCTCAAGAATATCGTAAGGTATCATAAAGCTTCAACACTAAGATCAGTTATTAATGGTTAATAGACCCTTAATTTTGCCACTAACTCTCATCTTAAGTATTTGTTGAATTATGGCATGGAAACGTATAAAACTAGACTCAACTGTCACACCACGCCTATGGCGGAAACACGTGGCGCGACGGTTCAAAAGTATTAAGCCAAGATTAATGCAAACCACAATGATAATTAAACAAACGGGCATTTATTCAACGCCGATAATCATGTCAAATTATTCGTACATAATCATAAATTGTTTTTGAAATTAATAAGGAGGCTCCTCCCTTTATCCCGAAGTCCATGGAATAAAGAGATGAGACCCCTTCACGACATTCCAACGCCCGACCTGGAGATTCCCCCGACCCTGCTTGCCATGCTAACCTTCATCATTCAATTACCTGAAAGATATGTTTGAAAATCGTCAATATATAAATATTGGTGAGTTCACAGGTTTTGATTTAATAAAACTTTATTAAGTGGGAATATCCTTGTTATGACATTTATAGGAGTTGCAAGGTCCTACAATTTACTTGAGCCTATAACCAAACCAAGACAATTAATAATGCCCCCGCCCCAAGTCGTTACTCGGTATTCCTACGACTTGATTTCAGAATACGTGCACCCCAGGCATACGCCGATGCATAATCGACGCTATCGATTAGGGGTGGGCCTTGTCAGGCACCAATAGTACTATCCAAATATTCCTTTGGTTTCTCTTTCCTGAATTAATGATTATAGTGGGGAGGTCTCAACCCCGAGTGGCGATCTTAACTCAAGTATCCAACCCGTCATACAAATCCCAACATATCTTTCCCCCGTAAAAACGTTAAATAGTTTAGAAATGGGGCCGTGAGACTCACCTGTAACTGTGCTCGGCTCAAAGAAGAAAATAGTAAAGTTTATGATCCCGCACCTACAAATGTTCTAGGCGTATAAGTCACTACACCTATGGTGTATGTGCCTTGGCAAGTTGTACACCCAACTTCCCGGCCACGTCTTTATCTCAATTCCCGTTTAATAGTTTCGTATCCTAGGTTCAATGGCGATGGATTACCCTTTCCTTACAAGTCATATATTAATCTTATTAATATTCTTTGTGACTTGTACAATATTATACTCGACGCGACTCTACCCAACGTATAATTATTTTCCCATTTAAATAATTATACTTAGGATCGTTTCGCTCGATATAATGTGATTTCTTATTATCCGACCCGACTCACTTTGCCACATATTTATTTTCCCATTCAAATAAATATGCTAAGTTCTTGTCGTTTGGTAACATATTTCTAACGCTCGACTAGACTCACCACACCGTACATTTATTTTCCCATTTAAATAAATGTACTAGGATCTTGTCGGTCACTCACACGTTCATAGGTATATTTCACCTACTCGTCTCGGTTTTCCTTCTCGCATATCTATTTTCCCATTCAAATAGATATACTAGAATTTCGTCGAAAACGAGCATATGTACATATACCATCGCGTGGATACTACTTGTTAAGTTCATGTGTCGTTTAGCGTTTTTAATTCGTTACGTTGTGTTTTCCTTTCCCACGAATATTCTTTCTACACTTAGGAAAGTGTTACGCACGTTTCACCCTTGTTATATATATTTTATTTCCTTAAAATATATATGTATATTTTTATCTTGTCGTAATAGCATTTTTCTCATATGTCCGTTTACGTTAGCTCATGTAACTAAGTTCGTTAATTAGCGTTTTTCATATTTGTTTCCATTGCGCGTTCTTATGGAAGTATTATTCCTACTTCCGATTCCGAACGTTTATTTCCTTGGAAAAATATACTTTGTAGGCTTTAGCCCAACTTGTCCAGGTTTTGATTTAATAAAACTTTATTAAGTGGGAATATCCTTGTTATGACATTTATAGGAGTTGCAAGGTCCTACAATTTACTTGAGCCTATAACCAAACCAAGACAATTAATAATGCCCCCGCCCCAAGTCGTTACTCGGTATTCCTACGACTTGATTTCAGAATACGTGCACCCCAGGCATACGCCGATGCATAATCGACGCTATCGATTAGGGGTGGGCCTTGTCAGGCACCAATAGTACTATCCAAATATTCCTTTGGTTTCTCTTTCCTGAATTAATGATTATAGTGGGGAGGTCTCAACCCCGAGTGGCGATCATAACTCAAGTATCCAACCCGTCATACAAATCCCAACATATCTTTCCCCCGTAAAAACGTTAAATAGTTTAGAAATGGGGCCGTGAGACTCACCTGTAACTGTGCTCGGCTCAAAGAAGAAAATAGTAAAGTTTATGATCCCGCACCTACAAATGTTCTAGGCGTATAAGTCACTACACCTATGGTGTATGTGCCTTGGCAAGTTGTACACCCAACTTCCCGGCCACGTCTTTATCTCAATTCCCGTTTAATAGTTTCGTATCCTAGGTTCAATGGCGATGGATTACCCTTTCCTTACAAGTCATATATTAATCTTATTAATATTCTTTGTGACTTGTACAATATTATACTCGACGCGACTCTACCCAACGTATAATTATTTTCCCATTTAAATAATTATACTTAGGATCGTTTCGCTCGATATAATGTGATTTCTTATTATCCGACCCGACTCACTTTGCCACATATTTATTTTCCCATTCAAATAAATATGCTATGTTCTTGTCGTTTGGTAACATATTTCTAACGCTCGACTAGACTCACCACACCGTACATTTATTTTCCCATTTAAATAAATGTACTAGGATCTTGTCGGTCACTCACACGTTCATAGGTATATTTCACCTACTCGTCTCGGTTTTCCTTCTCGCATATCTATTTTCCCATTCAAATAGATATACTAGAATTTCGTCGAAAACGAGCATATGTACATATACCATCGCGTGGATACTACTTGTTAAGTTCATGTGTCGTTTAGCGTTTTTAATTCGTTACGTTGTGTTTTCCTTTCCCACGAATATTCTTTCTACACTTAGGAAAGTGTTACGCACGTTTCACCCTTGTTATATATATTTTATTTCCTTAAAATATATATGTATATTTTTATCTTGTCGTAATAGCATTTTTCTCATATGTCCGTTTACGTTAGCTCATGTAACTAAGTTCGTTAATTAGCGTTTTTCATATTTGTTTCCATTGCGCGTTCTTATGGAAGTATTATTCCTACTTCCGATTCCGAACGTTTATTTCCTTGGAAAAATATACTTTGTAGGCTTTAGCCCAACTTGTCCAACTTGTAACCCAAAAATGTTTCCGATACTTTTATATTCCCATTTATATAAAAGTATCCATCTTTGTATAAGTTTTTCAAGTTTCAACCTTTGTTCAACATTTTTATTAAAATCTCTATTTTTATAAAAATCTTTGTGTTAATATAAGTCCATATTTTTATAACTTCCACTTTTATAAAAATACACTTTTCATACAAAATACCCAAGTATGTTACTAGTATTTACCAAATCAACCTTGGAAAATTATTACTTATACTTTTGACACCAAACTTTCCATTATTGTATTTTTGGACTAGTAGTTTCTAAAATATTCATTTTAGTCCTCTAACTTTCAAAGTTACAACATTAGCCCCTTAACTTTCAAATGTTGCATTTTTCTACTCTAATTTCTAAAGTTAGCATTTTTCACTCAAATTAGTGGACTTTGAAGACTCATTTTCATGGTGCTTAATTATTTTTACTTCATTTCACTTTTAATGATCTCATAATCCTTCCTAGATGTCATTAACATGTTTGTTCCATACTTTTATCCAAAACATCAATTTTTCACTCATTCAAGTGAGTGGACTTTGAATACGGAAACTTTTCATCTATGTTTATTTAACCCATTTTAATCCATTTTTGTTAATAACTTATCATCTTATGATGATTAAAATCATCTTTGATCACATTCAAGTCTTTTTCAAAAATCATGTTCCAATCATCATCTCACTCAAGAGTATGTTCATATTTTTACATTCTCTTCAAATATCATATTGATAATATTAAATCCAAGATTTATCCATATTATTGTTCATCCATTTTTATTCTAACAAAACACATTAACTTAATAAAATCCATTTTATTACCCATTAATGTACAACTTGCTTTCAATAGCACAAAACATGAACATTTAAGAAAAAAAACAATGTAATACTTACTACTAGCTCAAGGCTAGGGAAGACAAAAATCTTGGATTTGGGTGAGGTTTAATGTGTTCTTCCAAGTGGGTTAAGCTCCAAGCTCTTGAACACACAAAGGGGGTTTTGAAGAATGATGATTTAGAGATGATTTGGAAGTATAAAAATTGAAAGAGAAATGTTAATGTGGGGGTGAAAACTTACGGCCAAGAGAAGAAGAAGAAGAATTTTTTTGTGATTTGCTTCAAGTGTTCTTCAAGTGTGTTTATAATATCCTTCCCAAATCTTGCAAAGATTATGTGTATCTTGTATAGATTATGGAAGATTTAATGGAGATTATGTGTGATATGAAAGAAATCTTTGGGGATAATATTAGAGGGTGTTTGGCCGAGATTAGAGAGAGAGAGTGAGGGATTAGTTAGTTTTCTTGGCCAATGAGAGTTCATGCATGATCATGATTAGTGTTTCAAATAATTGGATTAAGAATGTGAAGAGTTTAAATGAGATAACAAAAGATATTAATATTTTGAGTGGGCCATAGGCCGGCCCCCATGGGGTGTTTGGTGGGGTCCACTTTGCTAAATATTATCCCATATTATGTTTAAGTTAATCTCTTTCGGGTACCGTCCGGGTATTCTTGGGTTTTTAACCGTGTGTCACCCGAATATTAAAATACCATTAATATTCCTTAAATTTTGCCCAGTTAAATTACTGATAATTTATTTCGGCTTTTGCCGGGTGAAATTACGTGCTACGCGCGTATCGGGTGCGGTACGCGCACTTTATTCGTTACCGGGAGATTTGTACAATAAGTTTTCACGTATGGCTTTGGGTTTCCAAAGCTCATTATATTTTGTGAAAATATTATTCATTTTATATTCCGGGTGTCCGAAGTTCGTTTCGCTTATTTAATTTTTACCGGGTAATCGCCAGTGTCCATACCGGATAGATTTGCTTGCGCATGATCCTATCATGCTTTGCTATTAAACTTATGCATTCTTATGCATTATTTGGGAACTTCTATCTTTCTAAGGCCTCAATTAAACAGTCAGCACATAATTACGTTTAATTACGTTAATTGCGTTTAATTAATTAGTACGGGATTACCTTAATTTTGCCGGTTGTTACATTCTCCCCCCGTTAAGAGAATTCCGTCCCGGAATTCACTTCGAGCTCTCCGGTATAGGGGTCTTCTCGAATAGGGCGGGATATTTTTGCTTCATCCGGTCCAGCCTTTCCCACGTGAACTCCGGTCCACGCTTGGCATTCCAACGCACTTTGACCAATCTGATCTTACTGCGTCTTAACTTTTGGACCTTCCAATCTGTTACTTCGATTGGTTCTTCGACGAAGTGTAACTTGTCGTCAATGTGGATTTCGTCTGCGGGGATGATGAGAGTTTCGTCGGATAAGCAATTTTTCAAATTCGACACGTGGAACGTGTCATGTACATTGTTAAGTTCTTGTGGCAACTTGAGCTTGTATGCTACGGGGCCTACTCTGGACAGGATTTCGAATGGTCCAACATATCGTGGGTTTAGTTTCCCGGGCTTTCCAAAGCGCGCGACACCTTTCCAAGGTGACACCTTTAGTAGGACCCTGTCTCCGACTTGAAATTCCAAAGGCTTTCGCCTCATATCAGCGTAGCTTTTCTGCCGGTCACGTGCCGCTTTGAGACGTTCTCTTATCAGAAAGACCTTATCCGTCGTCTCTTGAAAATTTCGGGCCCGGTAAGTTGCTTTTCACCAACTTCGGCCCAACATAGAGGCGATCTACACTTGCGTCCATATAGAGCTTCAAAAGGTGCAGCTTGAATGCTCGTGTGGTAACTGTTGTTATACGAAAACTCTACCAGTGGCAAGTGTGTATCCCAATTTCCGCTGAAATTGATTGCGCATGCCCGTAACATATCTTCCAAGGTCTGGATGGTCCGTTCACTCTGACCATCGGTTTGTGGATGATATGCGGTACTCATGTCCAGGCGAGTACCGAGGGCTTCATTTAGACTTTCCCAAAATCTTGAGGTGAAACGGCTATCTCGATCGGAGATGATGGAAATAGGTACACCGTGCTTCGATTTAACTTCCTTAATGTACAAACGGGTCAGTTTCTCCAACTTATCCGTTTCGCGAATCGGGAGGAAGTGTGCAGATTTTGTCAATCGATCGACGATCACCCAGATCATGTCATGGCCGCTTGTTGTCTTGGGTAACTTGGTAATCAAATCCATAGTAATCCGTTCCCATTTCCATTCTGGTATTTCCGGTTGCTGAAGCAAGCCGGATGGTCTCTGATGCTCGGCCTTGACCTTTGCGCAAGTCAAACATCGCGCAACATACGCCGCTATATCTCTCTTGAAATTCGGCCACCAGTAAAATTCCTTCAAATCATGGAACATCTTGTCTGCTCCAGGGTGAATCGAATATCGCGAACTGTGGGCTTCGGCCAGTACCAGTTCACGCAATCCACCGTACACTGGTACCCAAATTCTATTCATGAAATACAGGGCTTGATCCGCTTTTGGCTCTAGTGAATCAACCATCTTCCGCAATCTTTCACCTTTGACATTCTCGGGTTTAAGAGCGTTACTTTGAGCTTCACGAATCCGGTCAGTCAGGTTCGTGTGGATGGTTAGACCTAAAGCTCGGACACGCAATGGCTTAACCCGTTCCTTGCGACTCAAGGCGTCGGCTACAACGTTCGCCTTCCCGGGATGGTACTTTATCTCACAATCGTAATCGTTCAATAACTCGACCCATCGCCGTTGTCGCATGTTCAATTCCTTTTGGTCAAAGATGTGCTGCAAACTTTTATGATCAGTGAAGATTGTACACTTAGTTCCGTATAGATAATGTCTCCATATCTTGAGCGCGAATACCACGGCTCCCAATTCCAGATCATGTGTGGTGTAATTCTTCTCGTGGAGCTTTAGTTGTCTGGAAGCATATGCTATGACCTTCTCTCGTTGCATCAATACACAACCCAATCCCTGGTGAGAGGCGTCACAGTAAACCACGAAGTCTTCCGTACCATCGGGGAGTGATAGTATCGGGGCGCCACATAACTTATCCTTTAGCAATTGAAATGCTGCTTCCTACTTTTCCGTCCATTCGAACTTCTTATCCTTTTGGGTTAGCAGGGTTAAAGACTGTGCTATCTTAGAAAAGTTCTCGATGAACCTTATGTAGTAACCCGCAAGGCCAAGAAATTGTCGTACTTCAGTAGGAGTTCTAGGGGCGTCCCAATTCTTGATTGCTTCGATCTTGGCGGGATCGACATGTATACCCTTTTCATTCACTACGTGGCCTAAGAAGTGAACCTCTCGAATCCAAAAGTCACATTTCGAGAACTTAGCATAGAGTTTCTCCTTGCGTAGTACCTCGAGGATTAATCGAAGATGATGCTCGTGTTCTTCCATAGTGCGTGAGTAGATCAAGATATCATCAATGAAGACGATGACAAATTTGTCCAGGTATGGCTTACACACGCGGTTCATCAAATCCATGAAAACAGCTGGTGCGTTGGTTAGACCGAATGGCATAACCAGGAACTCATAGTGCCCATAACGAGTCCTGAATGCTGTTTTTGGCACGTCTTCTTCTTGGATACGCAACTGATGATAGCCGGACCTTAGATCGATCTTGGAGTAGAAACTAGATCCTTGAAGTTGATCAAACAAATCGTCGATCCTGGGAAGAGGATAGCGATTTTTAATGGTTAGCTTGTTCAGTTCTCGATAGTCAATGCACATTCGAAAAGTGCCATCCTTCTTCTTTACAAATAAGACGGGAGCTCCCCAGGGTGAGAAGTTTGGTCTTATGAAACCTTTGTCCAACAACTCCTGCAGTTGGCCAGACAGTTCTTGCATCTCAGAGGGAGCTAGGCGATATGGCGATCGCGCTACGGGTGCTACTCCTGGAACAAGGTCGATGCGGAACTCGACTTGTCGGGGTGGTGGCAGTCCCGGCAAATCTTCTGGGAACACATCTGGAAAGTCTCTGGCTATTGGAATGTCTTCTAACTTCCGCTCGTCGGCCTTCTTATCTACTACGTGCGCCAAGAATGCGACGAGACCTTTCCTTAGACACTTCCTGGCTTTCATGCTGGTAATAATTCTCAACGGCGTTCCACGCCTTTCCCCTTGGATCGATAGGGTTTTACCGCTTGCGAGGGGAACTTGAATTACTTTGTCATTGCACACAACGACGGCGCGGTGTGCGGATAGCCAATCCATGCCAATGACTATGTCGAAACTACCCAGTACGACTGGCAATAGATCAATGCCAAACTCGTGACCACATAGATCCAACTTACAATCCTTCGCTACTTCTCGAGTTTCTATAGTCTTACCGTTAGCCAGTTCTATAGAGTATGGTGTGTCTAGCTTACTAGTTTTTAGTCCAAGTAATCTTTTAAATTCGACAGATACGAAGCTAAAATCGGCGCCAGTATCAAACAATACTGAAGCATAATGACCATTTAGAGGGAACGTACCAGTGACCACATTAGGGTCTTGTCGTGCATCACCGGCACCAATCACGAATGCCCTCCCACGGGCTTTGTTGTTGAGTTTGGGGCAATCCCTCTTCCAATGATCGAGCGATCCACATGAGAAACAGGGCCTCGCTCCTCCGTTCTTTGGCGCTCCTGACCTGCAGTCTTCTGTCTTGTGCCCAGAACGACGGCACTTACCGCAGATCACTTCGTTCTTGCCCTGGTAACCTTGCTTTCCATTATTTCCACGTCCAGTGGCCACATAGCCTTTCCCTTTCTTTACTGAACCTCCTGATGATCCATCCTTTTCCTCTACTCGCGCTTACGCTTTCCAAACCTCGGCTTATTTCCCTGTTCGCTTGACCCAACGGCTGAACTTGTACCCAGATTCTTACCCTCAGCACTGCTGGACTCAGTAAGCTTCAAACCTGATACTTTTCGGATTAGGGTGCCCATTCGGATGGCGTCTTAAGTGAGGCTTAAGGCGAGGTCGATAGCTTCGCGCATGGTTGTAGGTTTGGAAGCAGTGACCATGTCGCGTATCTGTGGTGCCAATCCGAATAGGTATCTTTCCACCTTCTTGCTTTCCGGGGTAACCAAGCGAGGCACTAACCGGGAGAGATCATGAAACCTGGACGTGTACCCAGCTACGTCCGATCCAACCATGGTGAGGTTCCAGAACTCAGTCTCTAGCTTCTGCACTTCACTTGCCGGGCAGTACTCGGCGATCATTAGTTCCTTCAACTCCAACTATGACAAGGAGTAAGCAGCATCGTCTCCCAGTGTTTGCACTTGGTTGTTCCACCATGTTAGAGCTTGGTCCAGAAACAGGTGAGTGGCGTACATGACAGCCTGTCGCGGGGTACAGCTGCTGATACGAATCACCGCTTCGGTCTTCTCGAACCACTTGACTAGTCCGACAGAACCTTCAGTGCCACTGAAGTTGAGCGGTTAGCAGTCCAGAAAAGATTTGAACGTGCAGCCACGCTCTCGTGAGGCCGTTTCTGCAAGAATAAAATAGCATGTTATTATGAGGTAGGAGTTTTACGAAAACTCCTGTTGCATATATTCGAAGTCTTATTACCGGTAGGGGAAGTTTCGCGTCGGTCGCTCCCTGTTCGATCTCGCGACCTTTTGGTGCGCGTGGCATTGTGTTCCGCGAGAGCTTGGGCGATGCGTCCCGAAACTAGGGTTTCAAGCTCCTCGGGTGTCGTGGGTAGTCTTTCATTTCCACTGTTGCTTCGGGTGGCTGGTGCCATTTTTCTTCAATAATCAATATCAAAGGTTAATTTGGCGATCATTCATACAATATCGTCATACATAAGGTATAAATAACGTCACAACACACGAACACAATAATCACCATACAACAACACGCAATCACAATATAAACAGAACAGGTAATAATAATCGTAGACAATCATAACACATATTTTACCATAACAAAATTTTCATTAATTTCAATACCATGAGTACAATGATTTGTTCATAATAACAAAAACCGAGGATACATTCCTCATACATTGCTCTTTTGAAATACACTAGAAATATAATGTCATATACCGGCACAATCCCGCTCGGCTAGGCAAAAATGCAGATGGGTGCTATAACCCATACTGTGCTATCATACTACTACTACTACTACTATGTCCGTAAGTGATCCCCCAAGCGTCTCTGATGTATCGCTACTGTGGTGGCGGCGGCGGGTACTGATACTGGGGTGCGCACATGCTAATGGTCATACTAATCGCCATAATGCGATCGTACAAGAATTGGCGATGCGCAAAGTGTGCGTCGCCCGTAATCCCACAATGAGCGTCCATGCTCAGCAACTCCTCAGCATAATGTGCCAGCGCATCCCTGGCATCGATGATCCTGGCCCACATGAGCTGGGCCTGCTGCTCCATCTGACTCACGGTGCGCTGCACCGTGTCGGTGAGAGTCTGGAAATCTCTCTCCAGTGAGATCACCGTGGACCACGCTGGTCCTGACACTGGGGCCATCCCGTGGGGCTGCGACGGCCCGGGGATGTTAGTATACGTCGGCTGGGACGGGCCGACGATATCGAGTATGGGTAGGGGTGTGAAGGGTGGGGCAAAGCCCGGTAAGCCGGTGAAGTAATAGGGTGGTACCTGGTACGGGTCTCCCGCACCTAGAGTATATGGTGCAAATGGGGGTATCAGAAAAGGGGCTCCTGCATCCATAGTGAAAGGTGCAGGCGGTGGTGTAGGGAGCATCTCTGGTAGGGGTGGTAGTGTGGGAAAGGTGGTGATAGGTAGTGTCGTGGATACTGGTGAGGGGACTATAAGCTCGGCGAGTGGGACCATGAGGGGCTGTGTGACAGCGACCCACTCTGGAGCGGATATCACGGTGGTAGGGGTGGGAGGGCTAGCAGTGGCGTGAGCTGCCAAACCTGCTCGGTGCAGCTCAGAACTACGGGCTGAGCTGCCCTCAAGGATGTGCCCAGTAGAGGCTGGCCCATCCTGTGGTACGGGCTCGGGTATGGCGGGTAGGGCGGCGGGGGAAGTGGTGGCATGCCCTATCATCGGAGCGACGTGCTCCTCCTGGTCTGCTGGTGGGATCGGCACAGCAATGTGCTCTACCGATGCGGTCGACTCATCATCGGAGTCATCCGAGATCCACCCGTTGTGTCCTCGGCAAACGGGCACGAGCCTCATGCCCGAGGGAACGGGGATGAGTGGGGTGGGTAAGGGCTCGCGATCGACAGGTGCGTATCGGTCGTATGGAGACTCAACGGTCTCCGACTGCGTTGGGATAGGTCTCGAAGGACCTACACAGCCTACAGGGAAGTCCCTGACGGCTCGGAGGGGAAGTGCTGGCAGTGGTGCTGCCTGGAATGGCACTAGAGGCAAGTCAGCCTGTGGTGCCTCGGCCATCGGTAGGTCGGCTACGGCGGCCACGTCGCCTCCAGCGGGGGGCCACGCTGGGTCCTCGCTCGGGTTCGTCTCGTCGGAGCTGTCTCCGTCTGCGCCCTCTATGGCGGCGTCAATCTCCATGTCGTCATCCTCAGGATCGAGTACCACAACCTCGATCGGCTCTGCTGGCGGTGCTGGGATGATCTGAATACTACTGTCGTAGCTCGGTGCTACGCTCCCTGCGTCTGACATCCTGGCAAAATAACCGTACTAATATTTAAGTATTATTCGTTAGACAGTTAAGGCACACATCTACGTACACTTCCTAACTTTCTAATACTAAAATAACACGTATTCTTACCCATGGCTAGCTTGGTCGGAATCTCCACATACCCAAATGGTCGTTGGAAAATTAGTTTATTGCGTTTCGCATTTATTTTGAAAGCTTTTGAACCAAATCCGGTTATAGTTTAGATTTTAAAAATGCTAATTCGCTATAACCTTGGCTCTGATACCACTTTCTGTCACACCACGCCTATGGCGGAAACACGTGGCGCGACGGTTCAAAAGTATTAAGCCAAGATTAATGCAAACCACAATGATAATTAAACAAACGGGCATTTATTCAACGCCGATAATCATGTCAAATTATTCGTACATAATCATAAATTGTTTTTGAAATTAATAAGGAGGCTCCTCCCTTTATCCCGAAGTCCATGGAATAAAGAGATGAGACCCCTTCACGACATTCCAACGCCCGACCTGGAGATTCCCCCGACCCTGCTTGCCATGCTTACCTTCATCATTCAATTACCTGAAAGATATGTTTGAAAATCGTCAATATATAAATATTGGTGAGTTCACAGGTTTTGATTTAATAAAACTTTATTAAGTGGGAATATCCTTGTTATGACATTTATAGGAGTTGCAAGGTCCTACAATTTACTTGAGCCTATAACCAAACCAAGACAATTAATAATGCCCCCGCCCCAAGTCGTTACTCGGTATTCCTACGACTTGATTTCAGAATACGTGCACCCCAGGCATACGCCGATGCATAATCGACGCTATCGATTAGGGGCGGGCCTTGTCAGGCACCAATAGTACTATCCAAATATTCCTTTGGTTTCTCTTTCCTGAATTAATGATTATAGTGGGGAGGTCTCAACCCCGAGTGGCGATCTTAACTCAAGTATCCAACCCGTCATACAAATCCCAACATATCTTTCCCCCGTAAAAACGTTAAATAGTTTAGAAATGGGGCCGTGAGACTCACCTGTAACTGTGCTCGGCTCAAAGAAGAAAATAGTAAAGTTTGTGATCCCGCACCTACAAATGTTCTAAATGTTCTAGGCGTATAAGTCACTACACCTATGGTGTATGTGCCTTGGCAAGTTGTACACCCAACTTCCCGGCCACGTCTTTATCCCAATTCCCGTTTAATAGTTTCGTATCCTAGGTTCAATGGCGATGCATTACCCTTTCCTTACAAGTCATATATTATTCTTATTAATATTCTTTGTGACTTGTACAATATTATACTCGACGCGACTCTACCCAACGTATAATTATTTTCCCATTTAAATAATTATACTTAGGATCTTTTCGCTCGATATAATGTGATTTCTTATTATCCGACCCGACTCACTTTGCCACATATTTATTTTCCCATTCAAATAAATATGCTAAGTTCTTGTCGTTTGGTAACATATTTCTAACGCCCGACTAGACTCACCACACCGTACATTTATTTTCCCATTTAAATTAATGTACTAGTATCTTGTCGGTCACTCACACGTTCATAGGTATATTTCACCTACTCGTCTCGGTTTTCCTTCTCGCATATCTATTTTCCCATTCAAATAGATATAGTAGAATTTCGTCGAAAACGAGCATATGTACATATACCATCGCGTGGATACTACTTGTTAAGTTCATGTGTCGTTTAGCGTTTTTAATTCGTTACGTTGTGTTTTCCTTTCCCACGAATATTCTTTCTACACTTAGGAAAGTGTTACGCACGTTTCACCCTTGTTATATATATTTTATTTCCTTAAAATATATATGTATATTTTTATCTTGTCGTAATGGCATTTTTCTCATATGTCCGTTTACGTTAGCTCATGTAACTAAGTTCGTTAGTTAGCGTTTTTCATATTTGTTTCCATTGCGCGTTCTTATGGAAGTATTATTCCTACTTCCGATTCCGAACGTTTATTTCCTTGGAAAAATATACTTTGTAGGCTTTAGCCCAACTTGTCCAACTTGTAACCCAAAAATGTTTCCGATACTTTTATATTCCCATTTATATAAAAGTATCCATCTTTGTATAAGTTTTTCAAGTTTCAACCTTTGTTCAACATTTTTATTAAAATCTCTATTTTTATAAAAATCCTTGTGTTAATATAAGTCCATATTTTTATAACTTCCACTTTTATAAAAATACACTTTTCATACAAAATACCCAAGTATGTTACTAGTATTTACCAAATCAACCTTGGAAAATTATTACTTATACTTTTGACACCAAACTTTCCATTATTGTATTTTTGGACTAGTAGTTTCTAAAATATTCATTTTAGTCCTCTAACTTTCAAAGTTACAACATTAGTCCCTTAACTTTCAAATGTTGCATTTTTCTACTCTAACTTCTAAAGTTAGCATTTTTCACTCAAATTAGTGGACTTTGAAGACCCATTTTCATGGTGCTTAATTGTTTTTACTTCATTTCACTTTTAATGATCTCATAATCCTTCCTAGATGTCATTAACATGTTTGTTCCATACTTTTATCCAAAACATCAATTTTTCACTCATTCAAGTGAGTGGACTTTGAATACGGAAACTTTTCATCTATGTTTATTTAACCCATTTTAATCCATTTTTGTTAATAACTTATCATCTTATGATGATTAAAATCATCTTTGATCACATTCAAGTCTTTTTCAAAAATCATGTTCCAATCATCATCTCACTCAAGAGTATGTTCATATTTTTACATTCTCTTCAAATATCATATTGATAATATTAAATCCAAGATTTATCCATATTATTGTTCATCCATTTTTATTCTAACAAAACACATTAACTTAATAAAATCCATTTTATTACCCATTAATGTACAACTTGCTTTCAATAGCACAAAACATGAACATTTAAGAAAAAAAACAATGTAATACTTACTACTAGCTCAAGGCTAGGGAAGACAAAAATCTTGAATTTGGGTGAGGTTTAATGTGTTCTTCCAAGTGGGTTAAGCTCCAAGCTCTTGAACACACAAAGGGGGTTTTGAAGAATGATGATTTAGAGATGATTTGGAAGTATAAAAATTGAAAGAGAAATGTTAATGTGGGGGTGAAAACTTACGGCCAAGAGAAGAAGAAGAAGAAGAATTTTTTTGTGATTTGCTTCAAGTGTTCTTCAAGTGTGTTTATAATATCCTTCCCAAATCTTGCAAAGATTATGTGTATCTTGTATAGATTATGGAAGATTTAATGGAGATTATGTGTGATATGAAAGAAATCTTTGGGGATAATATTAGAGGGTGTTTGGCCGAGATTAGAGAGAGAGAGAGTGAGGGATTAGTTAGTTTTCTTGGCCAATGAGAGTTCATGCATGATCATGATTAGTGTTTCAAATAATTGGATTAAGAATGTGAAGGGTTTAAATGAGATAACAAAAGATATTAATCTTTTGAGTGGGCCATAGGCCGGCCCCCATGGGGTGTTTGGTGGGGTCCACTTTGCTAAATATTATCCCATATTATGTTTAAGTTAATCTCTTTCGGGTACCGTCCGGGTATTCTTGGGTTTTTAACCGTGTGTCACCCGAATATTAAAATACCATTAATATTCCTTAAATTTTGCCCAGTTAAATTACTGATAATTTATTTCGGCTTTTGTTGGGTGAAATTACGTGCTACGCGCGTATCGGGTGCGGTACGCGCACTTTATTCGTTACCGGGAGATTTGTACAATAACTTTTCACGTATGGCTTTGGGTTTCCAAATTTCATTATATTTTGTGAAAATATTATTCATTTTATATTTCGGGTGTCCGGAGTTCGTTTCGCTTATTTAATTTTTACCGGGTAATCGCCAGTGTCCATACCGGATAGATTTGCTTGCGCATGATCCTATCATGCTTTGCTATTAAACTTATGCATTCTTATGCATTATTTGGGAACTTCTATCTTTCTAAGGCCTCAATTAAACAGTCAGCACATAATTACGTTTAATTACGTTAATTGCGTTTAATTAATTAGTACGGGATTACCTTAATTTTGCCGGTTGTTTACCTTAATTTTGCCACTAACTCTCATCTTAAGTATTTGTTGAATTATGGCATGGAAACGTATAAAACTAGACTCAACCATCATGTGTTAATTGGAATTCATTAACATTTGTGGAGTTAAATATCCTTAATTAGGCACTACATATCTTAGCTAACTGTTCTCGCTACTTATGGGTAATCTCATTGCTTATGCCTATTCTTAATGTCACAGTTTTGATTAGTAAGACTTTCCCTTTAGAGAAACTTATAGCTGAAAGTAGTACTTGTATTTTGTTTCCAGACCTTATAATTATCCTCTCTATGGTAATTATTCTTCCTCTTTTTAGGTTTAATGGTAGTAAGGTGAATAACATCAACTCTTCTAGTTTAATACGTTCCTTTTCCTGTACGTAATTCGCTATCAACACACTCACTTTACTTTGATTTTTTTTTTCTGAGTGTTATAGTTGATTCATAATGCATCAATCGTACTGGTGGAAAAGTTATTATGCACTAGAAATTTATTGATTTCCATGTGTAACCCCTTATTTATGGGTC